>CM035107.1:50499653-51099653 GCA_020205505.1 Panax japonicus
TTATTTTGAACAATTTTAAACAACCGTATATGGTTATTTATAGGTCACTTAGATCTGAATAATTACCAGCTAAATGAAACTAATTTCATTCACTCAATTTATTTTAAGAAAATAGAATCTGTTGATTTATATAATGAAATTAGGTAATTGTCATATACTTGGGTTCTATAACAAAGGCCAAACACGTCCAAAATCTAACAATAACAAGGAGGTTGTAAGACCTTGAAAATTTTAAGGGGGCCATTATTTTTATTTACAAATACAGGTCTCTTCACAATAGAATAACCTACAAGTGTTGGAATAATGACCTATTCATATTTCATACCCATACCGATACCATGCCTATACCCATTCCCCTACCTTTACCTCAACAATAAACTATCAATCCTAGGATAAACTTAAACCTAGTTATAAATCCAACAATCCAATGTTGGAAAATGTACAGGAGACTTCCATCTACATTTATAGATTTCTTAGTGTTGACTGTTGACCTTTTCCAAGAAGTTTATGCTTTCAGCTATTCTATTTTTTCCCTTGATAAATGTCTTTGAACTATCTTGTTCAATCAATAATTGTAATATGATATCTACCTATGTCTATTTATATATGTTTGTTTCTATATAGATGGTATCAGCTTAAGATTACCTTGAGATGGGAGGATGGTGACTACTCTTCATTGGGATTTCCATCAAGGGTTGTTCAATATGAAGGTATCTTTTCGTTCAACTTATTCTTTACTTTTTCACGCACTCTGACACAGACATGGATACATGTATATATGAAGTAGTAAATTAACCCTAAGATGGGGATCAGAGCTTGCTGTTTTGTTTCATTCGTTGAAGCTTCTGCAGTTTCATTCATAAGTTGTTCACGTTTGCACGTAGCAGACATGTATGACAGTCTAGTTTAAAAGTCAATAAGGCTCCTAATGTAGGACAAGGTGGAAAGAAGGAATAAAAGGGGTTAAAAAAGATAATTAGACTAAAAAGCCAAAAAGCACAAGGCTTCTTTAATAATCAATCATTCAATACTTTCGAATGATAGTTTACATCACTTTATATAGGACAATAAGAAAACTCTAAACTTCACGACTGAGCAAAATCCTAGGCAATCTAATTAAATATGTAATTGAGTATGGCGGCACTCTTTCTTGGAATTTCCATTAATTTAGGAATCTCACTGATGATTATGCCAAGATTAATTTGCAGAATTCGGTTCAGATTTCAATATTTCAGATGAACAAGTTAGGTCTTCACTTTTTCTTGTGATAGGCTGATAGCTGCTTGTCTTTCATGTTTTTTCCCTTCCCCAATGTTCTAGTCTAGTTCCCTTTGGCTACTGTCCAATGAATGAAGCAAAGGCTTCGTCTAATGTGAAGGCTTTTATTTGGTTCTGGTATGCTCTATGTGTTAGCAGAAGGATGCGACACACTCTCATATATTTTTGTACCGTGTTTATTTTTATTTTGGGGCTTGTGGAGAGTAATATTTTGTGTGTTGGGGTAGGAGTTGATATCTCCAACTTTGGTGGGGGATATGTTGGCTATTTGGTTTTGAGGCTTCAAGGGAATGAGGATGCACGCTTTTTTGGAAGCGTGTGACATTTTCTATTCATTGGAGGATTTAGAATTTGGCTTTTTACGGACAATTGGATATCTTACACTTGGTCATGGACTTCTTATCCCCATTCTGCATGTATATTATTCTATATCCTCTATCAATATTTTTTCTTCTACCTGAGAACAGAGCTAAATATAGTGAATATCTTTGTTTGAGTTACAGCTCCTGATTTGGGTTCTGATGATGTATATGGAGTATGGAGAATTGATGATATGGAGCACAGTTTTTCATCTCAGCCTTTCCGGATTAGATATGCGAGACAGGACATTCCTCTCTCACTCATGATCTCTTTTAACTTACCTCTTGGTAAATTTGAGGTATCCTCTCTCTCTCTCTCTCTATTTTACTATTGGGAGTCTTATTTGAACACAATCAATTTTTGATAAGAAACGAGAGTTCTTGGGAAAGAGAGGAAAACTCCTCCGAGATCTAGCGAGCACAGTTTATCGCTAAACTCTTATCATGCAGATCGGGTTAAATGCTTTTTCAGTCACTGTACTATATGTCAACTTACAGATGGATAATTGAACTTTTTTTCTTACAGTCAACTCATTGAACTCGATTTTTTTAACACAAAGTTAAAAAAATCGTTAAAATAGTTTGACTGTTAACGGAAAGATGATTTCGCGTATAATTAGGAAAGAGAAACTCCACTTTGGCAATCCAACTGATGATGTGCTTTATTAACTCATTTATCAAAAAAAATTATTAATAAAAAAAGCCAAATTCAGTTTTAAAATTTTGTAATAATTATTTTTAATAAAAAAAGCGCAATTTTTTTTAATAAAAATAAAAAAATGCATTTTTAATAAAAATAAATAAATAATACTTATTTTTATTAAATAAAAAAAAAAAACAACGCTCTCTCTCCTTCTCTGTCACAACAATGCAGTTTGGTTTATAAAAAATAAAGCGTAGTTTTTTTAAAAAATAAAAATAAAATGCAGTTTTTTTAATAAAAAAAAATTAAAAATTACAATAAAAAGTATTTGATAAAATTAAAATAAAAAGTATTTGACAAAATTAAAATTTATTTGCATGTAAAAGTACAAATTTATTTATCCTAGTTAGAAAAGAAAAAAAATTATCACCAAATTGACTCAATTATAAATTTAATGCCCGAATTTGAAAAGATTTTTAATTTTAATAAAAAAAAATGTGTTTTTTTATTACAAATAGTTATTTTTATTTAAAAAAACTGCGTTTTATATTATTTTATTAAAAAAAACTGTTTTTTATTTTTATTAAAAAAACTGCGGTTTTTTTTTATTTTTGTTAAAAATAATTATTTTTATTAAAAAAAACTGCGCTTTATTTTTTAAAAACCAAATTGCGTTGTTGTGACGGAGAAGGGGAGAGAGAGCGTTGTTTGGTTCTTTTTTTTATAATAAAAATAAATTTTTTTTTATTAAAAAAAACTTTGTTTTTTAATTTTATTATAAAAAAACTGCGTTTTATTTTTATTAAAAATAATTATTAATAAATTTTTAAAACTGAATTTCATTTTTTTTATTAATAAATTTGTTTGATAAATGAGTTATAAAGCACATCATCAGTTGGATTGCCAAAGTGGAGTTTCTCTTTCCTAATCATACGCGAACTCATCTTTCCGTTAACAGTCAAACTAGTTTAAGGTTTTTTTTTAACTTTTGTGTTAGAAAAATCGAGTTCAGTGAGTTGACTGTAAGAAAAAAAAAAGGTTCAGTTATCCATCTGTAAGTTGACATATAGTACAATGACTGAAAAAACATTTAAGCCCAAGCAGATCATAATCCAAATGAGTTATGTATAATTAATCAAAGGAAAAAATATTACATGAAATGTGGTTCGTATCGGTACAAATACGGATATGCAGTACGTGACATAGCTAAAACGCGGTACACTAGGGTATCTTTATATAAGTTCTTATACTTAGGAATTCTCTTAGAATCAAATGTAATAAACCTAAGTTCTATAGAAATTTTTTAGTTTAATCAACAAGTTGATTGATTTATAAATATTTTAGTAAAAATGTAATGTTTGAGCATCCAATATCAATTAATATCGATATTCGTGTAATTATAGGTTAAATAACAAAGAAAATTTTTGTTATGCTAAATTTAGAGTATTGGTACGTAAGAGTACTCTGTTTGGTACCAATACGCAGTTCACTAGGTCAATGAGAGTATTTGGTAACTCTGCAAAGGAAAGCAATAATGCACTCCCTCCGTTGCAAAATATAAGATCAAATTTGACTTTTTAAAGTCAATTTTTGATATTTTCAAATTCAAAATAACATCTTGCGAATTGTAGTCTTTAGATAGTTAACACTTTACACTATTTATAGTTGTATTGACTAACTTACATTCATTCAACAATTTTAATTTTAAAATGTCTCAAATTGATTTCGAAAATGCAAAATTGATCTTATATTATGAGAGGGAGAATTTATCATGTTGCTATTATAATGGGAATGCCATGCATTACAAAATTTGCTGCATTTGTTTGAAGGATATGAGTCTGACTATTAGAATGAGTTTATTTTGGATTGGCTTTTTAGAACTGGTATTTGTTTTGCATAATTGAATGGCAAATTTCAGACTTTTGAATTGGCTTTTTAGGATAGCTTGCCAAGATTTGTGCTTCTTGGATTTTTAGACTTGATTTTGAGAAACAAAAGAATCCAAATAGAGTCGCATGACGATAAATTTATGTCGATATTAAATGTCGACGCATGTGGATACATGGGATAGGAAGGAATTGAGAAGGGACCCACACATTATTATTCTATCTTATCGCTTAGAGTTCCACGTTAGTCGCAATCCAATTTCATCATGAGATTTGTCGACATATATATCATTTTCCATCCAAATAAGCAATAATCAAACGCATTCTCAATGCAAATGGATCAATTGACAAATGAGGACCCTGTATCCCGGTGGCCATTTAATTTCTTTTATTCATCGCATGTTCCAATTTTTGTTTTCTTGTTTCAGAGATTCAAAATTTTATGAGGATTAGGATTGACAATTCCAAAACCTTCACATCTGAGCAGCCATATCTCCTGAAAATGGCAGCAAAGTATCAAAAACTCCTCATTACTAACCTGTCTTGGGAATTCATCAGACTTCCAAACCAAAAAACCAATCAAAGAATTGATTTGATTTCTACAATTGCAAGTTTTCATATCCAAACTAGTAGCAAACCACACCCTGTCACAAAATGTAAAAGCAAAGGACAAATTGCCTCAGGTTCGATTGCAATGGGGGAACACTTTAGATGAAGTGGGATGCTTTTGGATTGTATTTGTTAATAAGAACACACTTTGAAATATTTTCAATAAGAAAAGCTGCGAAGTTTCTGGAGCCTTAGTATTACATACAATACGAGACAAGTGGGTGGGTAGAGCTGAATCGATAAAATAAAAAAACCCAAAAGAAGAGATAGAGTTGGATGTGCTGAATAGGGTCATTTTATATAAGTTTTGCTACACTTTAATAATCTAGAGGACTTTAGCATTTTTTGGTATTTGCTAGAGTTGGGTTGTACTAGTGGCATATCATCCTTGATTTTTTAAAATTGTTCATCGGCCTCATGAATTTATGGGTTTACATGTCTGTTATATAATGGTTTAGTAGGTCCTCTAGTAAACTTCATTATGCTTTGTTTGGAATGTGTGATACCTAAATTAACTCTAGTTTTGATGCCTATGTGATACTAGATGTGATATTATATTTCTTTACACATAGCTCACTCTCCGTATAGGTCATTGTGTGGATATCTGTCAAAAGAATATCGGGCCAACATTTATCTCACCTTGTCTGCCTTTTGCTATTGATTTTGCATCACAACTGATGACATATTCATAATCAGGGAATATCCACATCTGCTGTCATTCTGAAATTTGAGCTGATGTACACTCCTGTGCTGGAAAACGGGTTAGTTTAAGAAATATTTGCGGTAAACTGATGTTTTGCAGACATAATTTTCTCACTTGTCAAGCTTTAGAGTGTGCAAGTTGGAATTTAATCTCCAATTATAAGGATTTCTATACATAATTACTAATTGTAACGCACCATCTGCAGTTTTAGAGTGTGCGAAGTTGAATTTGATATCCAATTTTATTTTTTATACTTAAATTAGTGATTGTAATGCACCATCTGCAGTTCTAATTTGCAGGCTTCTTTGGATGCATGCCCTGCTGCAGTTCATGAATTTCGAATCCCTCCTAAGGCTCTTCTGGGATTGCACACATATTGCCCTGTTCATTTTGATGCTTTTCATGCTGTGCTTGTTGATATAAGTTTACACATCAGCTTACTGAAAGGTGGTGTTTATACCTCCTCAACGAAGGTACCCAGGTTTGTCGCATATTCTAGTTCCTTTTGTATATAACTGGATTCAAGAATCCATGTGGACCATATCTATAATTTTTTTTGTTGCTAACTAATTATTGTGTGATATAAATCTCTTAAAAGTAATTTGAATAATTGTCTTGTTACAGTGATTCAAGGGCTGCTAAAGGTGTTGCAGGTGAAAATTATGATAAATCAAAGCAAGTATGTCCTCAACCTTGATTCTTGTACACCTGAACTTTCCTTATGAACACTGTTTCTTTGTATTTCATATTTTACTGGAGTTCCTTATAAGTGGGTAATATCAATTTTCTCTTGTAGGGTAGTAAAAATTATTATATTGTGTGCCCCACTTGTGTCAAGATTTTGTAATGTCTTTGTTGGTGCATTGAAATGTAATGGGCACAATACATAACTTTGAGCCTATTTAAATTTGTGGGGGCTTGATGACTTGGTATGACATAAATGATGTTACTGGCTGGGAATTTGAATACTAGTGATTGATAAGATTGTTGTTTAGCATAATTTTAGAATTGCATTGACAAAGGGCTAATGGCAACTACCTTGGTTTCACTTTCATATAAAACAAGAATTAAAATTAACTGCGGAGTATCTACTTCCAGGTGCCTTTATCTTTGTACCGATAATAAATGTACTTCCGTTGCATTTGTCTCGAGCTCAAACTAATCTTGTATGATGCTACAAATTATTTAGTGTTTTCTTTAAATGTCTGCAGTCTCTCCTCTCTCTCCCCCCAGGGTTAATGTGCATGCGTGGGTGCTTACCTTGGTGCATGTGCTTCTTATATGTCTGCGCACAGTAAATTAAGTTATCTTGAAAAACTGGTTGAATCATGTGCGTTACACATTGAAGCTGGCCAGGAAGCTGCTCATGTAGTCTTACTGTATTTATTTTTTAATTAAAGAGAACAATTTTACTAAAAGAAAAGAGTTGCTACATTAAATTGGAGACAAGAAGTCCAGCCTCAGCAGACTATTAAAAAACAAGACAAGAAAGCACCTAAACAATAGTGCAGTGCACCGATCTTTACACAAATCGGTCATACAGATACTCCTAAAGGTCCCCATAGCAAAAGTCCAAAGTGAAACAAGATAATTAACTTATCACTCAACAACTTCATAAATAAGGAGCTTTGTCTAAACAATCTATAACATTAGACTCATTTCAAATCCTCTTAAGATTTAGACGAAATTACGCTTCTATAAAATTTTGGCATCCCTTTTGCTACCCAAGCAAGATACATCCACTTCTCTCCTAGCATAACAAAGAAAGAGCTCCACAAGACCCAATCAACGGGACAATGTAGAAATAAATAATCACGCGGCTCATTACTCTACCTGCACAAAAAACATGTCAGAGGTCCCCTTCTAGCGTCTATCTTCCTGATAGAGATTATTAGAATTTAATATTTGTCAAACCAGCAACCTCACAAGCCTTAGACTTTGCAAGGGACCTTGGCTTTCTAAATGTACGAGGCCAATGGGAACGAAGTAGGAACAACAATAACTTTTACAAGAAAAGGTACCAGTTGGATCTGTAATCCAGATGCATTTATCCAAGAAGGAGCATAACTGGACAAAATCAAGGAAGATAAGCAGAGATACGAGACTCTAAATTTATGTGATTCCTGAAGAAATGGATTTCCATGAAAATTAATTCCCATCACGCTTTATGAAACTGGATTTTGTGTGATTATTGTATTTATGTAAATATTTTCCGCCTTCTCCAAGTATTTAGTTGATCATTGTTTCCTTTTGTCTTTCTTTGTTGAATTCTTCGTCAACTTTGAGACCAGTCTGTTATAATATTAACTGTTCCTTCTATATGTATTTATATTTTCCTAAAAGCAGGTTATGCTTGTGAAAGCATTTTTAACTGCCCGTGACTTGATTCTTGAAGAGCTACGAAAACTCAGCAGAGCAATAAATGAAAATATAGATTTGACTGATTTTATTTCAAAACTTGAGGACATAATGTTGTTTGGCTTGTCTCCAAAAGTGGGTTGGGGGATCGCAGATGCTGAAGTCTCTGGACAGAAGTCAAGCATGTTACAAAATTTTCCAGAGGTCCTTCGAAAGAATTATTATTCAATTTATACTCTTGCATAATTTAACTTTTGTTGGGAATTTAACTTGTACTATGCTATTTATGTCCTTCAACAGAAATGTAATGGTAATGTGGATTTGCAAAGCGACTTTTTTCACTCGTTATCTAAGGATGAACTAGTCCGTGCTTTCCATTCACTAGGGGATCAGTTGTTGTATCTATGGAACATGTTTCTGCAGTTCCACAGGTTTGCTTTTGGTCTATGTACTCATCTCGATTTCGGTTCATGTTTCAGCAATAATTTTGAAAACAATTGTAGTAAGATTTGTGGCCTTAACTATTCTGTTAATTAAGTAAAAAGAGATATTGGAAGAGCAGAAATTTGAACTACCCCTAAATGTCCAATATATAATTATTATATGAGTGCCTTTAAGAAGCAAGGATACAGGTTTGAGGATTTGGGTTTGCCAAAAGGGTATTTGACAATGGGATTCAGGGGATTTGGCATTTAAGTCGATTTGGCACATACTTAAATTTCAAATAAATTCATTTTATATACAAATAGATATAAGCACATATAAATACACAAATAATCCTTGCATCTTAGAAGCACCTAGTGTGGAAAAGAAGAAGAAAAAACTCCAAATTGCGAAGTAAAAAATTCATTGAAGGCAAAAAGATACTCCCTCTATGACTCCGTCCCAATTTAGTTGCAATACTCTCTTTTCTGGATAAACCAAGCAAACTAAGCTGTTGTCTTATATTAATTCCATTAATCATTTACATGCTATAAATAATTTGACTGCTGACTAATTTTGGATAAGGTTGTAAACGAACCAAACAGTTCGAGCTCGATTCAGGCTCAACTCGAAAAAATAGGAGTGAGACTCGGATTCGTTAATAGTATGATCCAAATCTGAGCATAAAAAATATTTCGAATAAAAATATGGGTAGAATCTGAACAATGTTATACTCGACTCGTTTAATATTCAAACTACTTGAATTTTCAAGTGTGATTCGATACATATTCGATTGATACAGATTCGATTAGATACTCGATACATTCTCTTATAAAATTAATTATTATTTTTTGTTTTTGTTTTTAATTTTAATTGTGATTTTATATTTGTAAATTGTAATAGTAAATATATTTTGTCATTTCTAAGTAAATAACAAATTCAATTTATAATTATATTTATTATAAAGTTAGTTATTATGTGGAGACTCGAATTCGTGCTTGAATTTGAAGCTCGCAAGTAGTTTGAATATAATTCGATCCGAGTCGGATCAAATTCGAGTAATAAATATCCTAGTCGAGTCGAATTTGAGTAGAATTTTTTACATACAATTCAAATTCTAGTCGAATTCGAGAATGAATTTAATGTTTCGAGTCAAATTCGAGTAGTTCTCTGTTCGCTTCGATTCGACTCGTTTACACCTTTATTTTTGGGCCACATTTGAGTTTTATCCAAGGGAGAATAATTTGATGTCTTCAAATTTTTTGGGTTGATTAGAAAGAGTGTGTTAGATAAATATCAATGATTATATTTTTTTAATCCGTTTGCAGGAAAAAAAGAAAAGGAAAAGTGTTGCAACTAAATTGTTACGGTGGAAGTATACTTTAATAATTATATTTTAGAAAAAAATAATTGTACTGATGATGAGAGAAGAAATTACAATGCATATGGAGGAGAAGAAGCCTCCCAAAAGAAAGCAAAAAAAAAAGAATAATAGAGAAAATGCCCAGGCATCAATGAAGATATGAAGAAAGAAGTTCCTCCAAAAGCTCCCAATGCATGAGCCCGAAAAAAGAAAATACATTCTATCCCTCAATAAATCTATATTCATTATCCGGTCATAACAAATTATAGCTCGATCCAGACTCCCTACAAAATCATCATTGAGAAATAACACCACGATTGAACACCACGATTGTCAGGATCAACCTTGATACTAGACGTGATTTTGAACTAAAATAGTATGCTTAACAATAATAGAAGTTAGTTATTTTGAGATATTAAACAGTAGAAGTGGAGGAAGAATAAGGTACAGATTGATAGAACTTGGGAAAGAAGATAAGTAGAGAGGTAGAGATACAAATATAGAGAGATAGAGAGAGGTTTGTCCAATCCATTTCTTAATTCATAATATTGAAGTTATAATCATTCGTCTCATACATGTCTTGTATTTATAGATTCGTTATCCTACTATGCTATCTTGCTATCTCAGACTTGGTAGCTAGTTTTAGAAGCTCTATCTACTCCACAAATCGCTAAATTATTTTTATTTCCATAGTTAGTGCTTGGACTTAGTTAGAGGGCATTTTAATCTTTCCGTTCATTCTTTTACTATTAGAGAATCTGATAACTCTCTAAATATGTAAGCTAAGGCAGGAATTGATAAGCATATGAAATGATCTAAGATGAGAGGTCTCATTTGAGACTTCCTTTTCTTCTTCCCCAAATTCGTCTGTCTTCTCAGTCCCCTTCTTTCTTCTCTCAGTCCCATATTCTCTGGTTGTGGTTAATAATTGAGTTAAGATCCATTGGGAGGCTTAACACTCATCATCATCAATGGGATATTCATAAATTTTTTTTTATAAGAGGATGCTTATCATTTAAGATTTTTTCATGCAATGAAATTGGGCCCTCATTAAATCATCCTTATGCTCGCTACACGAGTCTCCAATTGTTGCACTTCTTCGATTTGGTCGTAACTTTTTCATATAGGAAATTTTTGTATCTTAGCAAGTGATTGGCAGCAAGGATTCTCTTTTTTTGAGCATGCTTTGAATATTTGAATATGCCTTGTATTCACCATTCTCCTGCTCGCTTCATTTGCATCATTCATTTTCCTCCTTTGGCCTTCATCTTCTTGTTTTCTTAATCTCTCTCTGTTTTATCATGTAAAGGATTTTTAAAAAGTCTCCTTGCATTTTCATTTCTTCTTCCACTACCAAAAAGTAATGGACTAATGACTCTCACATTTTCGTGCCCTATGCCTTAGTAAGCTTGGAAATTCCTTCTTGAGTATTTCCATCATTTCATCCCCATTGCTGAAATTTCTCATTGGTAAACTCTTTAATGCTTAGAATCTCTTGTTGTAGCTTGCTATGGGAATTAGACTTGGATGAACTAGCCATTATTTTGGCTTATAACCAAGCTGTCCACAATTACTAATGGTATGAGGTTTTGGACAAGTAAATCCTAGATTTGAACAAAGCTATCAAACTAGTAACAATACTAATCTGATCCCTTAGAGTAAATGAGCTTGAATAACTTTAAAGTAGGGAGCTTGAGTACTGAAGCTTTTTGGATCTTCAAAATTCACCCAGCACAAGGCTTACATGGAATTTGTGGAGTAAATTGAGCGCACAAATAAAAGCTAAGCATACAAATAAACATATACAATGGTAACATAAAGTTTACAAGACATTAAGTCTTTGTTTAAGCTGCAGCATGGCTGAACAGTGTATCAATGGTATGAAGAAAATACCTAAATCTAGATGTGAGGGAAAAGAATAAACTATATTTTTTCAATATATGTTACATTAAGCACCTGGTGTGCAAGAAGAATAGCTGGACATGGAATAAGACTTGGAGGATATTTAAGAATAGAAATTGATGAAAAAGATTATGAGAATGAGTGTGAAAAGAGAAAAGATGCGTGTGATAAAATGATTCAAAGTCGCGGTAGCGGCCATCGGTTTCGGGCGATACGCACTGTTGTGCTAGTTAGGGTTTGTCTGCATCCGTATTCGAAAAAAGGAGATATTATTCGCATTCGAGAAAAAACGGATATATCCGTATTCGATTTGAAGGTATTCGCAAATAAATGGATACGAATATAGGCGTATTCGTATTCGTTTAACATCCGACCGAAAATATATTCGTCAGATAGCGGATATCCGAAATCCGATATTCGGATTCGTATCTGTATCCGAATAACTTATATATATATATTGAAAAACATGGTTCCTTTTATTAGAGAAAACTTGTTTCCTTTATTCCTCCTAAACATGTTTCCTTGTTTTACTCCTAGAATTAGGCTAACATGTTTTCTTGTTTTACTCCAACATGTTTTCTTGTTTTACTCCTAGAATTAGGCTAACCTTTGTGTATAAATTCTGTAACTTACAATCTGAAAAATTAAAAAAGAGAGTTCATTTCTAACATGGTATCAGAGCTAAGGATATTTTAACAGATTTTTCCATTCCTTTGATCATTTTTCTGCAGTTTTTTATCATTTCTACATTCTGTGAATCAAAGTAGCTTTGCATAAACCAAAAACCCCTTCTTGGTATCAAAGAATCTTTGCAATTCTGTTAGTGATTGGACTTGATAGTCAGTAATTTGTGATTTGTGGAAGATGTCCGAAGTTATAGAAACAGCCTCACCAAAGGAGTCGGGTAGTCTCAACCAAGAAGAGGTCGAGAAGGTGAGATCTCTAATTGGCAACCTTGACAGACCTTTAGGTATTTGTTCATCGGCATATTCAGGTAAGTCTCCATCCTCTGTTGGATTAAATGTCTCGAATACAACCTTTGTCGGCTCCTGGATCATGGATTCAAGAGCTACCGATCATATGACCTACTCACCAAATGACTTTTCCACATACTTACCCTGCCCAAGCAGTAGGAAAATATCCACAATTGATGGTTCTTTGACCATTGTAGCAGGTGTAGGAGATGTTAAAATAAGCCCATCATTGACTTTAAAAAATGTTCTTCACGTCCCCAGATTATCCACAAACCTTGTCTCCATACAAAAGCTTATTCAAGATTTATGTGGCAGAGTGATCTTTCATCATAATTATTGTGTATTTCAGGACCAAAATTCGGGAAAGATGATTGGACATGCTAGAGAATGGGACGGACTCTATTAATTAGAAGCATCGAGCCAGTCAAATATCACCAAGGGAAAATTACTTTCTTCTTTTGTTTCAGAACTTTATTCATCCAATGAAGAAAAAGTTTGGCTTCACCACCGCCGACTTAGACATCCGTCATTTAGAGTCATTTAAAATTCTATTTCCGTCTTTATTTCAAGGTCTAGATGTTGAAAACTTTCATTGTGAAGTGTGTGAACTTGCCAAACACAAACATGTACCTTTTTCAGGTAGTGATAAAAGAAGCTCTCTTCCCTTTTACCTCATTCACAGTGATATTTGGGGTCCATCTACTATTCCTAATGTTTCTGGGGCAAGATGGTTTGTGTCATTCATTGATTATTGTACTCGTGTTACTTGGCTTTTCTTACTTGAACATAAATTTGAGGTCAATATTGTTCTCCCAAATTTTTGTTCCATGATTAAGAACCAATTTGGGGTCGCTATCAAAAGGTTTAGGTCATATAATACCAGGGATTATTTCAATCAAGTTCTAACTCCTTGTTTTCACAAGGAATAGTATATGAGTCATCCTATGTCAATACGCCACAACAAAACGGAATCACGTAAAGAAAAAATGGTCTTTTCCTTCAGTCGACTCGAGCCATCTTATTCCAAAAAAATGTACCTAAATCTTTTTGGGGAGAAGCAATTCTTACAGTCACTCATCTTATAAATTGTTTGCCTTCTAGATTCTTGGGATTCAAGAGTCCAATGGATATACTCTCAACATTCTATCCAAACATACACACTATAAGATATTTGGGTGCGTATTATTTGTCCATGTTCATAGTCAAAATAGAGGGAAACTGATCCAAGGGCGTTAAAATGCGTATTTGTGGGTTATTCCTTTACTCAAAAAGGGTACAAGTGTTATCACCCTCTATTGAAGAAATTTTTTGTCTCGGTGGATGTTACTTTCAATGAACAAACACCTTACTTCACCTCACCTTATCTTCAGGGGTAGAATTCAATACTTGAAGATAAGGACATGGATTTTTTGCTCGATCTGTCGTCACTTCCTAAACCAGTTTCTAGTAATCCGAATCATGTGTCTGAGCTAGTATCTGAGTCCATGCCAAATCTTGTGTCTAAACCAGTTTCTAGTAATCCGAGTCATGTGTCTGAGCCAGTATTTGACTCCTTGCCAAATCTTTTGTTTGAACCCGTGCCGGAAATTTCAGACACTCCCAACTCTGCCCTTGAAAATGTGAGATTTGACAAAGGCAAGGTGTTATTCGAGGAAGAAGACAATTGTCTCGGAATCAGTGCAAGTCCAAGAAATCTCATGTAGACAATAATGACAATAATAACCAGGACCTTCCCATTACTATTAGAAAAGGAACTAGAAAGTGCACAAAACGACTTTTATATCCTTTTAAACATTTTCACCATCATATAGAGCCTTCCTTGTTAACTTCAACACCATTACCATCCCTACTGCCTTATCCGAGGCTTTGACCAATGAAAAATGAAGACAAGCCATGAATGTAGAAATGGAAGTTTTGGAGAAGAATAAAACGTGGGAGTTAGTGATGTTTCCTGTCGGAAAGAAACCCGTAGAGTGTAAATAGGTCTATCCAGTGAAATATAGAGTAGATGGGTCAATAGAGAGATACAAGGCAAGGTTGGTAGCCAAGGGCTATACTCAAACCTATGGGATTGACCACGTAGAGATTTTTTCTCCGGTTGCAAAGATGAATACTGTTAGAATTCTAATGTCATTAACAACTAATTATGGTTCGGAGTTGCAACAATTTGATGTCAAGAATTTTTGCATGGAGAACTAGAAGAAGAAATTTATATGGATGTCCCACCGGGTTATGGGAAGAACTTGGGTGTTCGTACTGTGTGTATATTGAAGAAAGCCTTGTATGGACTTAAGCAATCATCACGGGCATGGTTTGGCAGATTTGCGAGAGTTATGATTGTCATGGGGTATAAACAAAGCCAATGGGATCACACGTTCATTAAACACTCACCTTCAGGGGGAGTCACAACATTATTAGTGTATGTTGATGACATAATAGTAATGGGGAATGATGATAATGAAAGACAACTTCTAAGTCGGCGTTTGACCAAGGAATTTGAGATCAAAGCATTACGAAAGCTTAAATATTTTCTTGGGATCGAGGTGGCTCACTTTAAGCAAGGCATTTTTATCTCCCAACAGAAGTATGTTACGGATCTCCTCAAAGAAACAGGCAAGACAACATACAAACCAACAAGTACTCCAATAGATCAAAATCTTACTTAGAATGGCAGAGGAAGACCCTGCAATAAATAAAGAAATGTATTAATGGTTGGTAGGAAAACTCATTTATATGTCTCATACACGACCGGACATAGCATACGCAGTGAATGTGATTAGCCAGTTCATGCATAGTACCAAAGAAGTTCATCTGCAAGTAGCACACTGAGTGTTACAATATCTTAAAGGGACACCGGGGAAAGGTGTTCTGTTCAAAAGAAACGGAGTTTTGGTGCTTGAGGCATATACGGATGCTGATTATGCTCGGTCAATAGTTGACAGGAGGTCAAAAACAAGATATTGTACATTTCTTGGCTGTAATCTCGTGACACGAAGGAACAAGAAACATGTGGTGGCATGGTCTAGTGCAAAGGCAGAATTCGAGCAATGATCGAAAGTGTGTATGTACTTTGGTTGAAGATCATCTTAGAAGACTTGAAAATCTAGTTGGATGGCCCAATGAGACTTTATTGTGACAATAAGTCTGCAATTAGTATAGCTCACAACCTGGTACAACATGATTGCACGAAGAACATCGAAATTGACACACTTCATCAAGGAGAAATTGGAGAGTGAGCTGATTTGTACTCCTTATATGTCTACACATGTCCAACTTGCGGATGTATTTACCAAGGGGTTAAGTAGCTCTGTATTTGAGAGTTTTGTATCCAAGCTGGGAATGACAAACATTCATTCACCAGCTTGAGGGGGAGTATTGGAAAACATGGTTACTTTTATTAGGGAAAACATGTTTCCTTTTATTCCTCCTAAACATGTTTCCTTGTTTTACTCCTAGAATTAGACTAACCTTTGTGTATAAATTCTGTAACTTACAATCTGAAAAATTAACAAAGAGAGTTCATTTCTAACAATATATATATATATATATATATTAATAACTTATGCATGGATATATATATATATGTGTGTATATCTATATTAATAACTTACATATTTATATATACAAGTTATTAATATATAGGTGCCAATCCATAGCAAACGGTTGTTAGAGTTACTATTAAAGCAACTATGATTTACACCCTTGATCAATAAAAAGGACGACATGGATTAAAAAAAATTATCACCCTGCCGCTACAGGTTGTAGCGGCAGATATTACACTTATACCGGTAGCCTAATAATTCTCACTCCTGCCACTACAAAAAAGAGTGCCAATACTCCTATTACTCTCCTGTAGCTTATAGCCTTAGCATGTCTTAGTACTTTCCATGAATAATAATAATAATAATTTCAAGGGTTATTATTATTATAATAAATATAATAATAATAATAATAATAATAATAATAATAATAATAACAATAATAACAATAATAATACAATAATAATAATGAAATCAATTGGTAGCAAGTAAAAGTATTGTACATTCATAATAAAATTAATTAGTATTTTCTATGAATTCATTAGCATGTACATTAATAATAACATTCTGGGAATTAATAATTTCCATGATAATAATAATAGTTGTAATAATAACACGACTTTTATGATAATAATAGCATGTACTAGCCTACATGACTTTTTACCTATGTTCTCTCCGGTGAATTTGAGGGTGTTTCTGACTTCATAGGGGACGAGGAACTTCATGTACTTGAAATGGTAATGTTAATATTAATATTAATATTATCACTATGATAAGGCTAAAATGCTAGGCTAGTACATGCTATTATTATTATTATTATAATAATTATAATGAAAATTATTTATGCCCATAATGTTATTATTAATGTACATGCTAATAAATTCATGAAAAATACTAATTGATTTTATTATTAATGTACAATGCTAATGAATTCATGGAAAGTACTAATTGATTTTATTATTAATGTACAATACTTTTACTTACTACCAATTGATTTATTATTTATTATTATTATTACGATTACTGTTTTTTTATTATTACTATTATAATATTTATTAAAATTATTATAATAATAACCCTTTAAATTATTATTATTATTATTCATGGAAAGTACCAAGACATACTAAGGCTGCAAGCTATAGGAGAGTAATAGGAGTACTGCCGCTCCTTTCTGTAGCGGTAGGAGTGGGAATTATTGGCTTAGTCAAATGATAAAGTCCTTGGTCCAATTCAAAAACAGAGGGGCAAACAGGTAATTTAGGCTGCCGGTAGAAATGTTATATCGGCCGCTACATGTACTTTTTATTAATCAATGGTGTAGATCATTGTTGCTTTTATAGTAACTCTAGCAACCGTTCGCTATGGATTGACACTCTTAATATATATATATATATATATATTAATAACTTACATTCATTAATTAATAACGTATATATATATATATACATATGTATATATATATACATTATTAATATATATACATATATAGTAATAACTTACATTCATTTCAGATACATATATATATATATATATAAGTTATTAATATATATATATACATATATATTAATAATTTACATTCATTAATTAATAACTTATATATATATATATATTTATATATCTGAATAACTTGTATATACGTATATATATAATATATATATGGGGATTGATATATAGTTAACATTGTCAAATTAAGGTTATCCTTATAACAGATCTTGATCGTCCATCCGAATATCGAACGATTAATATAGCTTCCGTCCGCAGTTTAGTTTTCAGTATTCCGTAGTTTAATACTGTGGACGAAACAAATGTCCAAAGCCCCTTCCTTGTAAAAGTCCCTCGTCCGCAGTATTAAACTGCGGACGCTAAGTATGGCTGACCAATTGGGAAACGTTGTTTTTTAAATTAGTGCCGTCTGCAGTATTAAGCGGACGCTAAGTATGACTGACAAATTGGGAAATGACGTCGTATTGGCCATATTTAATTTTTTTTAGTTTTCTATGCTCCACAATATTAAACTACGGATGCCAAATAATTGATTTCACTGTACGATTTCATTGAGATCAATAAAGAGTTGGCAACACTGACCATCTCACCATATCTGCCTTTCAATTTCTACACGGCTTTGAAAGCAAAATCTGTACCCTCCGCATAATTAGATTTCTCACCACAGATCTTTGAAGCCAACAATAATGTTGGACTATGACTTGGATCCTCTCTACTATTCTACAATTTCCTCAACAAATTTAAATTTAAAGCACCCAAATCATCACCTTCTCCATAGTAACAGAGGGCTCGAGTGTGGTACATGTCTTTCCGATTAATAAACCCAGGAAGCAATTCCTCTAGTTGATTAGCCAAAGCCCTTAGTCCCCAGAGATAGATAAAGCATATGAAAGATGATCCAAAACAGATGGGTCCCACTCAATTCTTTTGAGAGAAACTTTTCTTAATAAAATCATTAATAATAGAATAGCCTCCTTTATGTTGCTTTTAGGTACAAATGAACTATCCATTTGGGAACGAAGGTTTGGAGGACTGCTTCTGCTCCACTATCCAACAGAAAAATGGAAAATTCTTTTTCGACCTTTGCTATAGTTTTTCTGTTCAGGTTCCATAGATGGAGAAGAGCCTGCCAATATTAGAAGATTGCTTCACGAGCTGAGTCGGTTTCCATAATTAGTGAAATTGTAGAGTGAAATCAAATATTTAGCATCCACAGTTTAATATTGCGGGGTCTAGAAAACTATTTTTTTTTTGAATTTGGTCAATACGACGTCATTTTTCAATTGGCCAACCATACTTAGCGTCCGCAATTTAATATTGCGGACGACACTTATTTAAAAACGACATCGTTTCTCAATTAGCTAGCGTCCGCAGTTAGTTTAATACTGTGGGCGAGAGAATTTTACAAGGAGGGTATTTTGGACATTTGTCTCGTCCGCAGTATTAAACTGCGGAATATTGGAAATTAAACTGCAGACGAGGGCTATATTAATCGTTCGAAATTCAGATGGACGTTCAAGATCTATTGTAAGGATAATCTTAATTTGACAACGTTAGCTACGGATCAATCCCCTATATATATAAGTTATTAATTAATAAATATATAAATACATACATATTAATAACTTGTATTCATAGATTAATAACTTAAATATATATATATATATATATATATATATATATATATATATATATATATTAATAACTTACATTCATTTATTAGCTTGTTACATGTATATTAATAACTTACATTCATTAATTAAAACTTACATTCATTAGTATAGCTTTACATTCATTAATATCTAGTAATTAAATAAAATCTTAGTTTTTAAATCTGCCGGATACGGAAACAGAACCAGATATTATTGATATTCGGATATTTTTTCAAATACTGGATACGGATAATATTTTTAAAATCCGTCAGATACGAATACGGATAGCGGATTAATTTTTCGGATACAAATAAACTGGTATCCGGATCCGTATATATCCGTTCACACCCTTAGTGCTAGTTAGGAGCTTCAATTTTTTTTAAATAAATTCTAAATATTAGGAACACCAAAATGGCTCAATTAAGTTCACAACAAAAAACTATCTAATACACATAGTATTGTCCAAATGATAAAATAGACATCTCATAGACATGTCTAATATTACATTGCATAAAATTTGATTTGTAATTCTTAAGATTTTTTCAAGTTATCCTTAATTAGGTACTATATAAGTACAATTTTTTTAATTGATGTGTAAAATATAAATTAATTTTTATCTCTTTAAGTAAAATGGTTACAATTTTTTTAAGCGCTAGTTAACTTAGGTATTATATAATATGTACAATTGTTTTTTTGCCAAGTAGTTTAAGTATAATTTAATAAGTTTTAGTTAACTTGAATACTAGTTTTATTTTATTTTTTAATACCAATTTAGGTACTAGTTAAAATGTATTAAATTCAATTATCTTTTTTTAATGTGTGAGGTTTCTCCCCTTGACGTCAAAATTTCTCCACTATTTGGTCCGAAACCGTTTTGCTGGGTTGATAAGTCGAAATTCGCCTAAACATACCCTTACATGAATAATCAATGATTTTTCAACTCGGCCGAAACCCCTTTGATACGCCGAAACTTTGAACAGTGGAGAAGAAGAATATGAAATTTATGAATTATAATATTTTAATTTTTTATTGAAGTAGGAACTTGATGAAGAAGAAGTTTGCTGATGAAGAGCACATAACTTGTTTTATTTTCTGCAATGATGCCAAAAAGGTGACTCTGATACCAATTGTCATAATCAACCTTGATGGAGACGTGATTTCTGACCAAAATAGTAAGATCAACAATCAATAGAAGTTAGTTAATAGTTTTAGAGATTAACTACAGAAATGGAGGATGAATAAGACTGAAAATAGATAGAAATTGGGAAGAAGATATAAAGAGAATTGGCTAAGCCATTTCTTCAATTATAATATTCAAGTTATGATCATTCAACTCATACATGCCTTCTATTTATAGTGAGGGGATATAGATGGGTCTAGAGAATTAAGGTTTGAAAGAGAAGTCTTGGATAAGTAGATAGATAGATAGATAGATATAGTGAGGGCAATATAGATAGGTATAAATAGATATTGCATTACATTACACGCTCTTGCACCTAACTTGGGGACCTAGTTTGACTAGGGCCATATAAAGATTGTAATAATCCTTGTGTACCAAGATGTCTTGGGAACAAGATCACTTGGGAATTGGGATCACTCTTATTAAATAACTAACTAGTCCCTAGACATTATTTAATTTCTAATATGGCCCTTGTCCAAATGTGATTTATATGCCTGGTGATAGTCCCCGGTGCTGGTGCCAGTTGATCCACGATAATAGACTTAATCTGATGACCAAGAACTATATTTTCTGTGACCCAGTATTTTAAATCTGTCTCTCTACTTTAATAATCTTCCAATTTCTACTTTTGTTACAATTTTTAATCAATGAGATGGTGGAAATCTATCTTATTTTGTTTTTATAGAAAACTTTTCAAAAGCCTTCTGAATTATAACAAAATATGTTTTGGAAACTACCAAATCCAAGGCATCATATGGCAAATGAACCAAAATGAGTAAAGCAATGACCATCCCTGGGAGATCCAATGCACAATAAAATCTGTCTATATTTATATGTTTATAGCAAGTCATGATTAGGGAGTGCTATTGATGCGGTGCATATGTTATCCGTAATTCAACAACTGAATATCGTAACATTCCAGGGCTAACAAATCAAGGATTCTGGAATTTCTGCGTGATGCGTGGGCTAGTGATAGAAAAGCTGAATGGTCAATATGGATGGTGTACTCTAAGGTTGAGATGCCTCACCAGTATATAAGTAGTGAGGTTGATGGCTCTTCCCAACCAGCTGTTCGTCAAAAAGCACTTGTTCTGCGAAAGTTAACCGAAGATGTAATTGCTAACTCTTTATATTTTTGATTATTAGTACAACATATCATTCTTTGCATGAGCTCTAGGGTTGAGTTAAGAGTTGTCCATGGTGACTTTAGTAGCATGTTCTTGACATATCCTTAATATTGAGGAATTACTTCTACACTGTGCAGCCAGCCCAGACTGCAGCTACACGCGCGGAGCTTCATCGTCGTAGTATTGCACAGATGAGGGTACGCTAATATGCTCTTGCAGGATTCATGGCATCCTTTTTCATTATGTTTCCAATTAATGAACAGTTATTTGCTTCTTTGCAGATCAACAGTCGGTCAATTCTAGACATGCATATATTTGGAGATCCATCACGCATTCCCATTATAATTGTAGAACATGTTGTGAATGCACCAAGGCGTTCCACAAGTGGAAACTCATTCTTCAGCCACCAGGAACAGAAAGATACACATGGCATTCATTCCGAAATTGATTCTAAGACCATAAACAAGTTCTCTGGTACTCCCTACAAGAATGGCCGCGCTTTGAAGATTGTTATCTTTGTCCATGGTTTTCAGGCATGTTCTTTTTGCTATCTAACGCCTTTACTTTTTTGTGTTATCAAATATGTTTCCTTCTTTAATTTACTGCAGTGACACATTTCTTTCAGCTAGAACGTTAAGGCATATTTGTTTGATTAAAAAAGTTTTTGTAAGAGCATGATATACATTTTTGGATCATTAGATCAAAGTTTAAGTTTTCAGATTGGATTAACATGGTATCAACTCTTTGGTTTGACAAGTTTTGGGTTCAAATAGTTGGCCACACATGAAGGGAATAATTCTATCATAATAATTAATATACATGGTGACCATTCTCTAACAGCTCAAGCTTTATATCTGGTCTAACAATAAGTTTATGTTGTTACTGATTGCAAAGGAGTTAAATTGTTGCAGATAAACTTTATCATGCTTCTTTTTTGAGGTTAGATTTGTGGGTTTCATAGAAGGAATGGAAAACTGTGGCAGTATCAAAACATAATAATAACTATTATCAAGGAACAAGTAGAGGATAATCATGTAGAGGTTTGAAGATTGATTTATAGCTACTTAGCTTATTTTATTGTGTTTATTAGGCCTATGCATTAGTATTTTATTGTCCCGAACAGTCCCGCACTATCCCGAACCGATTACTATTTTTTCCTAATACCAAGCTACTGAATACCCCGGTATCCCGGACCGGTTGGGTATTGGTACGGTACCTAATTCTGTACTGTTTTTCCAATCCATCACAATTTTCCAGTCAAACCAAGAAATTTGAAGAAAATTTGTTGTATATTTCCAATAAATAATACTCCAATATGCTGTTAAAGAAGTAGTATGAGTAAAGAGATTCAAGTTTTATACAAATTTCCAATCAAGTCAGTAAAATAATTTTCTTTAATAAAAAATTAAATAGATACATTAACTTACTAAGATTAAAAAACAGGAATATCTTCTAATTATAAAACTAGTCAGGAACCTTGTACATATCGATGATTTTGTTAATATATTAACCTCTAATTGCTTTCATTCACTATATCACTGTTTGTGTGCATGACCCATTTAAATGATGCTAAGCTATTTTCGAATAGAATATAAAAATCTTCATATGGACTAATAAGAAAAGGAGAAGGAGAAGGCATATATACACATATGTATATATGTTTGGTAGAGAAGGAGAAGAAGAGATGCAATAGCCATCAAGGAGGAGAAAAGATTGTATATCAAAACTATAAATTAGAAGCCATCAAAAATAAGAGAGAAACTGGAACACAGATAATCGAGATCGCAGAGGGAGTTGGGAGATGGGCAGCCTACATAATCGAAGATGGGTGGGAGAGGGACTCCTACTGTGAGGAAGATTCTAGAGACTCGGAGATTTTAATTTTGAGAATAGAGACTTGGAAGATTGGGAATGTTTAGAAAAATATTTATCATTAATTAATTAATTATAATCGGTAAATCGGCTTAGTACTGGTTTAATCAAATTTTCAACTGAAATTGGTCCGAATAAACGATTTTTACCCAATGTTCTAAAAGGCGCTAGGCGAGCGGCCGGGAGGGGTCTAGGCGGGATTTTTTTATTGTAAGTCAATTTTAATATTTTATCTTACATTTATCCAAACAAAACAATAATATAAAACAAAACAATCTATAATAAAAGATCTTTGCTTAAAGTTCAAACACGTCCATATTGTTAATGTCAAAGTTCAAACACAAATATGCAATTGTTTAAAGTTCAAACATATTTTAACGTATTAGTTTTATTCATAAACAAGATTGCTATTAAATAATAAAATTTAAAATTTTAAGAATTTAATTCTATATTAAAACTTAAGAAACTAAACATAAATTTAAGAATTATATTGAATTAAACTAAATATTACAAATGTATCATCATTTATATAATTTGAAGTTGGCACAAGTGCAAAAAATTACAACTATAATTAAATTATTCATTTTGACTTGATATTGTTCACTTCTTGTTGTGATTTGATATGCTACAACCTGAATTATGAATATGATAAATCATTAGAAAAATAAATATATTAAGATCTGGTTTGGGTAGTTATTAAAATAAAATATCTCCGCCTAGACCCCGCCTAATTTTTTGGAGGGATTTTTTTGCCTCCTTGGGCTTAGGTGAGGCGCCAGAGGGGGCCTAGTGCGTAGGCGAGGTGCTGGGGGGGGTATAGCGCCTAGGCGGGGCTTAGGCGGACCTAGGCGGGGCTTAGGCGGACCTAGGCGGAGATTTTTAGAATACTATTTTTACTCGATTATTTTACGTACCGAAATTTATTTATACCAAACTGGTTTCAACAAAAAACCGGAAATACCATTTTTGTTGAACAACCCTGTGTTTATGTACTTTTTAGAGAATCTGAAAATTTTATTGTTAAGAAATTACACAATTTTGTCTGTATTATCATTTGGACAATGTTATGTATATTAGATGATGTTTTCGTGTTTATTTAATTGATCCATTTTGTTCTTATTATTTAGAATTTTTTTCATATTTTTTATTAAAAATTTTGAAACTCCCAACTGTAATGGTGCGTCTCGCTCAATACCAAAGCAGAAACCGATACGAAGTAAAAAAAAACTGCCGCTACCCCTACTTTGAAACATGGTTAGTACGTTGTTACGTGTATATACATATTTATTATTATTATTTGATAAGTTAATATGTATTATATATATATATATATGTTATACATCTTATTTATTATTAGATAACTCCCTCTGTTCTACTGTTATTTTGTCTTTATATCTTCGTTATGCCATTATTTCTTACTGTTGTGGCAAAATTTTACCTATACATTGCCTTTACAATGATAACGCGTTAAATTGCAATGTGTATCGTTGTCGAAGCGGTGACTAAAGAAACCAAACCGAGTTCCCAATATTTTGGAAACGCAGCCGCTTCTTTGAATCACACACACACACACACACACACACACATATATATATATATATACGGTAAGGATCAAGAACATTCTCCTTAAATAGCATTCCGCCTTAAATAGTATTCTTTTATCAAAACGACGTAGTTTTGGAGGGACGCGGTGGCATTTTTGTAAATACAATGCCACCGCGTATTTACAAAAATGTCACCGCGTCCCTCCAAAACTACGTCGTTTTGATAAAAGAATGCTATTTAAGGCGGAATGCTATTTAAGGAGAATGCTCTTGATCCTTACCGTATATATATATGTGTGTGTGTGTGTGTGTTTTTTTGTGTGTGTGTGTGTGTGTGTTATGCCGAATAGCAACTTGGCAGCACGTGCTCTGTGTTATCCCTTATGAATAGTTCACATGTTTGGTTCAAGTCAAGCTTCATGTGAGTGGAAGGGAAGGGATGTGTTGAGAGTATAAAAGTCTCACATTGGGCAAGTAAAGCCTTGAAGTTCAATATATATAACTTATGAACTATTAAACTTGTTACACATTGATTTGGGTTGGGTGCTTCAACACCCACCACATTCCAAAGGTTTTATGTCAACACGTTATCTTGACTCTTGTAGAATCTGTTGAAAGATATACCTCTTCAATATATTCGTAAAACTAAATGGTGCTCTTTACTATGCTAAATGAAAGTAAGATAATTTGGCACGTGCTTAACATGACTTAATTATGACTGTTCGAGATACTTCTTTCTGAAGTAAACACTTTGAGATATGACGTTTGCCCTTATTTATCTACTCTCTATAGACTCTGAAAGTTGTCCTTACATAGTATTCCGACTTTGATAATCTACGGGATACAAAAGGAATCCCTGAATCTGTTATATATACTGAATGTTTTGGATGATAAATGTGGAGCACTCTATATAAATCCTCATTTTAAAACTGCAAGGTGAGTTACCTAGAGTTCTGTGTTTAATTGTCACAACATTGTTTATGAAATCTATATCACGCATGGTACATAGCGAAACTGTAGTTTCGTTTTAAATGGATTGAAGATTATTATTTTGATTCATAAATAGGGGCATCATCTTGATTTACGGCTTGTCCGAAATCAATGGCTTTTAATGGATCCAAAGGTAGAGTTTCTTATGTCAGAGGTGAATGAAGACAAAACATCTGGCGACTTCAGAGAAATGGGACTAAGGCTGGCTCAAGAAGTAGTTTCTTTTGTGAAAAAGAAAATGGATAAAGTCTCCAGATCCGGAGCCTTAAGAAATATCAAGCTCAGTTTTGTCGGGCATTCCATTGGAAATGTCATCTTAAGAACTGCATTGGCAGGTATGCGCTCGTAGCTTCAGTGTCATGCATGTTGTGGTACAGTGCTGATTGTGTGTTTCACTTTTGCAGAGGACATCATGGAGCCCTATCTAAGATACTTGCATACATATATTTCTGTTTCTGGTCCACACTTAGGTTATCTATACAGTTCAAACTCTTTATTCAATTCTGGGTTGTGGCTTTTAAAGAAACTGAAGGGAACTCAGTGCATTCATCAGCTTACTTTATCTGATGATGTGGATCTACAAAATACTTTCTTTTACAAACTTTGCAAGGTAGTGAGAAACTCTTATCATACTCTAGCTCATGTTTGGGAGAGTTTTACATATTTTTTGTTTTCCCCTTCTATTTGCACTATTTCTTGGTGAAAGGGAGAGAGTGGGAAGCAGGGTTACCAGGAACGTGGATCGGTATGGGGAAGGAAATCGGGTTCGGGAAACGCTATCTATTGGTGAAATATAAAAGGTACTTGCATTCCTGCACCACGATTCGGAACGCGGAAAGATAGTTCCTAGTTCGAAAATCATAGGGCAGATAACGTTCCCTGGTAACCTAGGTTGGAGGGCCTGTGGGAGGGGGTAGAGGGACTGGAGTTGACACCGTGACAGTTTTTTCTACTTTTTACCCCCTTCCTTTTTAATTATAAGGTTGGCCTCTTTCTTTGTTGTCTGGTTTGTCCATTTTAATTTGACAGACTAGTGGCAGAAAGAGATTTCGACACTTAGGTATAATTCTCCTTATCTATAGGTTTAATGTGCTTTTTCTTCTTTCCTCAGCAACGGACCTTGGAAAATTTCAAGAACATTATCTTGCTGTCTTCACCCCAGGTATTACCCTCCCCCTTGCAGACTTATTTGTTAACATGCTTCTAGTTTTTCTTGCAGCTTACACAGTCATATATCCGTACTCCTATCTACCTGTCATATGTTCACCACCGGAGCAGTTATAGCAGTGAATGAACATACCTGATATGAGAGAATAAAAAATTCTGATTTTATTTCTCTTTCTTTATTCATTGGAATAGAATTCACCTGTTATATTACAATCTTTTGTTAGTATAAGAGAAGCTTATGTTAACTTTACCAACCTGCGACACTAAATTACTAATTTTTAAAGTTTGGAAGGCTTCAATGCATGCCTGAAAAAGAGTCAGCTTTAATCTGAAAGAAGTTTCATCTCCAAAAAGCCTATGTGATTCCCTGTGAAACCAGAGTACTATAACATTGAAAATGCCTCATTGAAAGAATTATGTTCTAGTGTCATAGGAAACTATAATATCCGCAAAAAAAAAAAAAAGTAAAACTGAAATGGGATTTTCTTGTTTTAGACAAGAGATTAGAAACCAGAGACTACATATAATGAAGCTAATTGGTTTAGGGTCAAGTATGTTTAGTCTTTTCCTTTGTTATTTATGAAAGGAAAATTGGTAGTTAGGAAACATTAATTGCAGCAGATATTCATGGAAAATCATAAACCATAAAAGATACTCCCTCAGTTCCAAAATATAAGACCACTATTAACTTTTAACTCGATACATTTTTAAATTCAAAACTGACATAAATTTCCTTAATTTTAATCAATCCAATGGTGAATATTGTATACTATCTAAAACATAGATTTGTTGCTTCATAATTTTTATTGAATCATCTCAATTTAAGTTTTAAAATATCTCAAATTGACTTTCAAAAGTCAATAATAATCTTATAATTTGGAACGAAGAAAGTGTAATTTTTTATCTTTAAATAAAAGAAACTGACAAGAACTCAATATTCATTCCATTCCTTTTACTTTATTTTCACATCATTAATGTGGTTACATGTCCATATCCTCAGGATGGTTATGTTCCGTATCATTCTGCTAGAATTGAAATGTGCCAGGCATCTTCTGGGGACTACTCAAAAAAGGGTAAAGTATTTCTTCAGATGCTCAATAATTGTTTGGATCAAATTTGGGCACCATCCTCGGAGCATCGTGTGTTCATGCGATGTGATGTCAACTTTGATATTTCAGTGCAAGGTAGGAACTTGAATACCTTTATTGGACGGGCTGCTCATATAGAGTTTTTGGAGACGGATATTTTTGCTAGGTTCATAATGTGGTCATTCCCAGAATTTTTCCAATGAAATTACCGGGCATTTGTATGTTGCTTGCATATCCACCTTCCACTTCCCACCTTCGGTGGTCCTACGCCCTTGTACTTGACCAAAATAAGGGACAAAAAATTGTCGACTTCTGGAAATGGTGCTGCTGGCTGCGCCTCCACTCAAATGTGGATCACATCGTGCATGGAGTTAACATGGACAGACACATGAAGGTTATCAACATTGTATATTGTTTGCTAGAAAGTGGTCCAATTAGGAACATTGTATATTGTTTGCTATAAAGCTGATCCCGTTAGGAAATAATGTCAAACTATGGTTGAACCCGAATGTCTAAATGTCTTATTTGTAAGAGAGCTGTCTTTTGCCAATGGTTTCTAGGAACGTGGATCGATTCGGTATGCAAAACGAAATTGTGTACTAGGAATACTATCTATCGGTGAAATACAAGAGGTATCTAAGTTCTCGTACCACATGTTTCAGAATGCAGAATGATAGTTGTTCGCAAATCGCAGGGCAGATAGGGTCCGTGGTAACCCTTTTTGCCAGAGCCATATAGACCAAGTGAAGATTTTGCAGCTGTTTGTTGCAAAATTGCTTCAGCTAAAGCATCTTACAATGTGAAACATGGATATGTATTGTGTCAATAACTTGGGTAGAAGTGTAGGGATCATGTATAATATATTATTCACTGGCTGAGTAGAGTTGAAGATGATTATTAGGAAACTTGTATTTTTTTTTATCTATAATGGAGTAGACCTAGTTTTTATAATTGGACTTGTCATTTTTTTAAATTTTACTTAATGCAAGTCTTATGTCTCTTTATACTATTAATTTCGGAAATACAATTTTAAGGGTAAGAAGTAATAACATAGAATTATAAATAAATTCACACTATTAAATTCGGAAGGTAAAATATGAAGAAAATTAAGGTTAGGATTGAAGATTTTTAAACTACGGGCTAAAAAGCAAAGAAGGTGAAGGGATCACACGTATATTTATTTATGAAAATTGATATTTTTATAACATTTTTTGATATTTTAACATGAAAAGTGTCGTTATAGATGTATAGCGATGGGAAAAACTGTCGCTATAAAATTTATAGCGATACTTTTTATGTAAAAATATTATTTTATGTTATGAATCAGTTTTCTTTATCTATATATTTATATTATTAAGAGAGAGCAAGAGTTGTAGTTATTTTTGAACTCATGCTTTCTCATATCTATTGATTTTATAATTAATTTTTTTATCCATATTTTTTCTCTTCCGTTCCTATTACATGTCCCTCCTAATTATTTCGCCCACTTTCATTTTACTCTTTAAAATTTGCGCACACAAGTATATACCACATAAACATCAAAATTACAACCTTTAAATTCACTGTTTTTACTATTTCTTCACTTTTTGACATTCTTAGCGAAACTAATTACTGTAAATCCATTTTTCAACCAAAACAGTTCGTTTAAATCATATTATTTTCGTTTCTTCATGTATTTTCACAATCAACAACCAATTTATACATTACAACATGAATTGAACACTAATTTTATTATCCAATAAGTCATATTCATGTATTTTATACTGTAAACTCACTGCAAATGTAATCTCTTCATATTTATCGTGTTTTTATGAATTAATCAACTCTAAATCATATATAAATCACATAAAATAGTTTATATACATAAATTAACATACATATAACCATATCTTTAACAATTTTCTTCAAAATCAATTATAGAGAATGAAAACTCAAGAATATGAAAGAGAATAAGAATTTATACCTTTAATTGCTTATTTAGCTTTGCTAGAAAATAATAGAGGTTTGCTAATCTTCCTCCTTATTCCAAATTCTCAAGCTCACAAAGGAATCCTCTCTATCACTCTCTTTTCTCTCTATTTTCTTCTTTTCTTCTTTTCTCTCTTCTATGTTCTTTCTTTCTCTTCTAACTTTTCGTAATATAAACTTGATATATGATATACATATAACTAATGTGACGCCCCCAAATCCGGGTATTTTTCAACCCGATAAATGATGCTACACGGTGCTACAGTTCACACAAACATTCAATTGAAATGTCTCAAAAGAATAAATATGTCATATATATATTCCAAATAATATTAACATTCCCCCAGGTTCTTTATAATCGTTACAATTGTTCTTGTCATAATATCAAATAATAATTTTGTCCCCAGAATCTTGCTAAATTTTTTTTTATACAAACAAATGAGGGTAATTATTCTTCATCTTTTCTTCAAGTTTCCACGTTGCTTCTTCGACATTGTGGTTCTTCCATAACACATTTACAGACGATATAACTTTGTTTCGTAGAACTTGCTCTTTTCTATCGATGATTTGAATCGTCATCTCTTCATATGTTAAGTCCTTCTCGATATGAATCGGCTCATACTCTATTACGTGTTTGTAATCAGGCTTATAGGGACGTAATACCGATACGTGAAATACGTTATGTATTCGTTCTAGGTCTGGAGGTAATGCTACCACGTAAGTTACCTGTCGACGTCGGAATTTTTATTTGTCCCTTTTCGTTACTTGTTCTTTGGTGTTCTCATGTTAGGTGAGATTTGTTTGAAAAAACAAGTGAAAAAGGTCCGACATGTATAATGTCGACGATGGACTGTTAAGAGTCGCCAATTGGTTTTTTATATGGTTGTACAAAAACAACCGAGAAAAGGTTTGTACATTAATCCAGTGATGTGGCACTGTTAAACGGGTTGGTGAAACCGAGATTCATTAGGGTTCGGGGACTTGATTATGCGGGGGGAAGGTGTTAGGCACCCCCCGACATCCGTGTTACCACGGTGACCACCCCTTTTCAAGAAACTGTTATATGAATGTGTGTGTGTGGATCAATGTGTAATTATTTGGAAGTAGTGTGAGGCCTCATTCGCACCTATATACACATGGTTTGAATTTGTATAAAAATTCAGTTTTAAACAAGATATGGCAGTGATATTTTATAAAAGAGGTTTTTCAAACCCTTACGCTCAATAGTAATTGAGACCTTTTACACTACCATTTTATCAAATGTTCGACTTGATTATTTTTAATTTTCGAGATGCGAAGCATCTTCAAGAAAATAATGTACAAAATAATACCGAACTCCTCGTGGGCATGAAAATCATATGAGGAAATCCGAATACCGTGAATAAATTTACAAGTTGCTTACAGTTTACCGCTTATATATATATATATATATATATATATATATATATATATATATATATATATATATATATATAAGCGGTAAACGCACCGGATGTAAAATTCAGGCTCATTGAAAAAAGTTTGGCACACAGTTGATATATATATATATATATATATATATATATATATATATATATATATATATATATATATACACACACACACACACACACACACGAAAGTAAATAAATGCTCTGGACCGAAGTCTAGGCTCAATCGAGGCATAACTCGATAATGTTAGCCCATATATAAAAATATATATATGTGTATATATATACAAACTAAAATAAAACCACGAACCGAAGTCCAGGAAAACACACGTAACACGACTCTCAACGTGAAGAATAGTGTGTGCAAAGATGAAGAGAAACGCTTTAAAGTGTGTGAGAAGGCTTACAGTGAGCTGCCAAAGAAGACTTCTATATCTTTAAAGGGATGAACACTCGGCTCCCGCCGGTACCAAAAGTAGCTATATGTGAGCTCACAAGTGTTTAAAATGAGAAAGCACTCAGTGTAGGGTGAGTATAGAGCAAATTTGATAGGGCTTCCTCGCCTTTTTCTCTTCCAAAATGGCCACCCCAAGCCCTCTATTTATAGAGGGGTGAGCCATAGGTGTACCTGCAGCTAGGCCGTAGTTGTACCTGCGGCTGGCCGGGTTGTCCCGAGTTTCGCATGTCCCGCTGTCTCGAAGTACGTGCACGCATGCACTATAATGTCCGCTCGAACTTTCAGAATTATAATCCGGGCATCCGACTGAGGTATGTAAGACCCATTTCGGACCGCCGTTGTCGAGAGTTACGCAAAACCATAGGATTAGAGCTTGTACGAAGTCAAGAAGATTGGATTATGCCCTCCGTTCTTCAAGCTTCAAATTCTATCCGTTATTCTACATAATAGTCACTCGGGATTGGACATCCTTAGTTCTTGTGGGACATTGCTGTGTAGAAATATATGTATGAAATGTTGAGACGGCGTGATGTGGCGTCAAGGTGACAAGATGATGACTTTGCCCCTCACCGGGGTTATCTCTGGTTTGGGCTGTTAAAACAGACGTTGCTCAGGGTTATCTCTGAGATTGGACTGCTGCAAGTGTTGAAGGTCCTCAGTGTCATCTCAGAGGTGTACCTGTCTTCCCGGTGTTATCTCCAGGTTTTGTACTGAGTGCCTCGGTGTGAGTGCCGAGGTTAAAACTGATTGCATGCACTTGAAACAAACATTTTCGGGGTTATCTCCCGAACTGCACTCCTTGGTGTTATCTCCAAGGTTGGTACTTGGTACTCCAAGTGTTGGGACTGAGACTGAATATCCCGGGGTTATCTCCGAGATGAATCGGTCTTCTCTGGTGAAATTTTTGGTGTTGGAACTACATGCCTCGGGGTTATTTCCTAGGTTGGAACTGATACTCCCGGTGTGTGTTCCAGGGTTGAGGCTGAAATTCTGGTAGTATCCAGACTGGATATAAACTGTCTTCCAGGGTTATCTCTGACAGATGAATCTGCCCTCTGTTGGGTAAAATTCTATATACGCACAACACGCAAGTATACGTGGTCAACAAGTAATAAAGTGATGAGTAGAGTATCGTTCCCACAGAGACTTATTAGCAAAAATCTCAACTTACAATTACCAATCTTCTATTAACCCTAATTTTATTAAACAAATCAAATTCAATGATTAAAAATAACTATTTTAAATTAAAAAGTAAATAAACTATCACAAACCAATCACAAATATCAAAATCTAGAATTTCAAACAATTAATGGAGAATTAGACTTATGATTTCACCCTAAGCTTCACTCTGATTTTAACACTTTTATTCCAATTCAACTCACTATTCCAGTTTATTAATCAAGAACACGAACGTAGTATTAACCACCTCTCGATGCACTAATACCATATTAACGTCAATCCACAATTAAGATAGAAATCCGTTAAACACCTTAAGCAACTAACTCACTATATCTCTATGTGAATTACAATTGAAGAAGGTTGAAGAATAAGTTCTCTATACGATTACATGCGATGTCAAGCATATCTCTACCTTAACATACATCAAGTTTAAGCTATTAACAAAATCCTGAACACATGCTATATCAACTAGGTCTAGATTTGAATATCCTCTCTCGATTCCATCCAACTCCACAAAGAATTGTTGATAAGGCAATTCATAGATTCAAGCACAAATTAATATAGATAAACTGGTAATAGCTTATTAAATTGGAAATCAAAGTTTACAAAACCATAGATTCACTTAAAAGATCCATCATAAGCCTAAAAAGTGATTTAGTTCATAATAAACGAAATAAACACTGAATAAATCATGGAAATCATCTTTTCAATTACAAATAATAAACTAAGATGAAGAATATTGAAAAACACCCCTCACGTAGCCTAGAATCGCAATCGTCTTGAAAATCGCCTTGAAATACTCCTCCTATGCTTGCTAGAAAAACTGAGATTTTTCTTCGTAATTGATCCTTGTGTCTCTCTAATCTCAGAGTTTTATATCCATATATATGCTACCACATGTATTTTGACTATAATTCCATGCCTATACAAGTCCCAAGTCATTACCATCTCTAAAACTCCACACTTGTAGCACTAGAAACCAACTAGGAGTCTTTATTTCCGAGTACCCAGCCCCAGCAGGACATTTTCCATTGCACAAGCCAGCCCCGGATGGGTACCATTCTGTTTTTGTTGCCCAGACACCCAGCCCCGGCTGGGTGGTAAAGCCTAAAAAGACCCAGCCCCGGCTGGGTACTAATCTGCGAACTACGTTTTTTGCTGGAACCTCCTCTGCTAAAACTATCATAACTTTTACACCGAGAGGAGTTACGGGGCCCGCGACCTATCAAATCGAAGCTATCGACGATATCTACAACTTTCGTTCTTTGACCTTTCGGAAATAATAAACAGATGACTGTCGAAACCGCATCGGAAGCAACTGCTATTGTGTAACGACAATCAAAACAACTCAAAACTTTGTCTTTGTTGCTAGAAACCATACTCTCGCATCTGAGCTTCTAATTAAAATGATGTAAGATGTTCCGGAATTGCCAATAAAGAATCTCTTCACATGATCCAAGTTCCACGCCACAAACAAGAAATGCACACAAAATAAACATGAAAACCCGAACTTTAACCGGAATTACTTTTCCTTGCAAATTTCATACCAATAGTCGCTCATGCCGCTTCCAAGCATATAATCTACAAAATGGAAACAAAATGCATGAAAAGTCACTAAGAAACATGAGATTAAGCAAATAATTCAAGTAATAGATGCCAGATAAGTAGGTATAAAACCAACTTATCAAATACCCCCAAACTTAAACATTTGCTTGTCCTCAAGCAAAAACAAAATAAAGATAAAGATGCAACACAATGCAATGGAATGGAATGGAATGCAACTAATATACATGCTTACAAATCCAGCAATATCATAGAATCAAAATTATTTTTCCGGCCTCAGAAAAATCAAGCAAACACTACAACACTTCATATAAAAATTATTCAATAATTTCTTATCAATCCTCAAATCTTAAACCGTTATCACTGGTATAGTGTGTGTGTGTGATCAACATCCATGCTAATTGATACAAATTCAAATTCAATACATAACCAATCTCTTAGGAAGAAATATACAGGGCAAACATCAAAAAATTCAAAAGTAGACGAGTTCCAACTAAAACTAAACAATTACCACTTTCAGGGGTTCACATAGGGTACTTATACTTTATATTATTATTATTTTTTTTATTTTTTTTTCATTGCTATCACGGGGGCTTTTTGCTCTTTTCCCGTTTTTTTTTTTTATAATATTTTAACATGACTGTGCAATACCTCATTCCATTAGGCTAACAGTGCTACCCCTTAGCGAGCTTTCGACCAACGACTCCCAGACCATATAAGACCTTAGGGCGCTAGGTGTTAAGACACCCCTACGGGCGTACTTGCTCAAGTAACAAAGGCCCCGAAACAAGACTAGTCACGATATATATATATATATATATATATATATTTTATTTTTATAAAGCTTATGTACCCCACATTTATCCCCCCAAACTTAGTTCTTGTTTAATTCTTCGTCTTTACTTCCTATCCTTGTCATTTTCTCATTTACACTAGCATTATCCTCTTGAAACTCCTTATGTATCAATTTGAACTAATCAACCAACATAGATGTTATTAACGTGCTACCCTTTTTATACCAGTTTCAAACAAGCACAAGATCCAATTCATAACAAGAAATCACATCAAAAGCTCTAATAATCAGCATTATACTTGTTTACTCAATCCCATTCTCATCATTGGCCAAAATAAATTGAACTATCAATCAGCTGGACTCATGCAAGATGAACGTAATAACTAACTATTATTTTTGTATTTTTCTTTTTTTTTTTTAATTTTTTTTTTGAAATATATGCTAAACAAAAAATTGATTGCAACGATGAATAAAACTATTTACATTCCTAAGCTACTATGCAACTACATGATTACTTGAATGCAACACTTAACAATCCTAAACATAAACCATGAATATGCAACATGTAACATGCGACTAAATCCCCCAAACTTGAAAATTACAATGTCCACATTGTATAGATAAAGCAATAAATAAGAGAGGACTTCCCTGTAATCGCCTAAGTCTGGGTTGGTGATGGGTGTTGTTCGTCATCGGAATCGCTGGGTGGGAACTTTGGCAGTGGTGCTGGTTGTTGGTAAGGGAATTGAGCAGTAGGATTGAAGCTCTGGAGCGTAGTGTTCAATGAGGCAAAAGATACATTCATGGCCTCAAACATGTGGTCCTGCCTTGCTGCTAGTCTCCGCATTTCTCTTCGTGCTTCCTTGGTATGTTCATCCAATTGTCGTTGAAGATTGAGGAATTGAGGAATAGATATTACTCCGGGCTGCTGTGATGTCCCTCCCAACGCCTCATTCCCCTGAAACTCATCGTCATCTGAGGTGTCCTCAGCGTCAGCCTCGTCCTCCGAGGCTGAAGGAAATTCAAATCCGACTCCTCTCGGGTGTGACTCGCCTCCGGGCCACACAACATATCTTGCAATCATTTTTGAGTCAAGTGTCTTCAGCGGCATCTGTGTTATCTCATCATCTGACCAACGCACTCCCGCTTGTATACATAATCCACAGATAAGTGATGGGTGTGGCAATCCGCCAGAGAATGGTCCTCGAAGGCATCTTCGGATTGAAAAGTTAATTACAGCCCCTATATCCATGATGAAATCTTGTACCATAGCATATAATAACACTGCCTTATCCTTAGACACGTCTGACGTGTGTGTAGATGGAAGTAATTTAGCGCACAGGAAGGCGTACCATATTTTCCCATACCGACTGAGATCCTTACTGCGAAAGCCAGTGGCACCATTATTTGATTTTTTCCATGAGGTACCCGGCTTTGTCATCTCCTGCATAATAGCCTCATAATCTGGATCATTATCACGTAAGTCTTGGTACTGGCAGTGTCTCGGTACTCGTAACTGATAATACGTGTTGATGGCATCGGCACTGAAAGGCACTAACCTACCTCGTACAAAAGCATTGAAGGGGGCTTTATCCTCGGCGTTAGCGTAGAATTCTTTGACCACACTTACAACTGCGGGTTCGGGTTCTGCTGTTAATTTATTCCAACCTTTTTGATATATTTGTTGCATCATTTCGCCATCCTCAGGCTCAGGTGCCAACCCCCGCTCAGGTGTGAGTGCTTTTGTTACCATATAATTGTAACGGTCGGCGGCGGCGGCACTTATGAATTTTCGCCTATCAAAGGTTCTTGTTGGTTTTGTGGTCCCCGAACTCTCTCCTCGTTGCCTTTTTGATGTCGGTTTAGGTGCCATTGATTTGGAATTGAAGAGTTTTTCCCCCAAACTTTACTTAAGCAATTTGTCGAACACTTGGTGTGCAAGATTTGAAATTCCCACAAACTTGGTTATTTGGCTTGAATTGTGGTGATAGAAGATGAAGAATTAGCAAACCAACTTCTTACTTTCAATATATGTCGAATTTGTTTGTAGAGAATTGTACAAATCCTATCCTTGAACTTCCAATTGGTGTGAATTTAGGTTGTTAGATTGTGTGGTGAATGGGTGGTTTGAAGAAGAGGAATTTATGTGAGTGGGTAGTGGGTGACTAGGTGAGATGAGTGGGATTGTGTTTGATTGTTGTGAGGAGTGGGATTGTTGACCGTTGGTGTAGATTGTGAAGGTGTGGGTTGGTATGAAGATGAAGTATGATTGAATTTGGACAGCAACTGCCGTGTACTAATTGCCATAGCTGATGTGGATGGTAAGAGGTTGAAGTTGTAAAGGAATTGGAAAGCAACTACCGAACTGAACTGCTCCAACTGCCGTGTACTACTTGGACATCCAGCCCCGGCTGGGTTTTTAGTGTTGTAAGGTGCCAGCCCCGGCTGGGTTGTATGCTGCAAAAACAGAAGGGTACCCAGCCCCAGCTGGGTGATTTACTCTATGATGGTCCAGCCCCGGCTGGGTAGTATTCTGTGAAAGCAGAATGGGTGCCAGCCCCGGCTGGGTGTTTTGTGCTTTGCATGTCCAGCCCCGGCTGGGTAATCTGTTAAAGCTCAAAGCTGTGTGCCATGGTTTCTGCTGTCTGGTACCTATATGTGCATTCACAGGGTTCTTCTTTTGCATACCTAAACACGATTGGATGAAAGCAGACATCATTAGAATATAGGTAAACACTATATCTATAAGTCATGGTTACCTATCCATAAAAAAAAAATGGAGCAAAGTCAGCATAGTGCTAAGATAATATTAAAATCAAGTATACTTTAAAAATCATTACAAAACTATATCTAGACCAAATTATTATTATTTTTTTATTTTATTTTTTTAATAACACTCCGCTCCGCTCGCTCCGCTCCGCTCCGATTTTCCGCTCCGCTCCGCTCCGCACTAGCCTTTTTCAGGGTTTCTTATTATAAGTCATGGTTAAACTATCAATAAAACAAAATGGAGCAACGTCATGCATAGGGCTAAGTCTAGATTAATTAAATCAAGTATAAATTTAAATCCTTACATAACTATATTCTAGACCAATTTATTATTATTTTTATTTTTTATTTTTATAATTAAACTCGCTCCGCTCGCTCGCTCGTGCTTCGGCACGAGCTCAGCTCCGCTTACGATCCGCTACGCTACGCTCGCTCGTCCGCTCGCTTCCGCTCCGCACAGCCTTTTTCAGCGGCTTCTATATTATACGTCATGGTTACCTATCAATAAAAAAAAATGGACGCCGCTGCATAGGGCTAAGATTTAATTAAAATCAAAAAAAAAAAAAAAAAAAGGTATAATTTAAACCTACATAAACTATATGCTAGACCAATTATTATTATTTTTTTATTTTTATTTTTTGAATTAAAACTCGCTCCGCTCCCGCTCCGCTCCGCTCGTTGCTTCGGAAAGAGCTCCGCATCCGCTACGTACGAACGTTCGCTCGCACTAGCCTTTTTCAGCGGCTTTCTATATTATACGTCTGGTACTATCAAAAAAAAAAGGAGCAACGTCATGCATAGGGCTACGATCATTAAATTCAAGTATCATTTAAAATCCTACATAACTATATTTAGACCAATTATTTATTATTTATTTTATTTTTATTTTTTTAATTAAACTCCGCTCCGCTTCGCTCGTGCCTTCGCAAGAGCTCCGCTACGATACGCTCCGCTCCGCACTAGCCTTTTTTCAGCGGCTTTTATATTATTAGTATGCAATACCTATCAATACACAAAAAATGGATGCAACGTCATGCAGTATGGGCTAAGATTAATTAAAATCAAGTATTATTAAATCCTAAATAATATATTCTTAGACCCAAATTTTATTATTATTATTTTTTTATTTTTTTAATTAAACTACCATTTCACTAGCATGGATAAAATTACTAAGAAAAGAAAACTGCAAGAAATAAAAAATAAGCGTACAAATCAAATTTGGGTTGCCTCCCAATGAGCGCTTGATGTTAAGTCGTTCAGCCTGACTACTCCCTGTTTATGGTGCGTTTGGCAAGTGTGATAGCTATGACGTCGTGTTAGAACTCGCCACCCCAATAGTGCTTTAATCTGTGAACGTGACCTGAAAGTTTCTAAAGGATTCCGACTGTAGATTTCAACGGCGCCATGTGAGAACACCCTTTTTATTGTAAATGGTCCTGACCATCGTGACTTAAGCTTGCCTGGGAACAATCTCAACCGTGAGTTGAACAAAAGGACTGATTGCCCTGGCTCGAACGTTCTTTGCATAATTTTCTGGTCGTGCCATCTTTTCACCTTTTCCTTGTATAACTTAGAGTTCTCGTAGGCTTGAAGACGAAATTCGTCAAGTTCATTTAGCTGAAGTAGTCTCTTTTCACCTATGGCTGTTTGATCGAAATTGAGTTTCTGAATCGCCCAATAAGCTTTATGTTGTAATTCGACCGGTAAGTGACAAGCCTTTCCATACAGTATTTGATATGGTGACATCCCGATCGGTGTTTTATAAGCTGTCCGGTATGCCCATAATGCGTCGTCCAACCTGAGCGACCAATCCTTCCGATTCGGATTCACCACTTTTTCCAAGATTCTCTTGACTTCCCTATTCGAGACCTCAGCTCTGTCCGCTAGTTTGGGGATGATAAGCTGTAGTACCTTATGGTTGGCCCCATACTTGCCAAGAGGAGCTTTGTGAACGACTTGTTGCAAAAGTTACTACCTTCGTCACTGATAATTGCCCTGGCGTGCCAACCTGTGAAAATGTTCTTTGTAGACAATTGAGGACCACCTTGGCATCGTTTGTTGGTAAAGCTGTAGCTTCAAACCCATTTTTGATCTAGGCCACTTGCAATCAGTAGCATGTACTGATTGTTTAGAGATGACAGGAATGGCCCCCGAAATCAATACCCCATACATCAAAATTTCAATTTTCAAGAATGTTTGTCGAGGCATCTCATCCGTTTTGGAAATAATTGCCCATCTTGACACTATCACATGTTTTAACAAAAAATGGTGGGGTCCTTAAATAGTGTAGGACATAAAACCCAGATTGACAAACTAACCTTTGCAGCTGGTCTCTCCACTTCCATAATGTCGCCATATGCAGATGAGTGACACTCAGGCAGGATGTTCTTCACTTCACTGTAAGGCACACCACCTTCATAATCATTTGTCGGCGCACTTGAACAAGTAAGGATCTCCACATGTACCATTCACGTAATGAGAAACTTCTTTTTTGTTGTTCTCGTGAGAATAGGTGGAAGTAAGTTGCTCACAAGATAATCGCATTTAATCGGCATACCAAGGAACATTCTGCATTTAGTCCAAACAGTTGTTCATTCAGGGAATGATTCATTGATTTACACATTTGTCATCTTTCCAAATTCCTTGATTTTTCAGCCGAGATAAAGTGACGGCTACCTGATCTCCGTCCCTGTTCTATCCTTATTCCAGATCAAAATCTTGAAGTTAGGAGAATCCTCGGGATAAGGCGGGGGATTAGCATCTTTTTTAGATATCAAAATACCGAATAGCTGCATGATCCGATATAGACTATAACCTTTGGTTCGATCAAAATAGGCCCGGAATTTATCAACGCATAACTACTGCAAGAATTCTTTTTCTGTGTGTGTAGTTAATTGAGTCTCTGTTGAGAGTTTGTACTTGCATAGTAAATAGCATGAAAATCTTTGTCTCGGCGTTGACCCAAAACAGCCCCAACTGCATTAATCACTTGTTTTTTAACATCACACATTAGTTCAAATTGCATATTCAATCCGCGAGCGTTGTTACGGGGAGCTGTAGTCAGTTTTTCTTCACACAACTCAAAGGCATACTCCTCATCAAAGTTGAATACCGTAATCCTTCTCTAGACGACTTGCACAAGGTTTTGCCATTTTAGAAAACATTCCTTTATGAATCTCCTATAAAACCCAGCGTGGATGTCCTAGAAACCTTCTAATTCCTTTGACTGATTGGCTGGAGCAAATTCTCAATTGTTTCCAGCTTTGCTTTACGACCTCCATCCTTGTGCCGAAACCTTTGTGTCCAAGATTATACTTTTCCACCATAAAGTGGCACTTTCCAATTAAGGACCAAATTTGTAGCGGTCACATCTTTGTAAAAAACCAATTACCAAATTTTCCAAACACACATCAAAATTATCTCCATAGACAGAGAAATCGTCCATGAAGACTTCCACATTCTTTTCCACCATATCTGAGAAGATGGCCATCATGCACCGCTGAAAAGTAGCAGGTGCATTACACAATCCGAACGACATCCTCCTGAATGCGAACGCACCATATGGGCACGTAAATGTAGTTTTCTCTTGATCCTCAGGAGAGATGACGATTTGATTGTAGCCCGAGTATCCATCCAATAGGCAATAGTACGCATGTCCCGCCAGTCTGTCTAACATTTGATCGATAAACGGTAGAGGGAAGTGATCTTTTCGGGTTGCCTTGTTCAATTTTCTATAATCCATGCAAACCCTCCACCCGGTCACTGTTCTTGTTGGAATCAGCTCATTGTTTTCATTCTGAACCACAGTCATTCCTCCCTTTTTCGGTACACATTGCACTGGACTAACCCACTTGCTATCTGAAATTGGGTAGATGATACCTGCGTCTAACCACTTCAGAATTTCCTTCTTGACTACTTCTTTCATGATCGGATTGAGCCGTCTCTGTTGTTCCACGACCGGTTTAGTATCATCCTCCATCAAAATTTTGTGCATGCAAAAGGTTGGACTGATTCCTTTGATGTCCGCTATTGTCCATCCTATTGCCGATTTATGTTCCCGAAGCACTCGCAGCAGCTTTTCTTCCTGCAATTCGTTTAGTGCAGCAGAAATAATAACAGGTAAAGAATTTAACTGACCTAAATACGCATACCTGAGATGTTTAGGGAGTGGTTTCAACTCAAGAATTGGTGGTTCCTCCAATGATGGTTTCAGTTTTTCTGCGGCTACTTCCTCCACGTGCAATGGTTCAAACGGTGTTCTAAATCTGGAAACTCGTGGCAATGAGTCTAGTATTTGCAAGTACTCCACCAATTCTGGATCATCGACCTCTTCATCCCCCAATAACATTATTTTTAACGGATCGTGAACCAAACTCTTGCTCATATCTTCACTGATAATTTGCTCAATTAAATCCATTCGAAAACATTCTTCCTCATCCGTGGGAAATTTCATGGCCTTAAACACATTGAATTTTACTTCTTGATCTTGGACCCTCATAGTGAGTTCTCCCTTTTGTACGTCTATGAGTGTCCTGCCCGTGGCCAAAAATGGTCTCCCTAGGATAATTGGGATGTTCTTGTCCTCCTCAAAATCCAGAATGATGAAGTCCGCGGGGAATATAAATTTATCCACTTTCACTAGAATGTCCTCTACTATACCTCTCGGATATGTGACTGACCTATCCGCCAATTGCAAAGAAATGTTTGTAGGCTTGGGTGCAGGCAAACCCAATTCTAAGTATACTGACAATGGCATAAGGTTTACACTCGCCCCCAGATCACATAAACACTTGTTGAAATGCATATTCCCAATCGTGCATGGGATAGTAAAGCTCCCCGGATCCTTGAGTTTTGGTGGTAATTTCTGTTGTAATACCGCACTACACTCCTCAGTTAGGTGCAAATGTCTCGAAATCTTCCCATTTCTTGTTCCTTGACAAGGAATCCTTGCATAAAATTCGCGTAGGCTCGGCATTTGCTTAGGGCCTCTGCAAATGGTATAATGATTGAAGTTTTCTTGAAAATTTCCAAAAAATTTGAAAAATGCTGTCTAATTTAGGTTTTGGACTCTGTGAAAATGGTGGTGGTGATAAAAAAATTGGCTAATTGGTCATACTTGTTCCTCACTTGTTATCCTCACCCTTGCGACTTCATTCTTTTTCTTGCTCTCATCAACTTTTCATTCGGAGTCAATGAATTTTCTGGAGTTTTGGTGCCCTCAAGCTGTTCCACCCACGTCCGCAATGTGACTGCTTGACACTGTTCATTGATTACCCTTCGGATTTAGTTCTCGGTGTCACTTGGTATTTATGTCCCTTGTGGTCTATATTCAATGCCAATGCCATTTGTCATATCTGATTCATCAATTCTTTGATTGCGTTGCTTGAGTTTTCATGGCCGCGGTCATTGTTGTAATGTATTTGACACAACTCCTCAGAATTGATTTTCCTTCTTGGTATTGGTTGGTTGTTGTGGTTTCTGAAAACACTGGTGCCGATAGCTGTCTTGAAGGCTTGATTTTGCTGGTTGTTAATCCATGAGAAAGCAGATCGATTTCTATTTTCCTTGATTGTATGTATTTGATCTGTATTTTGTTGGCAAATTATGTTGTACCCCTACGCCAGCCTCATGAATTGACAATCTGCCTGGATTAATTGCACATTGCTCGTTGGGTGCTCGTCAGAGCACACAACTCGCCATATTATTGCCATTTGCTGTACTTGCTGGTTGTTGTGCTTGTGTTGCTTTACCGACTCCAACATCTTTGTAAGTGCAGGATATCTGTGCTTGCACGCTGTCATGCTATCTAACTTCTAATACCCAGATGCCTTTGCTGGTCATTCTTGCTGTGGGCCATGGTAGTTATAGCTGCCATGGTTTCAATCAACTCATATGCTCCTCGTAACTCTTAGCCATGAATGCTCCGCCTGATGCTGCATCAATACTCGTCCTCAGATTCCCATGTAGTCCATTGTAAAAGGTGTTCATTTGGAGCCACTGGGGTAATCCATGATGCGGGCATTTTCTGAGCAGTTCTTTGTATCTCTCCCAAGCTTCATATAATGATTCCCCATGTTGCTGTTCAAACATCGTAATCTCGTTCCTCATCTTCGCAGTTTTCGCCGGTGGAAAGAATTTTGCGAGGAATTTTTGAGCTAAATCCTCCCATGTTGTTATCGAACCGGATGGTAGTGAATGCAACCAACTCTTCGCCTTGTCCCGTAAAGAGAATGGGAACAATCGAAGTCTCACCGCATCATCCGAAACCCCATTGAACCGAAAAGTGTCGCACATTTCCAGAAAGCTGACCAGATGCTCATTCGGATCGTCATTTGCAAAACCCCCAAACTGAACTGAATTCTGAATCATTTGTATCATCCCAGACTTAATTTCGAACGTATTTGCTGTATTGATGGCATAGTGATGCTGGACTGCCAGTTCAGTCACTTGGGTGTTACGGAATCCTTAAGCTTTTCGATCTTCGGGGCTTTGTGCCATTACTGTTACCTCTCTTTTTCAGATGTTTCGGAATTTCTTGCCTCGTTTCCTTGATCCACTTGCTAACCTCTGAAACCTTTTCTCAATGTCGTCGTCAAACGTAGCAAATCTGATTTTAGACCTGGAGTTGCATAAAACTGCTTTCACACCTGAAAACAGAGAAGAAAACAAAACAAAAAAAAAATAAAAAAATGTCTAAGTAAAAACTGATAATAAACTGATATTGTAAAAAACTATTAAGATTTATACATAATAGTCCCCCGGCTAACGGCGCCAAAAACTGTTGGGTAAAATTTAATACGCAACAAACACGGCAGGTATACGTGGTCAACAAGTAATAAAGTGATGAGTAGAGTATGTTCCCACGAGCCTTATTAGCAAATCTCAACTTCAATTACCAATTTCTATTAACCCTAATTTTATTAAACAAATCAAATTCAATGATTAAAAATAACTATTTTAAATTAAAAAGTAAATAAACTATCACAAACCAATCACAAATATCAAAATCTAGAATTTCAAACAATTAATGGAGAATTAGACTTATGATTTCACCCTAAGCTTCACTCTGATTTTAACACTTTTATTCCAATTCAACTCACTATTCCAGTTTATTAATCAAGAACACGAACGTAGTATTAACCACCTCTCGATGCACTAATACCATATTAACGTCAATCCACAATTAAGATAGAAATCCGTTAAACACCTTAAGCAACTAACTCACTATATCTCTATGTGAATTACAATTGAAGAAGGTTGAAGAATAAGTTCTCTATACGATTACATGCGATGTCAAGCATATCTCTACCTTAACATACATCAAGTTTAAGCTATTAACAAAATCCTGAACACATACTATATCAACTAGGTCTAGATTTGAATATCCTCTCTCGATTCCATCCAACTCCACAAAGAATTGTTGATCAGGCAATTCATAGATTCAAGCACAAATTAATATAGATAAACTGGTAATAGCTTATTAAATTGGAAATCAAAGTTTACAAAACCATAGATTCACTTAAAAGATCCATCATAAGCCTAAAAAGTGATTTAGTTCATAATAAACGAAATAAACACTGAATAAATCATGGAAATCATCTTTTCAATTACAAATAATAAACTAAGATGAAGAATATTGAAAAACACCCCTCACGTAGCCTAGAATCGCAATCGTCTTGAAAATCGCCTTGAAATACTCCTCCTATGCTTGCTAGAAAAACTGAGATTTTTCTTCGTAATTGATCCTTGTGTCTCTCTAATCTCAGAGTTTTATATCCATATATATGCTACCACATGTATTTTGACTATAATTCCATGCCTATACAAGTCCCAAGTCATTACCATCTCTAAAACTCCACACTTGTAGCACTAGAAACCAACTAGGAGTCTTTATTTCCGAGTACCCAGCCCCAGCAGGACATTTTCCATTGCACAAGCCAGCCCCGGATGGGTACCATTCTGTTTTTGTTGCCCAGACACCCAGCCCCGGCTGGGTGGTAAAGCCTAAAAAGACCCAGCCCCGGCTGGGTACTAATCTGCGAACTACGTTTTTTGCTGGAACCTCCTCTGCTAAAACTATCATAACTTTTACACCGAGAGGAGTTACGGGGCCCGCGACCTATCAAATCGAAGCTATCGACGATATCTACAACTTTCGTTCTTTGACCTTTCGGAAATAATAAATAGATGACTGTCGAAATCGCATCGGAAGCAACTGCTATTGTGTAACGACAATCAAAACAACTCAAAACTTTGTCTTTGTTGCTAGAAACCATACTCTCGCATCTGAGCTTCTAATTAAAATGATGTAAGATGTTCCGGAATTGCTAATAAAGAATCTCTTCACATGATCCAAGTTCCACGCCACAAACAAGAAATGCACACAAAATAAACATGAAAACCCGAACTTTAACCGGAATTGCTTTTCCTTGCAAATTTCATACCAATAGTCGCTCATGCCGCTTCCAAGCATATAATCTACAAAATGGAAACAAAATGCATGAAAAGTCACTAAGAAACATGAGATTAAGCAAATAATTCAAGTAATAGATGCCAGATAAGTAGGTATAAAACCAACTTATCACCCTCATGCAATGTCAGTAACAGGTGTGCAAAAAATTTCGAGTGTTTACAGATGCCCCTCTTTATCATATTCATGCAATACAATGCATGGATAGTGTGAGACCCCAAATTTTATGAGATAAAAGTATTCAATTTTTCTATTTTGGTAAATAATTAAATTGATAAAAGTTTAAAGTTAAGGGTAATATGTGATTTTTTTTTTCAAAGTAAGCAAGTTGATATAAAATATTCGTTGTGTCGGGGAATATTTGATTAGTCGGGGAATATTGTTTTTGTCGGGGAATATCCGTACGACGGTACAATCATTGGTGGACCTAAAATGGAATTATTGTCGGATTGAAAAAATGACAAAAATACTTTATGAAAATAACGGCGGAAGTTTTACCGTTAACTGTTGAAATACCCGGTGTTAAAAGTACAGTAATACGCGTTGGGGGTGGCATAGTAGTACACGATATTGCTTATGATGCTTATTTTGAGAAGTCACCTAGTATGTTCAATGGGTATGGGCCACTTTTCGTGTTGGAGTACTATTCACGAGTACTATTCAGGAGTTACTATGCACGAGGTTACTTTATGAGTTATATCACAATAGTTTACTATTCACCCGTAAAAATATTTCTTTCCAGTCGAATTATTATTTTTTTGGGTACAATATTAGTCCTGAGGAGATGTGCTTACTTTTCAGGACCGGTGGTTTGATAGATACAAATAAAATTTCAATATGGACGCTGGTGGATATAGTTTAATAGTATAATCAATATGGGATCGCTGTTTAAAGTTTTAATGTAAATCCACTATGGACCGTTACTTTAAGTTTTAATAGTAAACCAATATGAACCGTCTGTTTAAAAGTAAATACATCTAGACCGTTCATGAATTAGTTACTATGCAGTCCATTCTTCTATAAATAGAAGCTCATTCCTTTATTATTTCTTACGAATTCACTGAAACTCTAGAGAGAGAAATTATAGAGAAACTATAAAAAAGTATTCTGCTACTTCCCTACTCTTATATTCAGTTTCTTTTACGGTAAGGGGTATTATTTCTTTTGTATTCATGAAGAGAACTTCTGTTATTCCATTATTTATTATTCTGTTGGAATAACCTGTATATGCGGGCTACCCTATACTTGGTGAAATTCTTCTGTTATTTCATTCTTTATTATTCTGTTGGAATATCTTGTCTGTGCATTTTACGCCGGACCTGGTTCCGTTATTTATTATTCTGTTGGAATAATCTGTCTGTGCGGTCTATCGCATGCTTAGTGAATTCTGTTGTTATTCTATTCTTATTATTCTGTTGGAATAACCTGTTTATGCGAAGTACCGCATACATGGTGAAATTCTTCTAACATTCCGATCTTTATTATTCTGTCGGAATATCCTGTCTGTGCGTTTACGCCGGACCTGGTTTCATTATTTATTATTCTGTTGGGAATAACCTGTCTATGCAGTTTATCGCACGGATGGTGAATCCTTCTGTTATTCCATTTTTTATTATTCTGTTGGAATAACCTGTCTATGTGGATTACCACATGCATTGTGAATGATCCTTCGTATTCATTCCTTATTAAATTGTGGAAATGATCTGTCTACGTGGATTACCGCATGGCGGGTGAAAATCCATTTACAGTTTCATACATTCTTTATTATACTCAGTTAGTTAAAACTTTGAGTTCTATAATCTATGAAATTAGTGGAATATCCTTGATATTTGCGCTTCATCCAGTATCTTTTCATGGAAATATTCTTCTGAGCATTCTTGAATTTTACTCCACAAAGTAGTATCATGTTGACAATTTGGGCATTATTGAGTTCAGGATAAATTAACTTATAAATCTTTAAGACTTATTCTTGAACTTGTTTTATGCATTATTATGTGCTTGCATGATGAGTCTGATGGGTATTATGTTGAAACATGACAGTTTCTTAGGAAAACCACAAAGGGTTGAAAATCAGATTTTTGGAAAATGGAATTACGAAATTCAATGACATATCTTTATCCTATCATACTTAGAAAGAATTTTTGAGGGGGTCGAGTATAGAGTTAGATCTAGAGTTTCTAACTTATTCCACAAGGGAATCACTAGAAATGTGTGTAGTTTTTCGTGTGGATGTATTTAGTAAAAGGAGTCAAAAAATCTGAAAATGGCAAAAAATACTGCCAGAAAATTTAAAGGGAAAATTTTCGGCCACTTAAATTGTGAGGAAAAATCGGTCTTTGGGGACTTAAAAATATTATGTATAAAAGTACATACTGTCCTAAAAATGAGGCTCTTCCGCACTTTAAAATGAGTACAGTATGACTATTTCAATATTAGGTTTCCGACGAAAAAATGCTATAACCGGAGTCTATAACTCGATGACCTAAACTTTGAAACTGGAATATTCACGTTAACCTGGTAAGATTCCTGCCAGATTTGAGAATTTATGGAGTTAACCTTAAGGTTAGCTAATTCTCTTAAGAAATTAATTAGAAATTGATTTTTGAAAAAATCGTAAATGAATTTTAAAAATTCTGAGAAAAACATATGTTTTTTTTTTTCAATCTGGGGACTATATTTGCTTAATCCCAGAAAAGAATATTTTTGGGACTGATTTGGTATTTTTCATGAAATGATTAGTTAGAACATATGAATTAATATGTTATGTGAAATTTGAAAAAAATGGTAAATAAGATTGATGGTTTGAAATCCTATATAAGGTATTGCAGATTTTTGATGAGTAAATTGATATGGTGATGAAATCTTATGAGTAGACATTTTGACGATTAATGCATATTTAGAAAAAGTATTAAACAATTAAATAAATTTGTTTATTAGTTAGGAGGGATTTAAAAATTATTATTAATATTAACAATATTAGATTATGATTTTATTCAGTACTGGAGAATGTTAAATAACATTTAAAGTCTTTAATATTTATCCTTGATTTAGTTTGACCAATGCTTATAATATTGTATCCTCCTCATGCTTATATTATGTTGAAAGTCCTCTGTGGCCTGTAGTGCATAGATGGACTTGGGTATGATTATGGGACCAGAGGATTATTCGGTATAATCATAACCGTATGTTACAAATGATGTGGAAAAATCCTCATTGGCCCGTATACCATTGATGGACAGTTTTTGGTATGATTATGGCTATGGAATTCTCTTTGGAACGTGAGTGCAAAGATGAATGTGTTGTGGCCATGATCAGGACCGTTGATGAAAACACGATTATCTTTGGCCGTAGTGCCTGATAATTCGTGGTCGTGAATACTAAAGAATATTCCTTGGCCTGTAGTGCATGGATGATTCGATGATGTGGATTAATTATGAGCTGAGTCTCAGTAATGAAATATTAATTCATGGATTTGTGATAATATGAATTCCGTGGCTAGTGCAAAGATGACTTTTATGATTACGAGCAGGAATGTGATTTGGTATAACAGATTTTGAGTTCTAGCGATGAAAAATTATCTTCGTCCGAGGTGCGAAGAGGAATGAGACACAATGTGATATGAGTATTTCACCGATCGTGATGGGAATTGTTGATTGATATACACGGATAAAATTATTGGGGACGTTAACATAAGAGAAGATATAGACCTTATATGGTATATTTGATTCTTTCTAATGGATTGCTCATTCCGCTGCAAACAGGTTGCAAAAGTTTTATATCTGTCATATGTGTTCTAAATCATATGGATTATTATTGATGAATCTATTGGTAATGTAATTATATTTACATCATGATATTCTTTTTGGGCCTACTAGTTTGTGATCACCCTTCTGCTCATAATTCCTTTCAGGGTAATTAAGAGTGTTGGTGTAAGGAGATTATTTGCAGGTCACGACAGCTGGGATAACAGGGGATAGAACGGTGGTCTCTAGCTGGGGAGGTTCTAAATAAACAGCATAGAAAAGTGTGTGTATTTTATACATAATTTATTAGTTTATATTTGGTGAATCTCAAATAGTGTGAGGCGCAACCCACCGTTGGAAGGGTATATTTTGACACTCCATACAGGCTGTCTAATGACATGTATAAACCTCGTGTTCTCATAAGTATGGTTTTGCCACACCATCCACTTGCTGGACAATTTATATCACGGCACTACCGTATGCTTGGAGTTTATTTGAAACAAATTTTCACTTGGAGATAAAGGAGATATTTATAACGTTTGTCAAACGAGAAGGAAACCATTGGAAGAAGATGATGTATATCCTATTTTTTGTTTGGGGACTTGGGTCAAACCAGGATAATTCTGTGACGTATGATATTATCCTAACCTAGACGCATGCTACCATGTACGAAGGTTTCCTTGAGCACTTCCCAAAGATTTTAATTTCTAAAATAGTTTTAACTATACTTTTATGTAAATTATCATTGTAAGGTTGTAGTCGTATTCTATACGACAGCTCAACAGTTGTATAAATGAAGTTGTATTTGAATTTTGTACCATGTATCTGGCGACTCAGAATGGGTGATGTATACCTAATTTTGGGGGCGTCACAGATAGGATAAAGAATCGTAGACACTTGAAATGCAACAAGATAAACATGATCCAAAGTTCAGCAACATGATGCAAATGTATGATGCATTGGTGTAGGGTTGTTGACCAACATGCTGAGGATGATTCCCGACTCCCTGTTGCTTCTATCGGGGATTGGCAACGATGACCAGATTGGATGTGTGATCCAAATCATTTATGATGTTGACGTTGGGGTTATCACCAAAGTCCTTAATCCTTGATAGAGACTTTATTCCGAAGATGTGTGTAAGACCCCGAATTTTATGAAATAAAAGTATTCAATTTTCTTATAATTACTATTCAGTAAATAGTTAAATTGATAAAAGTTTAAAGTTAAAGGTGATATATGTAAATATTTTAACTAAGAGTGGGTTATAAAAATTATTATTGTTGTCGGGGATATTAGTTTGGTCGTGGAATATTTTTCCTGTCAGGGGCAATATTCGTACGAGGGAGCATTTTGTTGGGGCCCATAATGGACAAAAACGATAGATAAAGAAACTGACAAGTATGAGTTTCTAACTAATGGTGTTGTACCGTTATACTATTGGAAGAGCCGCGGGCGTTAAAAATACAATAATAGCGTCGGTGAACCGTAGCACAGGTATTGTCCAATTATTGAATATTGATCTACGTAAGAAGGCACTAACCAATAAATTGTTACCCGTAATTATGTTCAATATTTTTATTTATTGATTCAATTAATTGCTACGTTGAGTAATTTGTTATTAATGTTGTTTTTCAATAATGCCAAAAACATAGGTATTTTCCATTATCGAGAGCAATAATTATATATAATCTGAATAATATCATTAGATAAATTATTGGCAATGTCTAGAAAGTTCTGTCTAAGGAGAGATTTGGTCACCTAATTGCACGCTAGTAAGGAGAAATCCTTATTGAAAAGCCCCCTCTTTCCTGGGAGCGACCTGGTTGTCAGTATTGTGATTCTGTAATATTATTTGTGAATAATTAATTATTGATTTATATGATGAGGAAAATATTAATTTTATGTGGATATAGATGGAGAAATTTTTTAATGTGACAATTATTGAAAATTAATATTTTATCTTTTCTGATAAAATAATTCATTTAAATATATTATTATATTTTAATAAATATAATAATGGTGATATTTTACAATGAATGTGTGATATATGAGTAAATGAGGAGGAGTATTTTTGTTGCAATAAATACTAAAAACATGTTAAACATGTCGGTGGACCCCATTTCTTGACTGAAATTTGATTATAGCCTGTAAAATCGTCCGTATGTGAATTTCGGTCAATTTCTGTTTGGAATTTGGAAAAACTTAAATTTAAAATTTGTAGAGAATTGAATTCCTATAGAAGGACATTACGCTTCGATTTTCTTATAAAAGGGTATTCTTATGAATATTAAATTAAAGTTCCAGAATAATTGATTTGAAGTTTTAATATTTTTTTTTTATAAAAAACGATTTTGTGTGATGATGAGCCCACCAAAGGTTGCAAAATATGCTGAATTCAGAAGTAAATGTGGGCGTAGTAAAATTTATTATATTATTAATATTTTATTAAATTTTGCTACTGGTGTTCTAAGCATTTTCTATAAATAGGGTGCTTAGATTAGAATGAAAAAATCACACCAGAAAAACTAAAGTTTCTCTCTCTTCTCTCTCTATATATCAAGCGTATTCTTGTGAGTATTTTGGATATTTTGAGTGTTGCTATACGGTTTGCAAGTTCTTTCCGCACTATATCAATTCTTCTAGTCAGAATACTGTTCTTTTTGAGGTAGGGATAGGTAAGAGAGTGTAAGGATAGTACGGGATTGTAAGGGATGATAGTGATAGTAGGATGTTATTTCTTTCATATGTGTTATTTCTTTCAAGATCATATACCGAAATAATTGGTATGGATTTTATTGTGAATTTCTACATTTTTCATATGGGGTTACTATTCCGTATACGACATATTCCTATATCACGCACTCTTCAATGTATTGGCACTTTTACGTATATGATATTATTTACGTATACGTTAGTCTATATATGAATACGGAGAATATTCATGAGTACTCTACGAGTTACTATTCATGAGTACTATTCAGGAGTTCCTATTCTAAGTTATATTCAAGAGTTACTATTCACGACAATATTGTTCCTTTTTCTGCCCAAAATTATCGTTGAATTTGAATGGATTTGGGTTTGGGAGACCGAAGGGTGTGCTTACTCTGAATTAAATGAAGTTTGTTGATCATATTATTTTTTATAATTTATAACATTTTTTATAATCCTGGTGATGAATTACTATTTGACTTGAGTGTAAAGTGGGTAGATATTGGTATGATTGTGATATTGAGTTTCTTTGGCCAGTGTGCAAAGATGAATTGTTGACTGGTATGATCATGACCATTGAATTTATAATTGAATATCTTTAACTTAAGTGCAAAGGTGAATTGATCAACATGGTTATAATTATTGTTTATATAAATTCTGAAATGATTATATATTTCTTCGAGATATTAATATCTTTGGCCTATAGTGCAAAGATGATTTGTTGTTGAATATCTTTGGCATGTAGTACAAAGATGATTTGTTGTTGAATATCTTTGGCTTATAGCGCAAAGATGATCGGTTGTTGAATATCTTTGGCCAGTAGTGCAAAGATGAACTGTTGATGAATATCTTTGGCCCGTAGAGCAAAGATGAATTTATTAGTATGATTATGAACATGAACTGTGATTTGGTATAACCGTGATCTTTGATGTTTCAGGTAAAGACATGTGATGAAAATTATCTTCGTCTTGGATGAGAAGAGAAATTTAGAACCACAATTATGATTATGAGTTATTCATATGATTGTGGACCAGAACTGTTGATTGATGTTACAAGGATAAAACATTATTGGTGGACTTTTAACATGGAGCAGATAATAAAACTTTATGTTATGACTCTTCTAATGGATTCTCCAATCCGCTGAAATATGGTTTAAAAGTTTATAATCTACACATATGTTCTAAATCTCTGATTTATTTTGATGAAGGCCGATTGAGAATTTCATTATCTTTTAGTCCTAATATTTTTTTACTGACGCTAGTTGTGTGCTCACCTTGCTTCACAATTCCTTTCAGGTAATAAGAGGTAGCTGGGCTAGCGGGGATAACCGGAAATAGAACGGGGTTCTATAACTGTGGAGGTTATCCATAAAAAAGTATAGAAAAGTGTGTTATATTCTAGTACATCATTTAGTAGTATATTTGGTGAAATAAAAAGGGTGAGGCCAAACCCAAGGTTCATACAAGATTGTCTAATGAACATTTACAACCTCGTGTTATCTAATAGACATGGTTGTGCACATCCAATTTTGCTGAGTATATCTACAAGGCATACCTATATGCTCTTGGAGGTTATGTTGAAGTATAATTCTCAATTAGAGACGTTGGAGATACATGAATGTCAAGAGAAGACTCACCATTAGATAGAAGATGATATAACTCTTCTCATTTTCTTTGGGGTTTATTGGGTCACACAAGGATAATTTGTAGACATATGATATGTATCATACCTAGACAAGACCTCCCCCAATTTTTTGTTACCAAACCAAAGGTTTTCGAGCACTTTCTAAAGATTTGATTCTAAATAGGTTGACTGTTCATTTATGTTAAGGTGTCATGTGACGTACTATCCCAAGGTTGCGGACATGAGTCACAGTTGGTGTATATGTATCAAAACGCATAAACATATGTGTTGTGAATTGCCCGACAAATGTAGTAATAAAGTTGTAGTTGTTTCTGTCAATGTTTTGGCGACTCAGAATTAGGTTGGTAGATTGGCCTATTTTGGGGGGTTACAGTTGGTAGTCAGAGTCGGATATGATTCTCGACGGAGATCGAGCGGAATAGAACTAAGAAGGGAGATATGAGTAAACTTCCCCTAGTGTGTCTACCTAAGGCTTTAATTGTTGGTTAGTCATAAATGGGATATTATGTGAATGTAATTTGTTCAATTACCCTTGTTTTTGAAGCTGTATTCTAGATGATATCTGAAAATACAGGAGATGAGCACTGGAGAATCATGATGACATGGAAGAGGAATTCTGAAATGAAATCCAGTATTCCTCACCTCTTTGAAAATACAGGTACGCAAATTTTGGGGACGAAATTTCATAAGGAGGGGCGATGGTAAGGACCCCAAATTTATTGAAATAAACGTATTTCATTTTCTTATAATTAACTATTCAGAAATGTTTAAATATAAAAGTTTAAAGTAAAGGTGATAATGTAAATATTTTAAATAAGCAAGTGATTATAAAATACTCATTTTGTTGTCGGGAGTGAAAGCGTTGGTCGTGGATATCTTCCTGTCGGGGACAGATTCGTACCCCCGGGGGGGGGGGGGGGGGCGTGCAACCTTTTGTGGGACCCATAACGGAAAGCGATGGATGAAGAAAACGACAAGTATGAGTTTTTATAACTAACGACGTAGGTTTCCCGTTAACACTGTTGGAATAGAAGGTGGTTAAAATATAAAATACGCGTCGTTGCATGTAGCACACGTATGACAGATTTGAACTTATTGTTCTTACGTAAGAAGGCCACTACTAAATTTAATTGTTACAGTAATGTATGTCAAATATTTATTTATTGATTCAATAATTGCTCGTTGAAATTTTATATTACTTAATGTTGTTTAATACTTGTACTACACAATATTTCCATTATCGAAGCAATAATTTCACTATTATCTGAATACATCTTATAGATAACATTAGTGGCAATGTCTAGAAAGTTCGTTAAGGAAAGGTTGGTCATCTAATGGCGCCAGTAAGGAAAACTCCTTTATTGGAAGTGGCATCCTGGGAACGGCCGGATTGTTAGTATTGTGATTCTGTAATATTATTTGTGAATAATTAATTATTGATTTATATGATGAGGAAAATATTTATTTTATGTGGATATAGATGGAGAAATTTTTTAATGTTACAATTGTTGAAAATTAATATTTTATCTTTTTTGATAAAATAATTTATTTAAATATATTATTATATTTTAATAAATATAATAATGGTGATATTTTTACAATGAATGTGTGATATATGAGTAAATGAGGAAGAGGAGTATTTTTGTTGCAATAAATACTAAAAACATGTTAAACATGTCGGTGGACCCCATTTCTTGACTGAAATTTGATTATAGCCTGTAAAATCGTCCGTATGTGAATTTCGGTCAATTTCTGTTTGGAATTTAGAAAAACTTAAATTTCAAAGTTGTAGAGAATTAAATTTCCTATAGAAGGACATAAGGTTCGATTTTTTTCTGATAAAAGGGCTATTTATTATGAATTATTGAAGTTCCAGAATAATTAATTTTTGAAGTTTTAATTATTTATTTTATTAAAAATGTTTTTGTGTGATTGATGAGCCCCACATGTGTTGCAAAATATGCTGAATTCAGAAGTCTAAGTGGACGTAGGAAAATTTTATTATATATTAATATTTTATTAAATTTTCTGCTTTGGTGTTCTAAGCATTTTTCTATAAATAGGGTGCTTATGTTAGAATTGAAAATCACACCAGAAACTAAAGTTTTCTCTCTCTATATTATCAAGCGTATTCTTGTGAGTATATTAATATTTTGAGTGTTGCTATACGGTGCAAGTTCTTTCAGCACTATATCAAGTATTCCAGTCAGAAGTACTGTCTTTTTGAGGTAAGGGATAGTAAGGGATTGTAAGGGATGATAAGTGATAGTAAGGGATGTTATTTTCTTCATAATGATGTTATTCTTTTAATATCATTATACCGAAATATTAGTATGGATTTTATTGTGGAATTTCTACCTTTTTTATGTCGGGGTTACTATTCACGTATACGACACTATTCACATATACGACATACTGCATGGCACTATTTACTATTAGACATATTTACGTAACGGTTTACATATGCGAATACAGAGTAATATTCATGAGGTACTATTCCGAGTACTATTCATGCGTTACTATTCATGACAATATGGTTTCTATTTCTGACCAATATCGTTGATTTATAAATCATTACTCTTGAAATCAAATGGCAGTTGTTGAATCATAATTTTTATTATCATATTAACATTTTTATCCTGGTGATGAAGTATTAATCTTTGCTCTTGTTTTTTTTTTTTTTCTAATGTAAGTATGGTAGGGAGTTGGTATGATTGTGAATATAAGTTCTCTAACCAGTAGTGCAAGATGAAACAGTTTGTTTTTTGACGGGTTGACATGGACCATGACTTTATAAGTGTAATGCATTAACTTAAGTGCAAAGGTGAATGATCAATATGATTATCTATTGTTACTAAATTTGAAATATTATATATTTATTCGAGATAATAATATCTTTGGCCTGTAGTACAAAGATGATTTATTGTTGAATATCTTTAGCCTGTAGTGCAAAGATGATTTGTTGTTGAATATCTTTGGCTTATAGTGCAAAAATGACCGGTTGTTGAATATCTTTGGCCAGTAGTGCAAAGATGAACTGTTGATGAATATCTTTGGCCCGTAGTGGAAAGATGAATTTATTAGTATGATTATGAACAGGAACTGTGATTTGGTATAACCATGATCTTTGATGTTTCAGGTAAAGACATGTGATGAAAATTATCTCCGTCTTTGTTAAGAAGAGAAATTTAGAACCACAATTATGATTATGAGTTATTCATATGATTATGGACTAGAACTGTTGATTGATGTTACAGGGATAAAACATTATTGGTGGACTTTTAACATGGAGAAGATAATAGAATTTATGGTCTATTTGACTCTTCTAATAGATTGCTCGTTCCGCTGCAACTATGGTTGAAAAGTTTTATCATCTACCATATGTTCTAAATCTCTGATTTATTATTGATGAAGGCTATTGAGAATTTAATTATCTTTAGTCATAATATTCTTTACTGAGCTAGTTGTGTGCTTCCCCCTTTGCGTCACAATCCTTCGGTAATAAGAGTGTAGCGGGTCGAGCGGGGGATAACAGGAAAATAGAACGGTGGCTCCTAATGTGGGAGGTTCTCCCTAAAAAGTATAGAAAAAGTGTGTATATCTACCATTTAGTAGTATAATTTGGTGAATCAAATCGTGTGAGGCGAACCCAAGGTTCATTACATAGTGTTAATGGACATACAACCTCGTTGTTATCATAAGGGTCAGGTGTGTGCACATCCAATTGCTGAGTATATCTACAAGCACTACCTATATTGATCTTGGAGTTTTGTTGAAGTATAATTCTCAATTAGAGACGGTGGAGTAATGATAGTAAAGAGAAGACTCACCAATTAGATATAGGAATACTGATAGTACTTCTTCCATTTTTCTTTGGGTTATTGGGCAACCAAGGATAATTTTTTTTTTTTTTTTTCTGTAGACATATGATATGTATCATAACCTAGACGCATGACCTCCCATGTACAAAGGTTTTCTTGAGCACTTTCTAAAGATTCTGATTTCTAAAATAGTTTTTGACTGTTCCTTTATGTAAGGTGTCATTGTGACGTACTATCCAAGGTTGGGACATGAGTCACAGTTGGTGTATATTTGTATCAAAACTCATAACATATGTGTTGTTGTATTTTGCACGACAATTGTAGTAATAAAGTTGTAGTTGTTTTCTGTACCATGTTTTTGGCGACTCAGAATAGGTTGGTAGGATTGGACCTATTTTTGGGGTGTTACATTTGGTATCAGAGCTTAGGGATATGATCTCAGGCGGAGATCGGGGAATAGAACTAAGAAGGGAGAGATGAGTAAATCCTTCCCTAGTGTATCCTACCTAAGCTTAATTGTTGGTTAGTCATAATATCGGGATATTATGTGATATGTTAATTTGTTCAATTAACCCTTGTTTTGAAGCTGTATTCTAGAAGATATCATGAATACAGGAGATGAGTAATGGAGAAATCATGATGACATGGAGATGGAATCTGAAATGACAATCAAGGTATCTAACTCTTGAAATACCAGGTCCGCAAATTTTGGGAGACGAAATTTCATAAATAAAAAAAAAAGGAGGGGGATTGTAAGACCCCCAAATTTTGAAATAAAAGTATCAATTTTCTTAATTACTATTCAGTAAATGTTTTTAAATTGATAAAAGTTTAAAGTTAAAGGTGATATATGTAAATATTTTAAATAAGCAAGTGATTATAAATATACTCATGTGTAGAGGGAATATTCGTTTGGTCGTGGAATATTCTTCCTGTCGGGGGAATATTCGTCGCCGGTGCAACCTTGTGTGGGCCCCATAACGGAAAGAGATTGGGCTGAAGAAAACGACAAGTAGGAGTTTTTATAAATAACGGCGTGGTTTTACCGTTAACACTGTTGGAATAGCAGGTGGTTAAAATATAATAATACGCGTCGTTGCATAGTAGCACACAGTATTGCACAGTATTTTTGAATTATTGATTCTTACGTAAGAAGATACTACTAAATAATTGTTACAGTAATTACTGTTCAATATTTTATTTTATTGATTCAATAATTGCTACGTTGAAATTTTATATTACTGTTGTTTCAATAATTGTCACTACACAATATTTTCCATTATCGAAGCAATAATTCATATTATCTGAATAATATTATTAGATAACATTATTGGCAATGTCTAGAAAGTTCTGTCTAAGGAAAGGTTTGGTCATCTAATTGCGCGCCAGTAAGGAAAAATCCTTATTGGAAAGTGGCTTTCCTGGGAACGGCCTGATTGTTAGTATTGTGATTCTGTAATATTATTTGTGAATAATTAATTATTGATTTATATGATGAGGAAAATATTGATTTTATGTGGATATAGATGGAGAAAATTTTTAATGTTACAATTGTTGAAAATTAATATTTTATCTTTTTTGATAAAATAATTCATTTAAATATATTATTATATTTTAATAAATATAATAAAGGTGATATTTTTACAATGAATGTGTGATATATGAGTAAATGAGGAAGAGGAGTATTTTTGTTGCAATAAATACTAAAAACATGTTAAACATGTCGGTGGACCCCATTTCTTGACTGAAATTTGATTATAGCCTGTAAAATCGTCCGTATGTGAATTTCGGTCAATTTCTGTTTGGAATTTAGAAAAACATAAATTTCAAAGTTGTAGAGAATTAAATTTCCTATAGAAGGACATAAGGTTCGATTTTTTTTCTGATAAAAGGGCTATTTATTATGAATTATTGAAGTTCCAGAATAATTGATTTTTGAAATTTTAATTATTTATTTTATTAAAAATGTTTTTGTGTGATTGATGAGCCCCACATGTGTTGCAAAATATGCTGAATTCAGGAAGTCTAAGTGACGTAGGAACATTTATTATATATTAATATTTTATTAAATTTTTTGCTTTGGTGTTCTAAGCATTTTTCTATAATAGGGGCTTATGTTAGAATTGAAAATCACACAGGACACTAAAGTTTCCTCTATATATTATCAAGGTATTCTTGTGGAGTATATAATATTTGAGTGTTGCTAACGGTGCAAGTTCTTTCAGCATTATATTCATAGTATTATAGTCAGAATGATGTCTTTTTGAGGGGTAAGGGATAGTAAGGGCTTGTAGGGATGATAAGTGATAGTAAGGGATGTTATTTTTTCATAATGATGTTATTCTTTTTATATCATTATACCGAACTATCTAGTATGGTTTATTGTGGAATTGTACCTTTTTTATGTCGGGGGGTACTATTTCAACGTATACCCACTATTCACTATATAGGGACACTATTCAGGTAATGTCACTATTTACGTATATGACATTATTTACGATCGGTACTATAGCGAATACAGAGTTTACTAACTTTTTCATGAGTTACTATTCACGAGTTATATTCATGGTTTACTATTCATGAACAATATTGGTTTCTATTTCTGACCCAAAGTATGTTGATTATTAAATCTTACTCTGAAATTAATGCAGTTGTTGATCATATTATTTTTATTATCATATATAACATTTTTAATAATCCTGGTGATGCAGATTACTCTTTGACTCGAATGTAAAGATTGGTAGATTATTGGTTATGATTGTGACTATAAGTTTCTTTCTAAACCAGTAGTGCACAGATTGTAATTGTTGATGGTATGATCATGACATGATATTTATAATTGAATATCTTTACCTTAAGTGCAAAAGGTTGAATGATCAATATGGATTAATATTGTTTGATATAAAATCTGAAATATTTATATTATTCGAGATAATAATATCTTTAGCCTGTCGTGCAAAGATGATTGTTGTTGATTCTTGGCTCATAGTGCAAAAAATGACCGGTTTTGTTGATATCTTGGCCAGTAGGCAAAGATGAACTGGTTGATTAATATCTTGGCCCGTTAGTGGGAAAGATGAATTATTAGTATATTTAGAACAGGAACTGTGATGGTATAACCATGATCTTGATGTTTCAGGGTAAAGGACTTGTGATGAATAATTTATCTCGGTCTTTGCTAAGAAGAGAAAATTTAGAACCCAACAATTATTATTATGAGTATTCATATGATTATGGCTAGAACTGTTGATTGGTTACAGGATTAAAACATTAATTGGTGGACTTTAACATGGGAGAAGATATAGAATTATGTCTATTGGCCTCTTCTAATAGATTGCTCTGTTTCCGCTGCCAACTATGGTGAAAAGTTTACATGCTACTCCTAGGTCTAAATTCTTATTTTATTATTGATGAAGGCTATTGAGCATTTATTATCTTTAGTCATAATTCTTACTGAGCTAGTTTGTGCTCACCCCTTTTGCTTATAATCCTTTCAGTAATAAGCGTTTAGCTGGGTCGAGCGGGGTACCCGGTATAACAGAAAAAAATAGAACGGTGGTTGTTTCTAATGTGGAGTTCACCCTAAAAGTATAGAAAAAAAGTGTGTTGTATTATATACTCATTAGTTGTTATATTTGGTGAATCAAATAGGGTGAGGCGAACCCATAACGTTTCATACAAGATGTCTAATGACATACAACTTGTGTTATATACGACAGGGTTGTGCACATCCACTTGCTGAGTTATCTACAGTACTACCTATATGATCTTAGAGTTGGTTGAAGTATAATTCTCCCCCCACTTAGAGACGGTGGGGATAATGAGATGTCAAGAAAAGAACTCACCATGGAAAATCTGATAGTAATTCTTGTTTCTTTGGGGTTTAATTGGTGGGTCAACACGGATAATTTTGTGGACATATGATATGTATCATAACCTAGACGCATGGCCTCCCATGACGAGGTTTTTCTGGAGCACTTTCCAACGATTTTGATGTCTAAAAAAGTGTTTTGACTTTTTGACTACCTTATGTAATGTGTTTGTGAGTTACTACCAAGGTTGGGACATGAGTCACGGTTGGTATATATTTGTATCAAAACTCACAACATATGTGTTGTTGTATTTTACACGACAATTGTAGTAATAAAGTTATAGTTATTTTTTGTACCATATTTTTGGCGACTCATAATAGGTTGGTGGGATTGGACCTATTTTGGGGGCGTTACAATGTGCCTCTCGTGTACAAGAGATCTGTGGGGATAACGCTCTATCTGTTTGAGGATGTGTATAATATATTCCATCATCGATCTTCCTCAATGATGTTGATCTTCCCTGGTTTGTATCGTAAGTACATATCAATGTCCTGTTGGATTTACGGCCAACAATATGTGTTGTCAGGGCTGCCTGACCTTCGCTGACGTGTGAATCAATGAAAAAAATACCCCTGTTGGGCAAACTGTCAAGGCTGCTTGACCTTCGTTGACGTTTATATCAACGACACATGCATTGTAACCCCCGCCGGGGATCTGTTTTATCCTCGATGATGTGTGTATCAATGGCTGAAATCATCGGATGGGTTTCGATTCCCTCATTGGATTTGCTTGCCAATGGCTACAATGATGTCAAGGTTGCTTGACCTTCATTGATATGTGTGTCAATGGATGACATTGTGTTGTAACCCCCGCCGGGGATCTGTTTGATCCTCGCTGATGCGTGTATCAACGACTGAAATCATCGGAGGCTTTCGACGCCTCGTTGGATTTACTTGCCAACGATTACAATGATGTCAAGGCTACTTAACCTTCATTGATATGTGTGTTAACGGATGACATTACGTTGTAACCCCCGCTAGGGATCTGTTTGGTCCTTGTTGATGTGTGTATCAACGGCTGAAATCATCGGATGGCTTCCGACGCCTCATTGGATTTATTTACCAACAGTTACAATGATGTCAAGGCTGCTTGACCTTCATTGATATGTGTGTCAACAGATGACGTTGCATTATAACCCTCTCCATGGATCTGTTTGATCCTCGCTGATGTGTGTATCAACGGCTGAAATCATCGGATGGCTTTCGACGCCTCGTTGGATTTACTTGCCAATGGTTATAATGATGTCAAGGCTGCTTGACCTTCATTGATATGTGTGTCAATGAATGACATTGCGTTGTAACCCCCACTGGGGATCTGTTTGAGAATGCGTGATGCCCCATCGGGGAACGCGTTGTAACCCCCATTGGGGATCTCTGATTGAGAATTAGGGTGACGACCCTGAATTGGCGACATTGGACCTGCACAAGGTATTGACGAATGTGATTTGTAACAGCTGAGATCATTGGCATAGTGTCCCATGTGCTCGAGTGAATACCAATGAGTGATGTGTAGACCCATGGTTTGCTCAGGATTGTAAGCTATTCCGCTAAATCGCGTAGCATTTTTATTCATGATTTGACTTTTTCAGCTTATGAGAACTCCGTTGTAACTCAAACTAGATCGAGATGGAGAGGTGGGACCCACGTAGGGGTGCCAGTGGTACACCTGTAGCAGCCGCAGATGGACTTGCAGCCAGCCGTGGATGGCTATTAATGCTGCAGGTTGCATTCTCAAGTTATTTCTTGTTGCGCCGCGAAGGAAATCTGAGATCTCTTCTTCAGATCTGCTGAGTTCGGACGTTTTTCTGCTAATTCTGTCAACGTACAAGTGTTCTACACTGTCTCGGTAACGTATGATGTTTATTTTCCAGTTTTATCAGTTGGAAAATGACGTATCACATAAATGCATCTAAACACAAGTAGTGAATATGCAATGCTCAAATGACTGATTAAAAAATATTTAAGATAGTAATGTTAGTATTAAATCATGCTGAACATAATGAGTTGTGCATTTCTTTAATCTTTTGCGGACAGCAAATTGGCACATTTTCTACTATTTCTTATCCTATTTGAGGTACAATGAGGCACAAAAGGTAAAAATTGAAAAGTAATCTGGTACATTAAAACTACCTATGAATTGAACAGACTTTGGACTTTTAATGAAATATGTATGTATATGACTGTGGGCGGTGTGTACTGAATGGCCACCTAGTCATGCCTATGTGCATGTGGATAGTCCTATTTACAAAGGGGACTATGGTAAAAGTTTCCAAAATATAGGCATTTGAATAGTCATGCATTTTTAACTCTACTATAGATGTATGTTAAAGTAATACATGCATGAATGTAGTCATAAAATGCATTTTGAAAATAAAGCTCCAGGTTAGAAATTACCACACCCTTTCTGAGGTGATTTGGAGACTTTTGTCCTGATATTATAGATCCGGATCAACCAAGTAGTTCCCACAGGACCACTTCTGGTGTACAGAGGAGGACTTATGAAGTGTCTTAACCCCGTTCTGTTAGACAGCCTCGTCGGTTGGTGGGGGCGATAATACGTCCAGTCCAAGTTGATGTGCCGGACGTCGAGGATGAGGAGGAGGATGTTCCGGTTGCGGACCCCATTCCTGCTGCACATATTCTCCGTAGGGACATCCCGAGTATTCAGGTGGCAAACCCAGAGCTCATGGGTGATTTGAGTCGACATCCCTCGATGTATTTACATGCCAACGAGGTATAACGTTAGATCTTAATCTTCCTTCTTTCCTATTGATGAAGAGTAAAGGATTCTGATGTAGATCTGCATTTCATGTAGGTTCCCGGATTTACACAGACTCGAGGGAACTGGTTCAACATTCACTCCACGTACCAGACTCTGCATCTTCACTATAGAGCAATTATTAATGACTGGGGATTTGGGGCGTTCTTTTCCATCCTTCCCCATCGTTGTCCCAGGGGTTACCTCAGGGAATTATCTGAGCGCTGGTTTCACCAGACTCAGTCACTCTATTTGCTGGACTGTGAGGTGATGAAGACGCCGATGGATTGGCGGTTTATCACATCTATGGAGTTTGGATGGGCACCAGTGCCTTGCATGGCGGATATTACCCCTACTGCCATCAGATCCTTGCTAGGAGTTCCGGTGGAGGTGCTCAAGGGCAGGACTGTGCGTCCGGGTCCTTTGAGCGTGGATGCTATGAGTGGGCTGTTGAGCGAGCCCATACCAGATGATGTCAGAGTCAGGGATCGCAGTCTTCGGCAATTATTCTGATGGATCATAGGGCTGCTTATGCAGATAGATAACCTCTTTACGGTGTCGTTCGTTTGTCAGCGCCACGCGACATGTGGCCCTTAAGGAGAGTATGATTGGGGTTCCTACACCTTCGCCTATTTCCTCGGGGGTGCGTTTATAGGGATTGACCAAGGCTTGGTTAGGATCTACCCATGTTCTGAGTGAGTATTTCTCTTGAATTTCCCGTATGCAGGTTTAAGAGTGTTTAATTAAGAAGTTTGCCTTTGTGCTGCCAGTTTTGAGACCTTGAGAGGCTTCCATGTTTGACATCCTGTGAGTGTGTTAGGTTTAGATACCTATCCACGAGGATAGTGCAGTGGCATCAGTTCCATATACTGGCTGAGGGTCCCTTCAGCGCTAAGGGTCATCATTACCGCTAAGATGAAGTTGTTGATAATTGACGTCATACCCCCCATGGCATTCCTATTCTGTGGAGACTTGGCCATGGTTGAGGATGGGTTACCAAATGGCGTTGAGCACTGTGAGATCCACCCGTAGGGTTTCCTCTATTCATGTGGAGGATGGGAGCTCTATTAGGAAACCGCGTGCAATAGGAACACCGTAGGATGAGATCCGGTATGCGATTTCATCACTGCCAGGAGTTAATTGGCCTGTGTCTAGTCACCCGTCATTGATTATCACATGTTGGGGGTGGCGTTTTGCACTGGCAGAGGGTCCCTGCTCAGGGAGATGTTCCAATATTTGGTGGTCCACTCGTACTATTGGAGCCCAAGGACCCGCGACCTCAGTTTTATGGGGGATATGGTTCCAGGGATCCGTGATGATGAGATTAGCTAGCATGGTCCGAGATCCGACTCATTTACACAAGATTGGACCGGTTTGACCAATGAATGGACCGTGCAAATCTTCTTTTTATGAGAAATTGGGAGGAGATCTGGCAGATGCAGATTCGTTTGATCCTTCTAGCTCAGGGCCTGGCCCCTAAGGGGCCCATTTGGCTTTTCGTGCAGATCCTCCATTTGTATAAGCCTGACCATCTCTGATTGATAGGATCAGTGACTCAGGAGGAGTTACATCAGATGGACAAAAATTGATGATGTAGATATTGACAAACATGCTCTTCTTCTGATGTGTATTCGGTTATCTCTTTGATAGTCCGTCTGTTAGATATGGGGGTCGTGGCTGTGCCCCATTTATCGTTATATCTTTTGATAGCCTATGTTAGTAGTAAGGGTCTGTGTGACGCCCCAAACTTAGGGTATACATCACCCATCTTGAGTTGCAGATGTACATGGTACAAATTCAAATTACAACTAATAATACAACTATGTGTAAATACGACAAAATAAACTGTGAGTTTGAATACAAATATTGTCTACTAGAGAGTATAACAAACTCAAAAGGAGTCCTCATTACAAATTACTCACACTATTTCACAGAATAGTGAGGACTACTAAGCACCCATCTATGACAATCACTCCGTTCCCGACTCGTTCCAGCTATACTCTCATTTCCTGTAGAGAACAGTGAAAGAAAGGGTGAGCTCAACTAGCCCAGTAAGAAATATTATGCCTAAGATAATGCAGAATAAATTATCATTAGCCTTAAACAGTGTTAAACTGATACAATATAACAAACATCAATTTTAACTGCAGTGGAACAAGCAATCCATTAAAAGAGTCAAGTAGAGAATAAAATCTACTATCTTTTATGATTTAAAAGGTTTTTCATCACTTTTATCGTTGGGACTCAACTTAATAAATAATCCACATCATCGAATCACCCCTGCACTACGGCCAAGGATATTCTTTAGTATCACGATCACAATTATCCATGCACTACTGGCCAAGAATATTTGTGTATTCATTAATGGTCATGATTATACCAAATAATCCCTGGTCATAATCATACCAAGTCCATCTATGCACTATAGGCCACAGATGACTTTCAAAAAAAATATAAATATGAGGATGATGACAATGATATAAGAATTCAATAAAACAAGTTCAAGAATTAATTTATCCAAGAACCAATAACGTCCAAATTGTCAACATGATACTGCTTTGTAGGGTAAAATTCAAAAATGCTCAGAAGAATATTTCCATAAAAAGATACTGGATGAAGCGCAAATATCAAGGATATTCCACTAATTTCATGGAGTATAGAAGTCAAAACTTTAACCAATTGAGTATAATAAAGAATGGAATAACAAAAGAAATCACCATGCATGTGGTACTTTGCATAGACAGGTTATTCCAACAGAATACTAAATAATAGAACCAGGTCAGGCAAAATTCGCACCAACAGGATGTTCCAATAGAATAATAAAGAATGGAATAGCAACAGAAATCACCATGCATGTGGTACTTTGCATAGACATGTTATTCCAATAGAATACTAATAAGGACGGAATCAGGTTCGACATAAAACGCACATACATAATATTCCGACAGAATAATAATAAAGACGGAACTAGGTCCGGCGTAAAACGCACAAACAGGATATTCTAACAGAATAATAAAGACAGAATCAGGTCCGGCGTAAAACGCACAGACAGGATATTCTAACAGAATAGTAAAGACAGAATAATAGAAGAATGTCACTAAGTATAGGGTAGCCCGCGTATAGAGGTTATTCCAACAGAATAATAAAGAATGGAATAACATAAGTTCTCTTCATGAATACAAAAGAATAACACCCCTTACGAGTACAATAAATAATATTCCCTACCTTAAGAAGAAGAGTACTGGATATATAAGTAGTGAAGTAGTAGAATACTTTCTTCTTTCTCTCTATGGTTTATCTCTATAGAGTTTCAGTGAATTCGTAAGAAACTAATGAAGGAATGAACTTCTATTTATAGAAGAATGGACTGCATCGTAACTAATTCATGAACGGTCCAGATTGATTTACTTTTAATCGGACGGTCCATAATTAAAGCAAAATCTTTTAAATAAAATATAATATTATATATATATATATATATTATATAACATGTGCAAGAAAAAAAGAATCACGGGTGGAAGACCCGTGAATTCATCTTACTCCCTCTGCCCAATTTTTCAAACCTACACATATATATATATATATAATATAATATAATATACAATAATAATACTCCTTACGTCCACCCTAATTCCCCCCCCACCCACCCACCTTCCATTAACAATATTATATATATATATATATATATAAGTATATATATATATATAATACTTATATATATATATATATATATATATATATATATATATATATATATATTCATATATATATAAAACAAAAACTGAGATAACTTCTACCGACAATTTTTTTAAAATGGGAAAGTGGGGGGGGGGGGGTCCAAATAATATTCAAAATTGACAACAATTACTATAATAATAATTGAACAAAATTGAGTGACTTTTCACGTAAGCATGAATAATCAATACCGTGTGCTACTATGAAATCACACGTATTACTGTACTTTTAACACCGGGTGTTTCATCAATTAACGGTAAAACTTTCGCCGTTATTTTCATAAAGTATTTTTGTCGTTTTCTCAATCCGACAATAATTCCGTTGTGGGGTACACCAATGATTGTGCCGTTGTACGAATATTCCCTGTTAAAACAAATATTCCCCGACCAATCGAATATTATATAATAACTTGCGTACTTTGCAAAATTTATAAATATTACCCACAACTATAACATTATACCAAATTCATTCCATAATATTCAAAAATAATATTTATAGAAAATTCATCTTTATTTATAAAAGTTAGGGTCTTACAACCTCCCCTTCTTATGAAATTTCGCCCTCAAAATTAGGGTACGTACCTGGTATGTCGAAGAGGTAAGGATACCTTAATTTCATTTCAGATTCTAACTTCCAGGTTATTTCCTCAACATCGTGGTTTCTCCACAAAACTTTGACTTGCGGTATAACCTTGGAGCGTAGAATATGTTCCTTCTTATCCAAGATTTGAATAGGAACCTCTTCATATGTCAAATCTTCCACTATTTCGTCCAGTTCTAACTCAATAATGTGGTTCGGGTCTTCCACATATTTATGTAATATGGATATGTGAAAAATATTATGAACACGAGATATACTTGGCGGTAAAATGAGTCTATAGGCCAAAGTTCCTACTCGATCGAGGATTAAAAATGGGCCAATGAATCGAGGATTGAGCTTTCCTCTCTTTCCAAATCTCGTAACTCCTTTCCATGGAGCAACACGTAACAACACATGATCTCCTATATCAAATTCCACATCCTTTCGATGAAGATCATCATAATTCTTTTGTCGATCTTGTGAGGTTTTTATACGTTGTCGGATCGTTTGAATCTTTTTCGTAGTCATACGTACCAACTCCGGTCCCAACAGTGCTGCTTCACCCACCTCATCCCAGCATACTGGAGAATGACACTTTCTTCCATACAACGCCTCGAATGGAGCCATGCTAATGCTTGCTTGATAACTGTTGTTGTAGGAAAACTCCACCAATGGTAAGAACTTGTCCCAACTTCCCTTGAAATCAAGGACACAGAGTCTTAATAGATCTTCAAGAGTTTGAATAGTCTTCTCCGACTATCTGTTCGTCCGAGGATGATATGCCAAGCTAAATCGTAAGTCTGTGCCCATAGCTTTTTGCAAACTAACCCAGAATCTTGAAGTGAATCTTGGGTCTCGATCAGAAACTATGGATACTGGCATACCATGCAATCTTACAACCTCATTTATGTACATACGAGCAAGACGTTCAAGTGTACAAGTTTCTTGTATCGATAAGAAATGAGCAGACTTGGTCAATTTATCAACAATGACCCAAATCGCATCTATGCCTTGAGAAACTTTGGGAAGACCGGTAACGAAATCCATGGTAATGTGCTCCCACTTTCATTCTAGAATTTCAAGTGGTTGCAATGGACCTTTTGATACTTGATGCTCCGCCTTGAGTCGTTGACACGTTAGACACCTTGAGATAAACATCGCTATCTCTCTCTTCATATTGCTCCACCAAAATGTATGACGAATATCATGTTACATTTTGGTACCCTTAGGATGGATTGCAAACGATGTGTTATGCGCCTCCATCATGATTTTATACTTTAAATCAGGGTCATTAGGAACACAAAGTCTGGAATTGACTCGAAGTATTCCTTCTTCATCGATTCTTGCTTCCGGCATAGCACCTTCTTGCACTTTCTTCCTCATACGCATCAGCTCCAGGTCTGTAGCTTGAGCAACTTTAACTTTATCAATTAAAGTCAGTTCTACTCGTATATTCACCATCATTGCATGGGTCCCTGGAGTCTTTAACTCTATCTCCATCCTTTGCAAGTCACACAAAACGGGCTTTTGTGTTGTCAATATTGCACTCATACCCGCATATGATCTTCTACTCAATGCATCAGCTACCATGTTCGCTTTTCCAGGATGGTATTGGATGGTATGATCATAATCTTTCAATAGTTCAAGCCAACGTCGTTGTCGCATGTTGAGTTCCTTTTGAGTGAAGAAATATTTGAGGCTTTTATGATCCGTAAAGATCTCCACTTTCTTCCTATACAAGTAATGCCTCCAAATCTTTAGTGCGAAGACTACAGCTGCCAACTCTAGATCATGAGTAGGATAATTCCTCTCATATTCTTTGAGTTGTCGTGAGGCATAAGATATGACTTTCCCATGTTGTATGAGAACACATCCTAACCCTTTGCCCGAAGCATCACTGTAGATGACAAATCCCTCCGAACCAGAAGGTATTTTTAGAACAGGTGCTAAAATGAGTCTCCTCTTGAGTTCTTGAAAACTCTTCTCACATTCCTCGCTCCAACCGAACTTTGCATCTTTCCAAGTCAGCTGAGTTAGTGGAGTAGCGATTCGAGAAAACCCTTCTACGAATCTCCGATAATAATCTGCTAAGCCGAGAAAGCTACGTACTTCGATCACTGATTTAGGTTGTTCCCAGCTTTGAATAACTTCAATCTTTGATGGGTCAACAGATATTCCATGACTTGATACCACGTGCCCAAGGAATGCTACTTCCTCAAGCCAGAACTCGCATTTCTTCAACTTGGCATAAAGCTTGTATTCACGAAGCTTTTGGAGTATCAGCCTCAAGTGTTGCTCATGATATTCACGGCTTTTGGAATAAATAAGGATGTCATCAATAAAGACGACCACAAAGTGATCCAAATATTCCTTGAATACTCGGTTCATCATATCCATGAAGGCAACAGGAGCATTAGTTAATCCAAAGGACATGACTAGGAATTCATAATGCCTGTACCGAGTTCTGAAGGCTGTCTTTGGAATGTCATCAGTTTTAATCTTCAATTGGTGATATTTGGAACGAAGATCAATCTTTGAAAAGAATTTGGCTCCTTGCAACTGGTCAAACAGGTCATCAATACGTGGCAATGGGTACCTATTTTTGATGGTGACATGATTCAACTCCCGATAATCAATACAAAGTCGCATACTCCCATCTTTCTTTTTCACGAATAGAACAGGAGCACCCCAAGGAGAAGTACTAGAATGAATGAAACCGATGTCTAACAACTCCTGTAGTTGGGTCTTTAACTCCTGAAGTTCAATAGGAGCCATTCGATATAGGGCTTTGGAAATAGGTTTTGTACCAGGTTCAAGGTCGATACAAAATTCAACTTCACGCTCTGGGGTAGGCCAGGAAGTTCTTCAGGGAATACGTCAGGAAATTCATTAACAATAGAAATATCATTCAAAACTTACATTTTTTTGTTTAGATCCGTGACATGAGCTAAGAAAGCTTGACATTCATTTTTTAATAAACGAATAGCTTTATGGCTTGAGATGACAGTGATTGATTTTAATGGTTTGGTGGCTTGAATTCGCATAATAGATTGGTTAGGAATATGAAAGCTAACAATCTTACGAAATCAATCAATTTTTGCATGATGAGTAGTTAACCAATCAATCCCTAGAATTACATCAAATGCAAGTATTTTTAATGAAATAAGATCGACAGGTAATGTGAGGGTACCGATTTGAACCAAACAAGACTTATAAACAGTGGATGTAATGAAGGTTTCTCCCAACAGAGTTTCTACAGATAAGTCAAAAGTCTAATTTCTCCGGAGTCAAATTTAATCGTTGAGCGCAAGTAGGAGAAATAAAAGAATGGGTATAACCGGTATCAAATAAGGTATAGACCTCGCTAGAGTTTATGATAAGCTTACCCGTGATGACCTCATTCGTGTTCCTTGCTTTCTGGGAGGTCACAACAAACGCTCTCCCTTGCACTACCGGCTTTTACTTTTCTGGGACGGCTTTTGGTGGCTCCATCCTGGCTGAACTTGTCTTCGGTGAATGACAAAATCGGGCTAAGTGACCTTCTCTTCCGCAATTATAACATGCTTTGGACGACATCGCGCAGTTTGGACTGATGTGTCCCTCCCCTCTGCATTTGAAGCATATGATAGGTGGTCGTTCTCCTTCCTTAAGAACGGGTGCTGGTGCTGACGTCCTTCCAATGTTGTTGAATCTTCTTTTCTTGAAATAGTCATTTTTACTGTCTTGGCCATGATTACCACCGAAGTGGTTACCATTTCTGGCATATTGATTCCCTCCACGTTTGTTGTCACCGTTTCAATGACTGATACCACTGGTATTTTCATGCTGCCGGTTGCTTTCTCTTGGTTGCGTTGACTCGTTATCGCGCTCCAATAACTGAGCCCTATTTACAACATCTGAGTACAAACACAGTTTATGAGAAATAAGATATTGACGTATCTCCGGTTTCAAACCTCTTAAAAACATTCGCGTCATTCGCTCCTCATTATCGACCAAATGGGATGAAAACCGGGATAACTCCGTAAATTTAGCCTCGTATTGTGACACGGTCATATTGTTTTGTTCCAATTTGATAAACTCCACTTCTTTCATATGATGAATACTCTCGGGAAAGTACTTGTCGTTGAATAGCTCCTGGAACTTCTCCCAAGACATCTTGAGTGCGTTAGGCTGGGTACGTTTTACAGATTCCCACCAATAATCTGCATCTTCACACAACATTAAGGTGGCGAAGGGAACCTTTTGCTCCTCGAAGCATCCCAAGACATCAAATATCTTGGTGATCTACTTTATCCATGCTTCCGCCTTAAGTGGTTTTGACTCTCCAATAAACTCCGGAGGTCCCAGCTCCTTGAACTGTTTAGCGGTGACCGTCCGAGAGTTTCTAGTGTTTCCACCTACATTTCGGACAGGAGCCGCTCTCGCCTGATGTTGCATAAAGCCTCTGAACAATCCATGTGATAACCCAGGATTTCGAATAATTAAAATTTTACGAATAATTTTTTTTTAATTTTAATATTGACAGTAGCTGTTAATATTGTACTGAGAATTTGTGAGACAAGTCTCGAGAATTAGTTAATATGTTATTTGACTAAGAAAATAGAGTAGAGTTGTGCTTAACAACTTTAGAAAAACCTAGCCCTAATTTTCGGATAGGGATTCGGTAGAAAATATAATTAAAATAATTATATTGCTAAGAATGTGCTTGTATTGTATGTTGATTATGTTGATCAATAATTGATTGGATAAGGTTTAATATTTTTAAACCCTAATAAGGGATTAGAAACCCTAATCTTAAATTTAGAAAATTAATTGTACAGTTAAAAACCCTAAATTGTATTTTAGGAATTTTAATTTTTCTAATTATAACCTAATTTTGAAAATCCTAGAAGTTAAATTTTTAAAACCTAAGGGTTAGGATGTTAGGGTTAAACCCTAGATTGCTCAAACCCTAAACCCTAAGGGTTTGCAACAAATGAGAAAATCTAAAAATAAAAGGAAATGACCAAAATACCCTTTATATATATAAAATGAGGTTACTTGTAAAAATTGTAAAACCTTTAGTTGGTGTCCAACTAAAGGCAGCCAATTGACTTATATCTCAGCCAATTCAGCCTCCAAATGACAGCTAGCATCAGATCTTGCAACATACAATGCATCAAGTAATATATATATTAGTTTGGAGAGAGAAAATGTTCATAACTTAGTTATTTTACATACATGCTCTTACCAACTCTCTCTATCTCAAAGCTCCGAAATTTTAGAGTAGATCAGTCACCAAATTAGCCCTAGCAACACCAAGATCATTTAAGGGGAATCAAGATCAAAATTGGAAGCTAGAAAGGTATAACCAAATTTTAATTTTTTGATCTTGTATGCTTGAGAAATGTCTGTGTTTATATGTTTGGATCTTTGCTAGATAATGTTTTTCAATGATCTATGTTGATATAGCATCAAAATGCTTTAAAATTGAGTTTTTCTAAAATTGTCAAGAACACGATTTGTGGTCTGACAAGCTAATGTCAGGAGCCATAAATCCGTGTCTGTTTATGATTCTTGTTGTTTTATGTTTTGGATCTGTTATTTGGTATGAGGTCTTTAATATTTAAGTGGTTTTATATCCATCTGATGTCTAGATTGCACGATATTAATGGTCAAAGTCGGTTGACCGACCATGACCGAGTGAAATTCTGGGTAACCCAGAATTCTAAAATAAGCGTCTGACAGGATTTTCTATGCAATAGATTTGTCAGTTTATTTAGTTTTATGATGTTGTTGTTGTAACATATTTGTAGCTGGTTATGTGGGTTCTATATCCATGCTAGTATATCTCTGAAACAACACATACGATGGTGGTGATTAATGGTCAAACCAGACCATTTGATCACGGGTGACCTTTCTGGAAAACCCAGAAAATGGTATGAACAAAGTTTCTGTCAGGGTTTGACCGGATTGGATCTGGCGTGTATGTGGTTGTTGAACTGTAATGTTGTTGTATTTATATTCATTGACACATGGATTATAAGTGTAAACAATTAAATAACATGAATCAAGACCGGGACATAGAATTAATGGAGCTCAAAAGTAGTACCACGAAACTGTCTGGGTTTCTGGGTTGCCCAGAAAACCCAGAACAGCTCTAACATTGATTTTCGAGGCTCAGATCTTGCATCTGGATTGTTGTTTGAGCTAATTGATGGTTGATAATTGGAGAATTACATGTATACTACACGATCACAGTTAGAACTAGCCCAGAATCGAATTACACAAAGAGTAAAAGCCGGTCAAAGTTGACCACTTGTTAAGCCGACTGTCAGTGTTCTTGAGCTCAAGAACACCAACAACGACGCTTTCTGTCGCTAACGACCTATAGCGACTGTTTTATTTATTTTATTATTTGAATATTCCGAAAATTATTTAAAAATAGAAATAAATTCTAAAAATTACTAAAACTAGTTTTAAAAATTATTTTAAATTATGAAAAATAATTTTTGACCAATTGGAATATTTTTCTTTAATATTTATAATTATTTAAATATTAATGGTATTTAATTTATTTAATTAGAGTATTAAATAAATTAGAGAAAAATGATTTAATATTATGAAAAATCATTTTAAATAAGAATAATGTATTTAAAAATATTTTGAGTTATAAAATGTAACTTTTAATATTTTTGGAGAATTTTTATTAATAATTTAATATTAATGATATTAGATTTGTTTGATTATTAAATTAAATAAATAAGATAAAAATAATTTTAATGATTTAAAAATCATTTTAATTGAGAATAAAGTGTTAGAAAATATTTTAAATTATAAAATATAATTTTCAATATTTTTGGAGAATTTTCATTAATAAATTAATATTAATGATGTTTGACTTATTTAATTATTATATTAAATAAATGAATTAAAAATGATTTTATTGATTTAAAAATCATTTAAAAATGAGAAAAATGGTTTAAAAATATTTTAAGTTATAATTAATGACTTTTAATATTTGGATAATAATTTCATTAATATTTATATATTAATGGTGATGATTTAAAAATGATTTTAATTATTTTAAAAAATCATTTAAGTAGAATATTGATGGTTTAAAAATATTTTAAGTTATTGATAATAACTTTAATATTTTGAAAAGTATGTTATTAATATTTTGATATTATTAAATATTAATAATGATACGATTAATTGATAATTAAATCATTTAAAAATGATTTTGATATTTAAAAAATTATTATAAATTATAATAATTGCTTGATAATTATTAAAAGCTTCCGAAAAATATTATTAATGATAATTGACTTATCTAAATTAATATTGAAGCTTAGAGACCACGTGTAATTGACAGATAACTGTGTTAATTGTCGGATAGGGTGACCAGAACACCGAGAATGGACCGAAGTCCAACCAGACTTAATTAGTGTGACTTGTTAAGTGTTTATATAGGTTATAAACACTGTTGTGACTATGTGGTAATGTGTTTAGGAGAAGTTTGACTGTGAACTACAGTGTTGTGTGTTATATGGATTATTGTGCTAATTGTTAGACCGATATTATTGGTTATAGGTCTTTCGAAAGCAGATAAGTATTTTGTGTAGCTGTAATCAGCGGAAGAGGCAAGTTCCCTAACTCAACCTTGAGTTATTTCATTCAATTATTATTGGTGGATAATTATTGCTAATTATACCACGTCCAGGGATTTATTGTTGAGATTAAATTATTGAATTAGAAAATATATATTCGTAGAATTACTGTTGTTGGATATTCATATCTGTAGAAGTTAGAATTGACAGTACAGATAATTCTTGTTTATTGTCGAATTATGTTGAGAAATGTCTTAGCCAATTATTCTGGTTAGACAAACATTTGTAAAAATTTGTTAGGTTTGAGAAGAGAAGCAAATAGAATTTGAAATCCCAGTATTTCGTTGTAAAATCAAACTCTTGATTCTAAGACTGAGAAGAACAACCTTTTATATAAAGGGAACATTTTGTTGGTCGTGAATTCGACCTTTGCGTACGTTTTGAGTATTATGCATAATATAGGGTATAATAAGATGATCACTTGTTGTACTTGCAGAGGGGTATGATTTAATCTTTATGGTTATCTGATACACCTGAGTATTTATCAAAGTAAATCTTTGATATTTACCCGAGAAAAATAAGTTCAAGATCTTGTGTGATCGCTCAGTATTAAATCTGGAAAACATTCCACTTTGCTATTTCGTAGAATTGATTCTTGATTATTCATTAGAATATCGTAGAAACTTTGAAAGCGTTGTACTATTTCATTATTAAATTATTGTGTTGTATAGAATACGAGAAAACTTGTTATTGAATAACGATTTGTTCAACTATTTCAAAGTTCCCTGAACTTTGATTTCATTCTATCAAAATAGATAGACTGTTGTTTTTGAATTCTTATACATTTATTGTATGTCTTAACTTGCGGGGCAAATTAGTTGCTCACCCTTGCTAAATAAAATTTTTCAGCTAGGGATGAAGTTGTAGGAGGTGCTGCAAAGGACAAAGGCAAAGGTGTTGTAATAAACTAGTTATAATTAGCATATTTATTATGTTGGATTGTAAACCCTTTTTGTATATCTAAAGGGTATATTTGTAAAGTTAAGGTTAGAGAACCTAGGTGATGTATTATTAAACTCTGATAAAAACTTATGAAAGTTATTATCTATATATATTATGGGTAGTTAAGTGTTATTTATATTGTGGATCGTGAACACCAAACTCGGGGGTCAGTTAACCCGAATTTGGGGGTGTCACAGGTTGGTATCAGAGCTGTAGTGACCAAGGTGTCACCAGCTGGTAGTAGAGCTGTAGGTTATAAACCTTAAGTGAGGTGGGGAAAAACCCTAGGATTATGACCATAGCGAGATAGAAAATACTCATTTAGAGTACTAAGTGAGGGATTATTGAAGTGTATCGATAGTGAGATAAGTAAATTCGTAGTGATAGAAATTTGTACTGGTGAAGTACTAATCAAGTTGTTTAAAACTGATTTTAGGATATCGGGAGAAGATGAAATGAGTACGGAGAAGCCAGCGGCTGTCGCACCAATGCCAGTAGCCGAGGTGCCAGCACAGAGCAAATCGGTTGAAGAAGTGGGGAAAGATGAACCAATGATCAATCTTGGGAGTGATCATGACGATTATCCTGAGATGTATCTAAGTGGTGATGAGGAGGCGGAGTCTGAAGAAGCTAGGGTGGAACTAAAGAATAAGATCAAGGTTGGTGAACAAGATCAGTTATTTATGGAAGTCCAGGAACTCCGGAGCAAAGTATTTCTTTTGGAAGAGTTGTGGAAGACGAAGTGGGCGTTACGCGAAATGACTGAAGAACGGAACGAGCTGAAAGCGCAAGTGGAGAAGATGAAGGCTGAAGGTGGTGGATCGTCTGAAGGAACCGGCAAGAAGGACAAGAAGAAAAGAAAGAGGAACAACGACAGTGACAACTCTGGAAATTTGAACCCTAAGAAAAAGAAAGCCTGCAGTAAGTGTGGCAAAACTCACGTGGGGGAATGCATGATGTGGAAGAACGTGTGCTTCAACTGTAAGCAGGAAGGACATATCTCTTTGCATTGTCCTAAGCCAAATTTGAGGAAGTGTTTTTCATGTGGGCAAACGGGGCACAGGTTCAACAAGTGTCCCAGCAGGAAGAAGATTGGTGAAGGGAGTGGGCATTAGATAACTTAGATATCAGTTATAATATCTTTTGGTAGAAGTTTCTGATATTAAGATATGTAATATCAAGAACGATGTTTGAACATATGCAAATATATGTTTGTATGAATAAAATCTTTATTTTCTATATATGAATATAAGATTAAAATGAAATTGTGTGTTCTTAAAACTCATACTTATGGTATGTTCATGACTCATAATTATATGAAATGTCCTGAACCCCTCAACGAATGGACGCCAAAGGTATGACTAGGATAAGTTCATACACTCATATAGTTGTGGCAAGTTACTGAACTCCTAAGTGTGGTAAGTTTGATGAACTGGAAATAGTAATGTGAAATTAGAGAATGCCAACTTTTTGTGTAAAGTTGGGGAATTGCAACTTTTGTAAAGTTGAGTGTGTTAATCCTAGTATTATTTTAAAGGGATAGTTATATGTGTTAAGTACTATAGGTACTATGTGCTATTTGAATAAATATGCAATTACTTGAGAATTATGTGTTAAATTCTTATTGTGTTAAGAATTTGTATAGAGAAAGAATATTAATATAAGATTTTCATTTAAATAAGATCATGCCGCCTAGACGACAGAATCGAAACCAAAGAGAAGAACAATCAGTGAATAACGAAGGAGGTCAAGTGGACCCGATGCAGAATTTTCTGGATATGCTGGCCCAAGCTATGGAAAATAGGGCTCCAGCCAGGGGAAGACCAAGGAATCAGCCAGCCGACAGATTGGCTAATTTTAATTATTTTAAAGCGGTAGGACCCCCGGAATTTAAGGGGACTACAGATCCGATTGAAGCCCAAACTTGGGTAAAAGAGATAGAGAAAGCGTTCGTGATTGCACGAGTGGCAGAAGAGCAAAAGACAGCTTTTGCAACATACTTAATGAAGGGAGAAGCCAATTATTGGTGGGAAACCAATCAAGCAAGAGCGGGTACGGCGGTAGTAGCATGGACAAGATTTAAGGAGTTGTTCTTTGAGAACTACTTCTCGCTGAGTATGCAATCTCGGATGGAAGTTAAGTTCTTAGAACTTAAGCAGGAGAATATGTCTGTTTCTGAATACGCGGCTAAATTCAACGAATTAGCAAGATTTTCACCTCATCAAGTGGACACAGAAGCAAGAAAAGCAAAAAGATTTGAGAACGAATTGAAGCCGGGGATTTACAACAAAGTAGCTGTGCTGCAGATCAACACTTTTGCGGCTCTATTGGAGAAAGCATTAATTGCTGAAGGAGGAAGCGAGGCTGCATCTCGTTTTCATCAGGAGAAGAAGAAGAATACCAATAAGGGTGGAAGCAGTGGTGTTAGTAACCCGAATAAAAGGAAGTGGAGTGAGATTACCCAATCGGGTAGCAAAGCTGAAGGGAATAAGAAAGGAGGGGAGCCATGTGCAAATTTTGGGAAGGATCATGCAGGTGTTTGTTTGAAGAAGAAGGGAATTTGTTACAACTGCGGACAAGAGGGGCATATGTCGCCCAATTGTCCCAGCCCGAAAAAAGATTCAAGGTTGCTATGCGTGTGGATCGACTGAACATCTGGTGCAGAACTGTCCGAAGAAGAATACAGAAAAAGAAAGTGTCAACAAGGGACCTGGTGGTAGAACCTTGGAGATTCAAGGACCTACAAAGCCAGGAAGATCTACTACCCGTACATTTAACATGACGGCGCTAGATGCAGTGGCTACTCAGGAGGTAGTAGCAGGTAATGATTTCGTTTAGAAATTTAATTACGCGATTGATATTGGATAAATATGCCTGTGAATTGTTTTCTTTTATAGATTCAAGTCATAGGTTAGAATTTGAAACATAAATTAATATTGTGTTGATAAAAACGTATTGATAATACAACTTTAAAAGTTTGTAGAAAATAAGAAAGCGGAGATTCCGAGGACGGAATCCTTTTAAGGAGGGGTGAATGTGATAACCTAGGATTTGGAATAATTAAAATTTTACGAATAATTTTTTTTATTTTAATATTGACATTGACTGTTAATATTGTACTGAGAATTTGTGAGACAAGTCTCGAGAATTAGTTAATATGTGATTTGACTAAGAAAATAGAGTAGAGTTATGCTTAACAACTTTAGAAAACCCTAGCCCTAATTTTCGGATAGGGATTCGGTAGAAAATATAATTAAAATAATTATATTGCTAAGAATGTGCTTGTATTGTATGTTGATTATGTTGATCAATAATTGATTGGATAAGGTTTAATATTTTTAAACCCTAATAAGGGATTAGAAACTCTAATATTAAATTTAGAAAATTAATTGTACAGTTAAAAACCCTAAATTATATTTTAGGAATTTTAATTTTTCTAATTATAACCTAATTTTGAAAATCCTAGAAGTTAGATTTTTAAAACCTAAGGGTTAGGATGTTAGGGTTAAACCCTAGATTGCTCAAACCCTAAACTCCAAGGGTTTGCAACAAATGAGAAAATCTAGAAATAAAAAGAAATGACCAAAATACCCTTTTTATATATAAAATGAGGTTACTTGTAAAAATTGTAAAACCTTTAGTTGGTGACCAACTAAAGGCAGCCAATTGACTTATATCTCAGCCAATTCAGCCTCCAAATGACAGCTAGCATCAGATCTTGCAACATACAATGCATCAAGTAATATATATATTAGTTTGAGGAGAGAAAATGCTCATAACTTAGTTATTTTACATACATGCTCTTACCAACTCTCTCTCTATCTCAAAGCTCCAAAATTTTAGAGCAGATCAGTCACCAAATTAGCCCTAGCAACACCAAGATCATTTAAGGGGAATCAAGATCAAAATTGGAAGCTAGAAAGGTATAACCAAATTTTAATTTTTTGATCTTGTATGCTTGAGAAATGTCTGTGTTTATGTGTTTGGATCTTTGCTAGATAATGTTTTTCAATGATCTATGTTGATATAACATAGATCCATAGCATCAAAATGCTTTAAAATTGAGTTTTTCTAAAACTGTCAAGAACACGATTTGTGGTCTGACAAGCTAATGTCAGGAGCCATAAATCCGTGTCTGTTTATGATTCTTGTTGTTTTATGTTTTGGATCTGTTATTTGGTATGAGGTCTTTAATATTTAAGTGGTTTTATATCCATTTGATGTCTAGATTGCACGATATTAATGGTCAAAGTCGGTTGACCGACCATGACCGAGTGAAATTCTGGGTAACCCAGAATTCTAAAATAAGCGTCTGGCAGGATTTTCTATGCAATAGATCTGTCAGTTTATTTAGTTTTATGATGTTGTTGTTGTAACATATTTGTAGCTGGTTATGTGGGTTCTATATCCATGCTAGTATATCTCTGAAACAACACATACGATGGTGGTAATTAATGGTCAAACCAGACCATTTGATCACGGGTGACCTTTCTGGAAAACCCAGAAAATGGTATGAACAAAGTTTCTGTCAGGGTTTGACCGGATTGGATCTGGCGTGTATGTGGTTGTTGAACTGTAATGTTGTTGTATTTATATTCATTGACACATGGATTATAAGTGTAAACCATTAAATAACATGAATCAAGACCGGGACATAGAATTAATGGAGCTCAAAAGTAGTACCACAAAACTGTCTGGGTTTCTGGGTTGCCCAGAAAACCCAGAACAGCTCTGACATTGATTTTCGAGGCTCAGATCTTGCATCTGGATTGTTTTTTGAGCCAATTGATGGTTGATAATTGGAGAATTACATGTATACTACACGATCACAGTTAGAGCTAGCCCAGAATCGAATTACACAAAGAGTAAAAGTCGGTCAAAGTTGACCACTTATTAAGCCGGCTTTCAGTGTTCTTGAGCTCAAGAACACCAACAGCGACGCTTTCTGTCGCTAAAGACCTATAGCGACGGTTTTATTTATTTTATTTTCTGAATATTCCAAAAATTATTTAAAAATAGAAATAAATTCTAAAAATTACTAAAATTAGTTTTAAAAATTATTTTAAATTATGAAAAATATTTTTTGACCAATTGGAATATTTTTCTTTAATATTTATAATTATTTAAATATTAATGGTATTTAATTTATTTAATTAGTGTATTAAATAAATTAGAGAAAAATGATTTAATTTTATAAAAAATCATTTTAAATAAGAATAATGTATTTAAAAATATTCTGAGTTATAAAATGTAACTTTTAATATTTTTGGAGAATTTTCATTAATAATTTAATATTAATAATATTAGATTTGTTTGATTATTAAATTAAATAAATAAGATAAAAATAATTTTAATGATTTAAAAATCATTTTAATTGAGAATAAAGTGTTAGAAAATATAATTTTCAAGATTTTTGGAGAATTTTCAATAATAAATTAATATTAATGATGTTTGACTTATTTAATTATTATATTAAATAAATGAATTAAAAATGATTTTATTGATTTAAAAATCATTTAAAAATGAGAAAAATGGTTTAAAAATATTTTAAGTTATAATTAATGACTTTTAATATTTGGATAATAATTTCATTAATATTTATATATTAATGGTGATGATTTAAAAATGATTTAAATTATTTTAAAAAATTATTTAAGTAGAATATTGATGGTTTAAAAATATTTTAAGTTATTGATAATAACTTTAATATTTTGAAAAGTATGTTATTAATATTTTGATATTATTAAATATTAATAATGATACGATTAATTGATAATTAAATCATTTAAAAATGATTCTGATATTTGAAAAATTATTATAAATTATAATAATTGCTTGATAATTATTAAAAGCATCCGAAAAATATTATTAATGATAATTGACTTATCTAAATTAATATTGAAGCTTAGATACCACGTGTAATTGACAGATAACTGTGTTAATTGTCGGATAGGGTGACCAGAACACCGAGAATGGACCGAAGTCCAACCAGAATAAATTAGTGTGACTTGTTAAGTGTTTATATATGTTATAAACACTGTTGTGACTATGTGGTAATGTGTTTAGGAGAAGTTTGACTGTAAACTACAGTGTTGTGTGTTATGTGGATTATTGTACTAATTGTTAGACCGATATTATTGGTTATAGGTCTTTCGAAAGCAGATAAGTATTTTGTGTAGCTGTAATCAGTGGAAGAGGCAAGTTCCCTAACTCAACCTTGAGTTATTTCATTCAATTATTATTGATGGATAATTATTGCTAATTATACCACGTCTAGGGATTTATTGTTGAGATTAAATTATTGAATTAGAAAATATATATTCGTAGAATTACTGTTGTTGGATATTCATATCTGTAGAAGTTAGAATTGACAGTACAGATAATTCCTGTTTATTGTCGAATTATGTTGAGAAATGTCTTAGCCAATTATTCTGGTTAGACAAACATTTGTAAAAACTTGTTAGGTTTAAGAAGAGAAGCAAATAGAATTTGAAATCCTAGTATTTCGTTGTAAAATCAAACTCTTGATTCTAAGACTGAGAAGAACAACCTTTTATATAAAGGGAACATTTTGTTGGTCGTGAATTCGACCTTTGCGCGCGTTTTAAGTATTATGCATAATATAGGGTATAATAAGCTGATCACTTGTTGTACTTGCAGAGGGGTATGATTTAATCTTTATGGTTATCTGATACACCTGAGTATTTATCAAAGTAAATCTTTGATATCTACCCGAGAAAAATAAGTTCAAGATCTTGTGTGATCGCTCAGTATTAAATCTGGAAAATATTCCACTTTGCTATTTCGTAGAATTGATTCTTGATTATTCATTAGAATATCGTAGAAACTTTGAAAGCGTTGTACTATTTCATTATTAAATTATTGTGTTGTATAGAATACGAGAAAACTTGTTATTGAATAACGATTTGTTCAGCTATTTCAAAGTTCCCCGAACTTTGATTTCATTCTATCAAAATAGATAGACAGTTGTTTTTGAATTCTTATACATTTATTATATGTCTTAACTTGCGGGGCAAATTAGTTGCTCACCCTTGCTAAATAAAATTTTTCAGCTAGGGATGAAGTTGCAGGAGGTGCTGCAAAGGACAAAGGCAAAGGCGTTGTAATAAAATAGTTATAATTAGCATATTTATTATGTTGTATTGTAAACCCTTTTTGTATATCTAAAGGGTATATTTGTAAAGTTAAGGTTAGAGAACCTGGGTGATGTATTATTAAACTCTGATAAAAACTTATAAAAGTTACTATCTATATATATTATGGGTAATTAAGTGTTATTTATATTGTGGATCGTGAACACCAAACTCGGGGGTCAGGTAACCCGGATTTGGGGGTCTCACAATCCATCATTCATCATTTGGTCCGTGTTATTGTTTGCATGAGGATTGTCGCCTTCCTGATGCACATTATCCTGATTATTGATATATGGGGACTCAACGATCTTTTGTGCTCTATTGCTATTCTCAATATTCTCGGATGTCATTTTCAGATACTGCCATAAAACACGGGTTAGTTGACATTTAACATATTATCTCTAAACTTTGACAAACCAATTTAAATACAAAATAAATTTAAGTAGGTCATACTAGCGAAGGAATTCCTCGTCTCTCCCCTCCTAGTTCTAGTCTCATATCTTAGCCAGGGATCATATCCCTAAGCTTTGATACCAACTGTGACGCCCCCAAAATTAGGTATACATCACCCATCTTGAGTCGCCAGATACATGGTACAGAATTCAAATACAACTTAATAATACAACTATCGTGTACAATACGACAAAACATAAATTGTGAGTTTGAATACAAATATTGTCTACTAGAGAGTATACAAACTCAAAAGGAGTCATCATTATAATTATTATCACACTATTTCACAGAATAGTAAGGACTACTAATGCATCATCTAGGACCATCACTCCGTTCCCCGACTCGTTCCAGCTATATTCTCATTTCCTGAAGAGAACAGTGAAAGAAAGGGTGAGCTCAACTAGCCCAGTAAGAAATATTAAGACTAAGATAATGCAGAATAAATTATCATTAGCCTTAAACAATGTTAAACTAATACAATATAACAAACATCAAGTTTAACAGTAGCGGAACAAGCAATCCATAAAAAGAGTCAAGTAGAGAATAAAATCTACTATCTTTTATGATTTAAAAGGTTTTTCATCACTTTTATCGTTGGGACTCAGATTAATAAATAATCCACATCATCGAATCACCCATGTACTTGGCCAATGATATTCTTTAGTATCACGACCACAATTATCCATGCATTACGAGCCAAGAATATTTGTGTATTCATTAATGGTCATGATTATACCGAATAATCCCTAGTCATAATTATACCAAGTCCATCTATGCACTACAGGCCACATATGACTTTCAAAAAATATAAATATGAGGATGATGACAATGATATAAGAATTCAATAAAACAAGTTCAAGAATTAATTTGTCCAAGAACCAATAACGTCCAAATTGTCAACATGATACTGCTTTGTAGAGTAAAATTCAAGAATGCTCAGAAGAATATTTCCATGAAAAGATACTGGATGAAACGCAAATATCAAGGATATTCCACTAATTTCATGGAGTATAGAAGTCAAAACTTTAACCAACTGAGTATAATAAAATATGGAATAACAAAAGAAATCACCATGCATGCGGTACTTTGCATAGACAGGTTATTCCAACAGAATACTAAATAACGGACATAGGTCAGGCAAAATTCGCACCGACAGGATGTTCCAACAGAATAATAAAGAATGGAATAACAACAGAAATCACCATGCATGCAGTACTTCGCATAGACAGGTTATTCCAACAGAATACTAATAAGGACGGAATCAAGTTCGGCATAAAACGCACAGACAAGATATTCCAATAGAATAATAATAAAGACGGAACCAGGTCCGGCGTAAAATGCATAGACAGGATATTCCAACAGAATAATAAAGATAGAATTAGGTCCGACGTAAAACGCACAGACAAGATATTTCAACAGAATAGTAAAGACGGAATAATAGAAGAATGTCACCAAGTATAGAGTAGCCCGCGTATACATGTTATTCTAACAGAATAATAAAGAATGGAATAACATAAGTTCTTTTCATGAATACAAAAGAATAACACCCCTTACGAGTACAACAAATAATATTCCCTACCTTAAGAAGAAGAGTACTTGATATATAAGTAGTGAAGTAGCAGAATAATTGTTCTTTCTCTCTATAGTTTATCTCTCTAGAGTTTTAGTGAATTCGTAAGAAAATAATGAAGGAATGAGCTTCTATTTATAGAAGAATGGACTGCATAGTAACTAATTCATGAACGGTCCAGATTGATTTACTTTTAATCGGACGATCCATAATTAAAACAAAATCGTTTAAATAAAATATACTATATATATATATATATATATATATATATATATATATATATATATATATATATATATATATATATATATATATAACATGTGCAAAAAAAAAAAAAGAATCACGGGTGGAAGACCCGTGAATTCATCTTACTCCCTCTGCCCATTTTTTCAAACCTATATATATATATATATATATATATATATATAATATACAATAATAATACTCCTTACGTCCACCCTAATCCCCCCCCACCCACCTTCCATTAACAAAATTATATATATATATATATATATATATATATATATATATATATATGTATATATAATACTTATATATATATATATATATATTCATATATATAAAATGAAAACTGAGATAACTTCTACCGATAATTTTTTAAAAATGGGAAAGTGGGGGGGGGGGGTCCAAATAATAATCAAAATTGACAACAATTACTATAGCAATAATTGAACAAAACTGAGTGACTTCTCATGTAAGCATCAATAATCAATACCGTGTGCTACTATGTAACCACGCGTATTACTGTACTTTTAACACCAGGTGTTTCATCAGTTAACGGTAAAACTTCCGTCATTATTTTTATAAAGTATTTTTGTCGTTTTCTCAATCCGACAATAATTCCGTTGTGGGGTCCACCAATGATTATGCCGTTGTACGAATATTCTCTGTTAAAATGAATATTCTCCGACCAATCGAATATTATATAACAACTTGCGTACTTTGCAAAATTTATAAATATTACCAACAACTATAACATTATATCAAATTCATTCCATAATATTCAAAAATGAAATTTATAGAAAATTCATCTTTATTTATAAAAGTTGGGGTCTTACAGTCTGTGCCCCACTTTCCTGTATTTTTAGCTGTACATATATAATGTATATAGATGATGATATACTTAGGAATATTTGTACAATTTTCCATTTCCTATATCATATTTCCATCTATTATCTTTAATGCACGTATCATGTTATGCATATGTATGTATGTCCAGAGATATTCAGCATTGACCCCTGGATGGTCTTATGATACAGCCCACACATATGTCTTCTTCGACAGTCAGTCGCATCGATCATACCCCACCATTATTGGTAGCATCACGTCTTAGATCGTGGTATAATAGTATGTCACCATCAGATAGGGTGACTATAGATCAGATGTTGCAGCAAACTATGACCCTCTTGATATTTCAGGTTCCCGCTTGATTTGTGGAGGGCATGCTGAATCACTGGGTACCGAAGAGGCAGGTTTTCCGATTTGGGACCCAGAAGTTGACTCCGACTCTGGAGGAGTATGCACGTTTGATGATGCTGCCACTTAACAGACCTTGCGTGCATATGGCTATTGGGGACATGAGTCGACAGTTAATGACCCTCACTAGATTGAGGCGTAGGGTTATGCAGGATGATATTACATTTGACCACGTGATATCCAAGAATTTTCTGATTCACAGATTTAGCTTTGAGGACATCTATGCTCGTCATTCTGGGGATTTCACTGTACAAGAGGACCAGTGGCATTTGGCCAGAGTGGATGCATTCTTGATGTGCATAATGGCGTATGTGTACATGCCACGATATATGGATGAGCTGGATATCGGTGTTATCGTGGCAGTGAGAGCTCTCAGGGAGGGTTGTACCATCATTCCAATGATTATGGCGGAGACGTTGAGGTCGACCACGCTCTGCAGCACTTATCCTGCAGGGGTATACACAGGCAGTACGGTCATGTTGTACATGTGGTTTATGTCACACTTGAGACCGATTGGGACCTTTCGCCGACACGGGTATTGCTTCACCCATGATATAGCTATGTCTTACTCCTTTCAGCCATCAGGGTGTACATACACTATGTCTTGGTCGATGTTCTTGGCGGATATCAGAGATTCATTTGTCATTCTACCGTCCACAGGGCTTAGCTCACCCTACAGCTTCATTACTCATGCTCCGGGAATGGACTATCTCCCTCTGTCTGGTTTGAGGGGCATGACTACCTATTACCCGTTGGCCGTGATGTCGCAGTTTGACCAGTTCTAGGATTTTTGTCCTTTCAAGGGGGCACTAGGTCATCATTTAGCTTCTCGCCATCTATCAACAAAGGACCGATTCTGGGTGTATGCATGTTGGGATCAACGTGAGATAGATGCTTTCTCTATTAGCCTTCTGGGCTATTCGTCAGAGTATTCTGCGTGGATGGAAACATAGACTTCATCGGCTGCGACAGTATCCACAGTACCGGATAGTGATTCAGACGATGGAGAGCCCATGGAGGACATCGATTCTCACATCGAGGATGAGCCATTCACTGAGTTGCCAACATCTACTTTGGATTCTCCTAGTACTAGCACTGTTGTGATCCAGCATTCAGCACAGTACTTTGAGCAGAGTCTTCATCTGATGACATTCGAGAGAGATCGTACTAGAGCCTTGATGTTAACTGCTCTTGATGGGAGAGATGCAACTTTGTTAGAGAGAGACGAGGCATTAGCTCGTAGAGATGCCGCTGTTGTTGAGCGGGATGAGGCTAGATCAGCCAGAGATACCATGATAGTTGAGAGGGATAATGCTATATCTACCCGAAACGTAGCCGTTACAGATACTACTACAATGAGATCCCTTAGCACTGGCATGATTGCAGAGATGAACATATACATTGATGAACATAGAGTCACCATGTAGATGGCTGTAGATCTGTGTGGATACCATTGTACAAGAGACCACATCTTTACCTCCTTCTTCTGAGAGGGATGTCATGTTAGGCTTGATAGCTCACATATACATTGATTTTTAGATGATCTTGTATTTTCCTGCACAGACTAGCTTAGCCATTTTGTCATGTACAGTTTACATTGTGTATATCAAACAACATTATATATATAGCAGGGAAATATATTTTTGATTACTTCCCTTTTAGATATATCTGGATACTTACTTGATATTTTGCCTGCTTCTTCAGGGCTTGTGATCTTGTTGTATTCTAAATTCCTCCTTGATGGATGGACATTGAGTTGTCTCTGGATAGTTCAGAATGGATCATTGATCTGTGTGGATCCCTACCATCTTTGGTGTCTTGGGACTAGTTTCTGTATGGAAATATGGAGAGGAATGTGGCTTTTGATGAGTAGGTTTTATACCTATGAATCTGGTATTATTAAACTTAATTATTGTTATATTTAATTGTTTTTAGGATCTTTTTATGTGTTTTGTGTTTATTTGTTGTAGGTTGGAGCTGGAGGGACAAATTGGTCATTTCGGAGAAGAAAAAGGTCAAAAATCATGAAAATTAAAGCTGAGTGGCATTTCTGTAAATAAGAGGTCCTGGCCAAGCGCCTAGGCGCTTGGAATTGCACTATGATGAGCGCCTAGGCGCTCTAATGCGTAGAGGGTTGAGTTTTGCAGTTGTCAAGTGGGTTTTTGAAGCCAAAGAGGAGTCTGAATGAGGGCTGAGACCAATACAAATAGGAGAGGACTCTACAAAAGCAAGGGAGAACGAATTTGACAAGGGATCAATCAAGTTTTGAAGAGATTTGCAGAGAGAACAAGGAAGAAAAGCACGAAGGAGAATTGCAAAGGCTGAAGATCTAAGAGAGAGTTTAAGAGCAAATTCAGAGTTTCTTCTTCTCTTCTCTAGTTTTATCTTTTGTAACTATCTGGGATGTTTGGATTATTTATCTGGATTATGTTTTTCTTTATTATTATCATGAACTAAATTTTAATTAAGATTGCAACGGAACTTGGTATGTAGTTTAAATTGCAAGCTTCCCATTGAATGAAAGTTAGTTTTTATTGAATTGTTTATTATATCTTATGCTTATTGATTAATTGCCTGATCAACAATTACTGTGATAATCTATATAAAATTGGAAGATGGAGTATAGATTGAGATCTGGATATGATAACTTCTGTTCATATAATCTGAATAGGGTTAATATGATTAGCATGTAGGATATGAATATACCTATGTGTCTTTTGTATCCATTGAAAGAATTTGTGCGTAAACCCTAATTAACTTGATTCACATAGGAATATAGTGAGTTGATTAACTGGGGTGTTCCTTATAAATTCTGCATCTTAAAGATTGGATTTAGGAGGATTTGTTCATGTGACTTTGGAAGAAGAGCATGAATATTTATAGAGCATTCTTGGATAACAATTCATATTAATTGATTTATTTTAAATGGGAAGTAAGTTAGTTTAAATGAAATACCAAGGGAAGTTGTAATCTTAATCTGTTAAATCTGCAGTTTTCTTGTGAAATTCTTATTTTAATTATTAGTTTGTTAAGTTCAAATTTCAATCATAAACAAAATTTTCTTAGTTTAAAATAGGATTAATTGCATTAGAATTAGTAATTGATAAATATTAGTCTATTTCCTCGTGGGAACGATATCCTTGCTTGCTGAATATTACAATTGAACGCGTATACTTGCGTGATAAAGTGCTATAAAAAAATCAGGCAACAAGTTTTTGGCGCCGTTGCCGGGGAAATTAGTTTAATATTTTGTTATTATTGATTTTTATAGCGTTAATCTTAATTTAAAGTTTTTCTATTTTGTTCCATTCAGGTGCTCTTGACTAGTTTATGCAAACGCGATCGAAGAAGCCAGATTTATTGCCTCACGAGGACGACATCGAGAAAAGATTTCAGCGGTTGCGTAAGTGGGTTAAGGAAACCAAAGAAGCATTTGATAAGGAAGATACTATGGCTGAAGAAGAGCAAAAAGCGCTGCGGGATTATGCTACACCGCGGGTTACTGAAATTCAGTCGAGTATTACGAGACCTGCCATTACTGCTACAAGTTTTGAGATAAAACTGGGGACAATACAGATGATTCAAAATTCATGCCAGTTCGGAGGGTTACCAAACGATGATCCGAACGATCACATAGTCAGTTTTATAGAAATCTGCGATACTTTCAAGTACAATAATGTGTCAGAGGATGCAATAAGGCTAAGACTATTTCCATTTACCCTCAGAGATAAGGCTAAGAGTTGGCTCCATTCACTACCACCAGGCTCGATCACTACATGGAATGATCTAGCCCAGAAATTTCTTGCAAAGTTTTTCCCGCCTGCAAAAATAGCAAAGTTGAGGAACGATATCTTCTCTTTCGTTTAGCACGATTCAGAATCACTATATGAAGCTTGGGAGAGATTCAAGGATTCATTGCGAAAATGTCCACACCATGGAATTCCTAAATGGCTTCAGGTGCAAACTTTTTATAATGGTTTATTCAGCACAGTGAGATCGAGTATAGATGCTGCAGCAGGAGGAGCTATTATGGCCAAGAATTGTGATGAGGGGTATGAGTTGCTTGAAACCATGGCAGCTAATAATTATCAATGGCCAACAGCAAGAACAACTCCGCCAAGGACAGTCGGAGTGTATGAAGTGGATGCGATGACAGCATTGTCAGCTCAAATGACAGCTCAGATTTCTGCTCTTACAAAGAAGATAGATTCACTTGGGGTACAACCAGTTCAGAAAATGGAAACGATATGTGAAATATGTGCGGGTAATCACTCAAGTGATCAATGTGCAATAAATCCTGAATCAGTCCATTTTGTTTCCAATTATAACAGGCAGCAGGGCAGTTATGCAAACAACTACAATTCAGGAGTAAGAAACCACCCGAATTTTTCTTGGAGTAATAATCAGTCACATGCTCAAGCTCCAAGGCAAATATATCCACCTGGATTTCAGCCACAGCAACAAACTCAACAACCTGATAAGTTTTCACAAATGGAAGAATTGATGGCAAGATTTGCAACTCAGTTGGAAACCACAACGAAAACCCAATCAGCTGCAATAAAGAATCTGGAGAATCAAATGGGGCAAATGGCTAATGCTTTGAATACTAGAATTCCAGGTTCTTTACCTAGTGATACAGAGAAAAATCCAAGGAATGATGGAAATGAGCACTGTAAGGCAGTTACACTCAGAAGCGGGAAAGAGTTGACTACAGATTTGGACGGACACAAGAAAGTAATTTCTGCTGAGGATGGTGAACAAGAGAGTGGAGATTCGGAAAGTAAATCTGAGGAAAAAGTTGTGACAAAACAACAAGAAGAAAAGCAGACAACAGTTGTACCACCTGTGCCGTTTCCTCAAAGATTTCAAAAGCAGAAATTAAATCGACAATTTTCAAAATTTTTAGAAGTGTTCAAAAAGCTGCAAATCAACATTCCATTCGCAGATGCTTTAGAACAAATGCCTAGTTATGCAAAATTTATGAAAGATATTTTAGCAAAAAGAGGAAACTAGGGGAGTTCGAAACTGTAGCATTGACAGAAGAATGTAGCGCAATTCTGCAAAGAAAGTTACCACCGAAGTTGAAGGATCCGGGCAGCTTTACAATACCGTGCACGATTGGACCCCAGTTCTTTAACAGATGTTTGTGTGATTTGGGGGCAAGTATTAACTTGATGCCACTTTCGATCTACACTCAGTTGGGATTACCAGCCCCAAAGTCAACAAATATCTCTCTACAGCTCGCAGATAGATCAGTGACATACCCTAGGGGCATTGTGGAAGACATATTAGTAAAGGTGGACAAATTCATATTTCCAGCCGATTTCATTGTGTTGGACTACGAAGAGGATAAAGACATACCCATTATCCTTGGAAGACCATTTTTAGCCACTGGAAGGACATTAATTGATGTACAGAAGGGAGAGTTAACAATGAGAGTTCAAGATGAAGAAGTAACTTTTAATGTTTTCAAGGCTATGAAATTCCCGAAGGAAGAGGAAGAGTGCTTAAGAATTGATTTGATTGAAGAAGCAACTGAAGAGGTATTTGGTGAATCTGTGATTGAAAACCCTCTTGAAACCGCATTGGTTAGTGAAAAATTATTTGATGATTCAATGGTGATAGAATGGGTCCAAATGCTAGATTCAACTCCAAAGTTCACACGATGTCTACAAAAATTTGAACCTCTGGATTATCAGGGAAAGCTAGATGAAAAGGTGACATCATCCGTAGAAGAACCGCCTACCTTGGAACTTAAGCCATTGCCTAACCACCTCCGGTACACCTACCTTGGTTCTTCTTCTTCTTTGCCAGTCATTATTTCTGCATCACTTGATAAGGTACAAGAAGAAAAGCTACTAAGGGTACTTCGACAATACAAGACTGCTCTTGGATGGACTATTGCAGATATCAAGGGGATAAGTCCATCAATTTGCATGCATAAGATTTTGTTGGAAGACGAAGCAAAACCAACTATTGAACAACAAAGAAGACTAAATCCCATCATGAAGGAAGTTGTTAAAAAGGAAATCATTAAATGGTTGGATGCTGGAATTATCTACCCTATCTCAGATAGCTCATGGGTAAGTCCGGTTCAATGCGTGCCAAAGAAAGGGGGAATGACAGTAGTTGCGAACGAGCAGAATGAATTGATCCCAACGCGAACAGTTACTGGTTGGCGAGTGTGTATGGATTACAGGAAGTTGAATAAGGCCACTCGTAAAGACCATTTTCCTCTACCATTCATAGATCAAATGTTGGACAGGCTTGCAGGGCACGAGTATTATTGCCTCTTGGATGGATATTCGGGCTATAACCAAATTGCCATTGCACCCGAGGATCAGGAGAAAACAACATTCACATGCCCATATGGCACCTTTGCTTTTCGCAGAATGTCTTTTGGGTTATGTAATGCGCCAGCGACATTTCAACGGTATATGATGGCTATTTTTTCAGATATGGTTGAACAAAATCTTGAGGTATTTATGGACGATTTTTCAGTTTTTGGGGATTCGTTTGATTATTGTTTGGAAAATCTCACACTCGTGCTCAAACGCTGCATGGAAACGAATTTGGTTTTGAACTGGGAGAAATGTCATTTTATGGTGCAAGAAGGGATAATCTTGGGTCACCAAGTATCATCAAAAGGAATTGAGGTTGATAGAGCAAAAATCGAAACCATTGAGAACCTGCCACCACCAATTTCTGTAAAGGGTATTCGAAGTTTCTTGGGACACGCTGGTTTCTATAGACGATTTATAAAAGACTTCTCCAAAATCACAAAACCACTGTGCAATCTTTTGGAGAAGGATGTCTCATTCAACTTTGATCAAGCATGCCTAGAAGCGTTTGAGGTGTTAAAGAAGAAACTTGTTACCGCACCTGTAATCATAGCACCAGATTGGACTATACCGTTCGAATTAATGTGTGATGCTAGCGACTATGCGATTGGTGCAGTTCTTGGCCAACGAAAGGATAAAATTTTTCATGCTATATACTATGCTAGTAAAACATTGACAGATGCTCAACTGAATTATACCACTACCGAGAAGGAGCTATTAGCAGTTGTTTATGCGTTTGATAAATTTCGCTCATATTTGATTGGGACAAAGGTAATTGTGTTTACGGATCATTCGGCAATTAAGTACTTAATAGCAAAGAAAGACGCAAAGCCGAGATTAATTAGATGGGTATTATTGCTACAAGAGTTTGACTTGGAGATCCGGGACCGAAAAGGAACAGAAAATCAGGTTGCTGATCATTTATCACGGTTAGAGAATTCAGAACTAAAGAAAAATGACACAACAGTGATCAACGAATTTTTTCCGGATGAACAACTATTTGCGGTAAGGATGGATACACCATGGTATGCAGATTATGTAAATTTCATTGTCAGTAAGGTGTTTCCACCTGATTTAACAAGCCAGCAGAAGAAGAAATTTCTCCATGACGTGAAACAGTATTTATGGGATGATCCATTCTTATTTAAACAATGTGGCGATCAAGTAATAAGAAGGTGCATCCCGGAAGTTGAAATGGAGAGTATTCTACACCAATGTCATGCATCTGACTATGGTGGACATTTTGGGGGAGAAAGAACGGCAGCTAAAGTGCTTCAATGTGGGTTTTTCTGGCCAACACTCTTCAAAGATGCCCGTGTGTTCTCATTAAAATGTGACAGATGCCAAAGAGTTGGTAATATATCAAAGCGACACTAGATGCCACTTAATATGATCCTAGAAGTCGAATTGTTTGATGTTTGGGGAATTGACTTCATGGGACCATTTCCACCATCTTTCTGTAACTCCTATATACTTCTAGCGGTGGACTACGTTTCGAAGTGGGTAGAAGCTATAGCATCACCTACCAATGACGCGAAGGTTGTGATTAAGTTCATTCGGAAGAACATTTTCTCTAGATTCGGCACTCCTCACGCAATCATTAGTGATGAAGGAACACATTTCTGTAATAAGCAGTTTTCAGCTATCCTTGCTAAATATGGAGTCACTCATAAGATAGCTACTGCTTACCATCCACAGACAAGTGGTCAAGCCGAGGTATCTAACCGAGAAGTGAAAAGAATCCTCGAGAAGATAGTGAATCCTAGTCGGAAAGATTGGTCTAGCAAGTTGGACGATGCTCTATGGGCATACCGTACAGCTTACAAAACTCCGATAGGGATGTCTCCGTATAGGTTAGTTTATGGGAAGGCATGCCATCTTCCAGTTGAACTCGAACACAGTGCTTATTGGGCAATTCGGAAGTTAAACCTTGATATATCTGCTGCGGGAGAGAAGTGCCTCTTACAATTAAATCAAATGGATGAATTCAGACTCCAATCGTATGAGAACGCGAAGTTATATAAAGAAAAGATTAAGAGATGGCATGATGAGAAAATTCTGGAAAGATAGTTTGAAGCAGGTCAAACAGTGTTATTATACAATTCGAGGCTTAAACTGTTTTCTGGAAAGTTGAAATCTCGATGGTCTGGGCCATTTATAATCTCAAAAGTCTATCCTCATGGAGCTGTTGAAGTGGAAGACCCGTATTCAAAACGTAATTTTAAAGTCAACGGTCAACGATTGAAGCACTACTATGGGGGATGTTTTGATCGTGAAAAGACATCGGTCAACCTTGCCGATTAGAACAGAGGAGAAAGTCAGGCTGAAGACTATAAACCAAGCGCTAACTGGGAGGCAACCCAGGAAGTTTTATAATTATTCGATATTTTTACTCTTATTAATTTACTTTACCATTAGTTTATTTAGTGGTTAAACTTTGCTAGTTTAGGATTTGTTGCATACCTTGTTCTCTAACAGAGATTCAATTGATTGCAGGAAAGGAAAACACGTACAAGTTTAAGATTGGGGATATTTGACGAGGTTTGGGACAAAAGTTACATGGATCGACGTTTGGAGTGGCTAGATTCGCGTTTTCGGGTTGCCATTTACAAAGAAGTCACTTCAGAGCCAATTTGACCACAGCTCCGGATATTATTTCGTGAAACTTCAAGAATGAAAGCTGTAGATCTACTTCTCCTCTTTCCAGAACATCTTGAATCATCTAAATCGGAGTTCGGACGAAGAAGTTATGGCTATTTTCCCAAAGGACGTCAGAGCAGAGAATGTTGGAAAAGCCCCAAGCGCCTAGGCGCTCCACTTCAAGCCATTCCAACCGCCTAGGCGCTTCAAGTCAGTAGCTACAAATCATGCCAAGCGCCTAGGCGCTCCCCCTCAAGTCATTTCAAGCGCCTAGGCGCTCAAAGTCAGAATGTGTTGTCCAGACCAAGCGCCTAGGCGCCCCAACAGTGCACACACCAAGCGCCTAGGCGCTCCAATGTAAATTTTTTTTTTTTAAGCCCCAATTCAGGAAACTCCTCTCCCATTCTAACTCAAAGCCTCTCTTACTCTCCTACTCCATCTCTAACCCTCCACAACTCATAACCCTCATCTAATCTAGCCTAAACAACTAATCTTTCTCTTCCAAATCCAAATCAAACACTATATCCCTACCCAAACCAAAGCAACTAAGTTCCATATTATCATCCTTCTTCACCAATTCGGGATTCCACTTGCATTCAAGCCACATCTACTTGAAGTAAGGGTTCAAGGCTCAAATTGCTCATCCAACTTTGATTGAATATCAAGATTTGGCTATACCCAAGTAAGTACACAAGATTTTATTGCAAATTCTTTGGATTCACTTGGATAATAGTTAGGTTAGTACTTTGAAGTTAGTTTCTATCATTGTGTTGGCTCAATTGGGTGTGGGTACTCTTAATTGTTGCTTGAATTACCTTGGATGTATAGTGTGTTTAGTAATTGCAACAATTGGTGAAATTTAAGTTTGGGGGAGTGCATACTAATAGTGTTCCAAATCTGTGCACACAAAGTGTTTGATAAATTATCACATAGAAGATTTTGGCTTTCCTAAGTCATTGAGTATCATTTGGGTTGCCAAGCACTTAGTACATAAGACCATGGCTAGTAAGAGACAAAGAGGAGAGACTTCGGGCACTTCCCAAAAGTATGACAAAAAGAGATTCACAAGTGCTAAAGCGTCGGACAGATATTACAATGTACTTTCTAATAAAGCACTAATTCCCGAGCGTGGATTATTGCCCGATATAGAAGATGGGGAATTATTACAGATGATTGGGAGTAGAAGATGGATAAACTTTACAGCTCAACCAGATGCATCTGTTGTTAAGATTGTTAAGGAATTCTACGCAAATGCAATAGATCATATTGGTAACGTAATTTGGGTTCGAGATAAATCTGTGGAGGTCAGTTTTGGGTCAATACATGCTTATTATGGTTTGAACACGATACCCAACAATGGATACATGTAATATCTACAACACGAGCTAGACTACAGTGAGATTATTCAAGCCTTGTGTGTGCCTGGAACGACATGGAAATTAACAGATCAACATGAAGCTGTGTTGTTCCCCGCATCCAAACTAAGCAATTATGGGAAGGCATGGCATGCATTTATTTGTGCCAAGATGATGCCATGTAGGCATATGAGTGATGTTGTAAATCAAAGGGCAGCCCTGCTTTTCTGCATTGCATCAGGAAAAATTATAGATGTGGGCCAAGTTATTCATGATTCCATTGACAAAGCAATTCGAGGAGGGACCTCAGGTGGACTACCACACCCATCTTTGATCATAGGACTATGCCAACAAGCTGGGGTGAAATGGGATGCCGAGGAAGCTACACAGCCTCCTTTAGCCACAATTGACCACTCGCTTATTAAGAAGTACAAGGTATGGAGTGGGGGGATACCACACCCGAGAGGGTTAGGATTCATTATTGCTCCTCCCGAGCCTGTAGCCGAGCCTAGTCATCAAGTCCACGAGAATCCTCCTGCAGCTGGAAGTTCAGAGCAACCTCCTAATTTTTATGAAGATATCCGTCGCGATTTGAGAAATCAAACCAGAAGAATTGACATGGTTGCCACTCGAGTTCAGGAAGGTTTTGACCGAATGGAAAGAAATCAGGATAGTTTAGCTCAGCGGCAAACGGAGGTATATCAGAATTTTAGTTCCGCATTCCTTGAGATGTTTGCCCGCATGAATCCAGGTGCCGCTCCCTACCAATTCCCACCATTGTCCGCATACCCCCCAGATGAAGAAGAAGATGAGGAAGAAGAGTCTGACGAGGAATAAAGCTTCTATCTTTCAGGGTAGTCCTCCGTGCTTAATTTATTAAATTTTATTTGTTATATACAATGAGGACATTGCATAATTTAAGTTTGGGGGTGTAGGTTTCCAGCTCCAGTTCATGCATGTAGTATTTATCTAGTTGCATTCATGTAGTTCATTTTCATATAAAAAAAAATAAAAAAAAAAAAAAAAAAATCTCAAGCATTTGCATGTTTCCAGCTGTTAAATAGTTTTGGCCAGTGATGAGTTTGGAATTGAGTAGACAAGTATAGTATTGTCTGTTAAGACTTTGACGTGATTTCTTGTCAGGATTTGAATCTTTACCTGTTTGAAACTGATATAATAAGGATAGCACAGTAAAGACAACCATGTTGACTGATTGAGTTTAAATTGACACATAATGGACTTCTAGAGGATAATGCTAGTCTGAATGAATGAAAGACATGAATAGGCGAAGATGACTGAAGATTAGATAAAAACTTAAGTTTGGGGGAAAAATTTGGGATATATAAGCTTAAAAAAAATGATGAAAAAAAAAATATATACTCTGGCTAGTTTTGTTTCGGGGCCTTTGTTACTTGAGCAAGTACGCCCAAAGGGGTATCTTAAAACCTAGCGCCCTAAGGTCTTATATGGTCTGGGAGTCGTTGGTCGAAAGCTCGCTAAGGGGTAGCACTGTTAGCCTAATGGAATGAGACATTGCACAGTCATGGTTAAAAATATATATATGTATATATATGAAAAAAAAAAACAAAAACAATAAAACGGGAAAAGAGCAAAAAGCCCCCGTAAATAAATAAAAAAAAAACAAGCATAAGTATTCCGGATTGGACTATTAAATTTTGGTGGATATTTGTCTTTAGTTGGTTTTAGCTTGTTCGTGAATTTTGTGAGTTTACACTGTATAATTCCTTTAAAGAGATGTATTATGTGTTGTATTTAGCATCATATCAGTTAGCATGGATGTTAAGCACACACACACTATATCAATAATAACATGTTAAGATTTGATGATTGACGATGAAATTACAAGTCTGTTTTGATATGATGTACTATCATGTTTATTGTGATTTCTCTGAGGCTTGATGAATAGATTTTGTTCTGTTTGACTGCTGGAATGTAGGCATTTAGATAGATGCATTTGCATTGCATGTTTAGCTATTGCATTGTGTTGTGTTGCTTGGGGACAAGCAATTGGTTAAGTTTGGGGGTATTTGATGAGTAGGTTTTATACCTATGAATCTGGTATTATTAAACTTAATTATTGTTATATTTAATTGTTTTTTAGGATCTTTTTATGTGTTTTGTGTTTATTTGTTGTAGGTTGGAGCTGGAGGGACAAATTGGTCATTTCAGAGAAGAAAAAGGTCAAAAATTATGAAAATTAAAGCTGAGTGGCATTTCTGTAAATAAGAGGTCCTGGCCAAGCGCCTAGGTGCTTGGAATTACACTATGATGAGCGCCTAGGCGCTCTAATGCGTAGAGGGTTGAGTTTTGCAGCTGTCAAGTGGGTTTTTGAAGCCAAAGAGGAGTCTTAATGAGGGCTGAGACCAATACAAATAGGAGAGGACTCTACAAAAGCAAGGGAGAACGAATTTGACAAGGGATCAATCAAGTTTTGAAGAGATTTGCAGAGAGAACAAGGAAGAAAAGCACGAAGGAGAATTGCAAAGGCTGAAGATCTAAGAGAGAGTTTAAGAGCAAATTCAGAGTTTCTTCTTCTCTTCTCTAGTTTTATCTTTTGTAACTATCTGGGATGTTTGGATTATTTATCTGGATTATGTTTTTCTTTATTATTATCATGAACTAAATTTTAATTAAGATTGCAACGGAACTTGGTATGTAGTTTAAATTGCAAGCTTCCCATTGAATGAAAGTTAGTTTTTATTGAATTGTTTATTATATCTTATGCTTATTGATTAATTGCCTGATCAACAATTACTGTGATAATCTATATAAAATTGGAAGATGGAGTATAGATTGAGATCTGGATATGATAACTTCTGTTCATATAATCTGAATAGGGTTAATATGATTAGCATGTAGGATAGGAATATACCTATGTGTCTTTTGTATCCATTGAAAGAATTTGTGCGTAAACCCTAATTAACTTGATTCACATAGGAATATAGTGAGTTGATTAACTGGGGTGTTCCTTATAAATTCTGCATCTTAAAGATTGGATTTAGGAGGATTTGTTCATGTGACTTTGGAAGAAGAGCATGAATATTTATAGAGCATTCTTGGATAACAATTCATATTAATTGATTTATTTTAAATGGGAAGTAAGTTAGTTTAAATGAAATACCAAGGGAAGTTGTAATCTTAATCTGTTAAATCTGCAGTTTTCTTGTGAAATTCTTATTTTAATTATTAGTTTGTTAAGTTCAAATTTCAATCATAAACAAAATTTTCTTAGTTTAAAATAGGATTAATTGCATTAGAATTAGTAATTGATAAATATTAGTCTATTTCCTCGTGGGAACGATATTCTTGCTTGCTGAATATTACAATTGAACGCGTATACTTGCGTGATAAAGTGCTATAAAAAAATCAGGCAACAACTTTCCTCTCTGAGGTTGACCGCACCACAGATGGTCGCTAGTACTCTTATTTAGGAGGAGCCTAGTTAATTCCATCTCGTATGGATTGGTGTTGCTCTTTGAGGTACAATCGTAACTTAGATGGTCGCCAAATCTCTTATTTAGGAGGAGTTCAGGTAATTCCATCCCTTTGGTCTAAAGCCGAATGACATGTAATGGATTGAAGTTTGATCCCAGTACCGTTGACAAGTATTTGTGTTTTGGTAGGGGGTGAGACCGAACCATAAATGGCTGCCTACGTACTCCTATTGAAGAGGAGATCAGGTCTGCGTAGTTTGAACCTGGTGTAAGAGGTTCAACACTGTATGTGGCAGAAAGGGTGTAGGAATGTTTTTGTTTTATTGCGACCTGGCCATGAAAAATGATTGCTTACATACTCCTATTGAAGAGGAGATTAGGTCGACGTAGTTCGCCCCTCAAGACGATTCGTAGCCAAAGAGAATTATGAATCCCATGTGCAGGCTATACTGCGGGAAAAAGAAAGTTTGATCCCATGATTGGGACAAACTCCAGGTGTGAAAAGTTTGATCCCGTCTTCAGGACAAACTGCAAGCGTAGAAAAGTTTAATCCCGTCTTCAGGATAAACTGCAGGTGTGAAAGGTTCAATCCCTGGGGGATAACCGAAATTGTATGAACGGAATGAATCCAGGCTACTGGCTTGAAGAGTATGTTTCCATGAGGGGCAAAGTGTGGCTAAGAGTTGTATGTGATGAAGGGTTAAAGAACCGGAATGACTGGTGATCTGATGATCCAATACTAGGATGTTTGCTTAATGGTAACTTCAGACATAATACCGTTTCACGGTGTCTGAGTTGATGAGTTGTGGAAATTCATCGCTGTCCATTTCCTGCAATCTGAGAGCGCCTCATGTCAATACTTCCTTGACAACAAATAGGCCTTCCCAGTTAGGGGCAAATTTTCCCTTGGACTGATATTGGTTGTCAAGTATCTTGTTTAAAACCAAGTCATGTTGCTTAAAATGCCATAGTCGGACTTTTCTGTTGTAAGATCTGGCGATCCTTTGTTGATATAACTGACCATGGAAGCCGTGGTTCGCTTTTTGTCTATTAGAGATAATTGGTGATACCTATCTTGTACCCATTGGTCTTCATCCAGCTGAGCATCTATCAACACTCTGAGGGATTCCATTTTAACTTCTATGGGGAGCCCTGCTTCTATCCCATAGGTTAATGCGTAGGGGGTTGCCCCAATGGAAGTGCGCATTGATGTTCTGTAGGATAACAGAGTAAGGAGCAATAAGTCAGGCCATTCCTTATGGTTGGCGGACATCTTTTGCATGATCTTCTTGATGTTTTTCTTAGTCGTTTTAACAACACCATTCATCTTTGGACGGTAGATGACGAAGTTAAGATGTTTGATGTGGAATTTACTGCATAACTCCTTCATCATTATGTTGTTGAGGTTCTTAGCATTATCTGACACAATTACCTCTGGTTGTCCATATCCACAAATGAGATTGTTTCTGATGAAAGAAATGATGACTTCTTTGGTAACCCTGGGGAAGGAGGCTGCTTCTATCCACTCGGTGAAGTAGTTGATCATGGTGAAGATAAAGCGATGCCCATTACTGGCTTTGGGATCGATAGGCCCGATCACGTCCATTCCCCACATTGAGAAGGGCCAAGGTGAACTCATATGGTGGAGCTCCCTCGGAGGGGCGTGGATGACATTTCAATGAATTTGGCATTGATAACACCTCTTGACGTGATCATCACAGTCAGCTTTGAGGGTAAGCCAGTAATGTCCTATCTTTAGGATCTTCTTAACAAGTAGGGGTCCGCTCATGTGTGGGCCATATACTCCACCATGGACCTCATCCATGAGCCTTTGAGCTTGGTCCTGATCAAGACAACTAAGGAGACCTAGTCCTGCATCTCTTTTGTAGAGTGCATCTCCGCTCAAGTAGAATTTTATAGCAAGTTGATGGATCTGCCTTTTCTCAGTCAGACTCGCCTCAGCAGGTGTAGATCCATCTCGTAGATACTCCTTGATATGCTGATACCAAGGATGCTGGATGGGAGGTAGTTCATCCGATACTTCTCTAACATACTTCCCATAGACTGGTGCCTTGTGCAGGGCAAATGTGATGCTTGACATGTGTTCTTTGTCTGGCATGTGAATCAAGGAGGCCAAAGTTGTTAACGCGTCTGCAAAGTCATTCCTATTATGAGGAATGTGTAGAAAGGAGATCTCTTCGAACTCCAAAGCCATTTGTAAAACTTATCGATGGTAAGACAGTAAATGTAGCTCTTTGGTTTGATAGATTCCCGTGGATTGTCTGATTACCAACTCCGAATCCCCAAAGACAGTTAACTGCCTGATGCCCATTGAATGGGCAAGTTTTAGCCCCATGAGACAGCCTTCATACTCAGTTGTGTTGTTGGTGCTGATAAACTGTAATTTGACAGCGACGGGATACTGCTCCCCCGTAGCGGATACCAGAACTGCTCTAGCTCCAGAACCTTCCATATTAACAGCTCCATCGAAATACGTCTTCCATGTATGGCATGTATCGTACTGATGGTGTTGCTGAACTGTTATTACCCCTTCATCTGGGAAGTAGGTTTCCAAGGATTTGAAATCCCCTGCGGGTGCGGCGTCCAGTTGATCCGAAATTCCTTGACCTTTGATGGACTTTTACGTCACGTAGACGATATCAAATTGTTGTAGGATCAACTACCATCTGGACAACCAAAAATTTAACATGGGTTTATTGAAAACGTACTTGAGAGGATCTACGCGGGATATGAGATGGGTTGTGTGACCATGGAGGTAATGCTGTAACCTCATAGAAGCCCATGCTAAAGCATAACAAGTCTTTTTAATTAGAGTGTACTTGTGTTCACTGTTGCTGAATCTTTTTCTGAGGTAATAGATATCTCGTTCCTGGCCTCTATCATCTTTTTGTCCCAGCATACAGCCCATGGCATTGTCACTTATGGACAGGTACATGAACAGAGGAACATCATCCCTGGGTGGCACCAAAAAAGGAGCTTTGACTAGCTGTTCTTTGATTGCGAGGAAGGCCTTTCGGCACTCGTCGTTCCATTTCATGGAGGAGTTTTTCCTTAACAACTTGAAGATAGGCTCACAGGTTGCTATGAGTTGAGAAATGAACCTGCTAATGAAGTTGACTCTTCCCAAAAATCCCCGTCATTCATTCTCTATTTGAGGAATGGGCATTTCCGTTATGGCCTGGATTTTGGTGGGGTCCAGCTCAATCCTTTTGTGGCTGACTAGGAATCCTAGCAACTTGCCTGATTTAACGCCAAAGGCGCATTTGGCTGGATTCAACTTCAAGTTGTACTTATGTAACCTGTTGGATAGCTTCATGAGATATTCTAAGTGGTCCTCTTCCCTTAGGGACTTGACAATGATGTCATCCACGTAGATCTCCATCTCTTTGTGCATTAAGTCATGGAAAAGAGCAATCATAGCTCGTTGATAGGTGGCTCCAGCATTGATGAGGCCGAATGATAATCGTCTATAGAAAAAAGTTCCCCAAGGCGTGATAAAAGCAGTTTTCACATGATCTTCCTCACCAACCATAATCTGGTGGTACCCCACAAAGCAATCCGCAAAGGAGTACATGCCGTATTGAGCAGACTTGTCTCCATCAAAAATTAACGTTTTCGAGTTCAAGCAAAAAATCCGACTTCCATTCCAAGAATTTCACGAAGTCAATGATTATCGTCCAATCGTGTGAATTTCGGAAAAACTTCATTACTTCAGTTTTGTTCAATATTTCAACTAGATTACATCCATCAACTAGACATCTCAACCTACATGTTACAACACTTATCTTTAAATTAGGTTATGGCTTATTCCTTATAAGTTCATAACTTAACAAATTATAAATTACAAGATTTCATTTCCTTATGACTTATTCTTGATTTAAGTCTTTTAAGAAACATTCTTACATCTTATTAATCATACTAACTCTTTAAGGTAAAATATGACAAGTTCATCATTGTGCTTCATAAGTTTATAACTTATTTGGATTTGAATTACTTATTCATGACTTATTCGGCTTAAGTCCATTGATTATCCAATTCTTATATGTTCATAGCATACATGTTCATTTGGTTACACTTATCTTATCACCCTACAACGATAGAGATGGAAGATATAAGATCATAAGATCAATTACCTTTGATGACTAGCTTCTCCTTCTTGAAAATCTAACAATAGAAGGTTGGACTTATAAGTGCTTATTCTCTCTACCACTTAAGTTACTTTGTAGTGGAAGTTGTTGGTGTTTTGAACAAGTAGCAAATGACTAGCAAGCTCCTTATATTTATAGAAAACATAAGGTTAGGGTAGTTTAGTCCTTATTCCATCCCACCTCCTTAAGTCACCTTCTTACTATTCATTACTTGCTAATCACAAGACTTATCCTTTACTTGATCATTACACTTATATCTTGGTCATTACTCAAAAGTCTTGGTTACCAAGAATAACCACATTAACATAGGGTTGCCCCATGGGTCATTACAACCCAATGGATCCTAGCTTGGCTTGGATTTAATTAACTTAACTTAACTTTGGGCATGTATTACCAATTTACTTGGACTCCACATTAACCACCATTTGGGCTTTACATTAATAAACACTTGGGCTTAAACATTATTTCATCTTGGGCTTGCCCCTTAATGTTTATTGGATTTGTACTTCCTACAAGATCCACAATTTCATTACATTAGACTTTAATACTTAACGTTCTCAATTTTAAGTCCGCATGCGAAATATTACGTTTTCTATTCTTAAATTATTATTACATAGTCCATCTCACCTCGATATTATAATGTTACGTATTTCTCGGAAGTTCAAAAATAATTCCCGAGCGGAATACAATGAATAGTTTTTTTCATAAAATTTCTCGGAAAGCTTTTATTTTCGTCTTGGAAATTAAAACACTTAAATTCCTTCACGTGGTTCAAATACTATGATGTTCTGATTTTTCTAGGTTATAGAACGATATTCATCTTACTAACACATAACACTAACAAATAATATTACTTTATTCATTATTAAAAGTATTACAAAAGGTTCGATTTTCCAGGGCGTTACACTCTCTCTCCCTTATAAGGATTCTGTCCCCAGAATCTCGCTTAACAAAAAAAAATTATGCAAACAATTGAGGGTAAGTCTTTTTCATCTTTTCTTCCAATTCCCACGTTGCTTCTTCAATATCGTGGTTCTTCCATTACACCTTTACAGATGGTATAACTTTATTCCATAGAACTTGCTCTTTTCTATCGATGATTTGAATAAGCATCTCCTCATAGGTTAAGTCTTTCTCGATATGAATCGGCTCATATCCTATTACGTGTTTGTAATCAGGCTTATAAGGTCGTAATACAGATACGTGAAATACGTTATGTATTCATTCTAAGTCTGGAGGTAACGCTACCACGTAAGCTACCCCTCCCAACTTTTCTAATATTTTAAAAGGTCCTATAAATCTGGGACTTAACTTTCCGTTCTTTCCAAAGCGTATCTTTCTTTTCCAGGGAGATACCTTTAGAAATACATACGAGCCTACCTCGAACTCCCTATTTACTCGATGTAAATCTGTAAATTTCCTTTGTCTGTCTTGTACTGCTACCAATCACATTCTTATTAGCTTCACTATATCCGCTGTTTGCTGCACCAATTCTGGTCCTAGCATTCGGCATTCTCCCACTTCCTCCCAATACAATGGTGTTATGCATTTCCTTCTGTACAAGGCTTCGTAAGGCGGCATACCTATGCTTGCATGATAACTGTTGTTATACACAAACTCTATTAATGGTAGATGATCATCCTAACTACCCTTGAAATCCATGACGCAAGATCTTAACATATCTTCTAACGTCTGAATTGTCCTCTCGCTTTGTCCATCTGTTTGTGGATGATATGCCGTACTCAACTTCAACTACGTCCCCAACTGCTCTTGCAAACTTCTCTAAAAGTTCGACGCAAATTGTGGGTCACGACCTGACACAATCGAAACTAGTACCCCATGTCTGGAAATAATTTCCTTAACATAAAGTTTAGCTAATTGATCTAAGTTATACTTAACCTGGATTGGCAAAAAGTGAGCCGACTTCATAAACCGGTCCACTATTACCCAAATTGCATCAGACCCCTTTTGAGTAGTCGGAAGTCCCACCACAAAGTCCATCGTGATATGCTCCCACTTCCACTCTGGAATCTCCAATGACTGTAACCACTTGGTCGTTGATGTTCGGCCTTAACTTTATGAAAAGTTAAGTACTTACTCACATACTTTGCTATTTCTCTCATCATGTTCGGCCACCAAAAACTCTGTCGAAGGTCTTGACACATCTTAGTGCTACCAGGATGAATCAAGTACCTTGAACTGTGAGCTTCTTGTAAAACATGCTCCTTTAATTCCGTCTCATTTAGAACCCAACTTCTTCCTTTAAATCTTAATAATCCCTCATTATCAAGAGTGTATTTTAAATCTTTTTCATTGGTTAACCGCTTCTTCATCTGGTCACACTCATCGATTTTGAGTTGCACCTCTTTGACTCTTTCTACGATGGTAGATTGCATCTCCGTCGCAAACATTCTCTGTCCCGCTTCACTCGAAAATTTCACCTCTAACTCCATTCTAGCCATCTCTGTTATTAACTCAGTTTGAGCTGTTAACATAAACAACTTCTCCCGACCCTTTCTACTGTAGGCATCGACAACTACATTGGCTTTTCCAAGGTGATACAGGATTTCACAATTGTGACAACCCGATATTTTCTATATAAATAAATCATAAATTTTGCGTATAAATTTTTTTTTATTTATTAAAATAAATCTGAATGATATGTGTCAAGGTAATGTGTAATTATAATTATATGTGTGATACATAAAATTTATTTATTACATTAAGTATTGCAAATAAATTTATTTTAGAATTATTGATCATTATCAATTATATTTTTATACTAATTAATTCCTTATTGGAAATGTTTTATTAATTATTTTTCAAGGAAAATATAATCTTATATTATTTAAATAATATATGAAATGATTTTAGAATAAATATTTATTTTAAGGTAAGAATGCGTGAAAGGTATTATGTATGTAATTATGTGATGAATATAAAATATATTTATTACATGAATGGTTATGAATAATTATATTTTAGGATTATTTCTCATTATAAATTATATTCTAATAATAATTAGTTTTATAGTACAAATGTTTTTAATGTTTATTTTCCATGAAAATATGATAATTATATTAATTGAATAATATATGATATGATTATAGAATTATTATAATAATTATTTATTATATGAAATTATTTTAGAATAGTTAAGTAAATTATTTTTACTTAATTATAAGGTTAATTATGGCAGATAAATCAGATATGGAATCCAAACCCTAATTCTGGATTTTGATCAAGGAATGAGAATAATAATATTATATTATTATTTGTCAGTGTTATAGATATATGTGGTTATGTGTGTAATGTTAATGTGTGGAACAATTTTAGTGTTAATGATAACCCTAATTAAAGTTCTAGAAAACCCTAAACCCTAATTTTAAAATAGAAACCCTAATTTATTTAAATTGTAAACCCTAATTGTTGATTTGGAAAGCTTAATACTAATTAGTGTATCTTAAACCTAATTAGTAAGGTGTTAAGTAATTAGAAACCTAATTAATTAAGAAACCTTAATTTTGTATTATAGAAACTAAAATTTTATTATTTTATTATGTATTTTTTTTAAAACCCTAGATTGGAAATTCTTGAATTTTTTTAAACCTTAAAATGGTCCAAACCCTAAACTAAACCCTAAACCCTAAGGGTTTACAAATGACAAGAATGCCATTTAATTGATTTAACAAATGACAAAAATGCCCCTCTTGCATTATTAAGCTAGAATATGTAGGTTTTGAAAATAGATGAGAGTTGTTCACCAAACCAACAACCCCCAACAACTTCCTTGACCTTTAATTGACAGCACAAGGGTTCTATATCAGCCATTCATTGCATCTTGTTGGTTTATAAATAGATTGGGAGAGAGAAAGTGCACAAAACTTTGCCAAATTAAATTTTTGTCTCACCAACTCTTCTCACACTAGAACCAACGAAATTTCCAAGTATATCAATCCCTTAATGAAGCCCCACGATCAGCCATAACAGATCAGAAGCCAAAAATCAAGAAAATCAAAGATTTGATCAAAGAAAGGTATAAAATCTCAAAAATAAGCAATCCTTTGATTCTATGTTAATTGATACAATTGATTGTTTAAAGTTGTGTAATAGGGAGTGTATTAATGTTTTGGGTTGTTAAATTCATGACCCATAACATCAAAGTGCTCAAAATCAAAGTTTTTCCAACTTTTGAAAAATCGAAATCTGTTATTTTTAGGAAAATGTCAGAGGCTCTAGATCCGTGTATGTTATTTGTTTTTAATGTTTAAATGTTGTAACATGTAGTCTGTAATATTATATTTAATATCCAAAAAGAATCAAGTTCATATCTGTTATAGATCAGGAGTTATAAACGGTCAAACATCGTTGACCGAAACTGGCAAGAACACGAACCCAGAAAATTTTTGAGCGTTTTCCGTGGGGAACTTTGACCAGCGATTTCCGGTTGGATATTTTATTGTTATGATGATGTTAAGTTTTAAAGTTGTAGTCCTACACGTTTTCTACACACTTTAATTGATAGATCACATAAACGTTACACGATCATCATGTTATAGAGGTCCAAAGTAGGCACCTCGAACTGTTCTTCGTGAAGAACAGCCTTGTCAGACTTTTTGATGGCTAATAACTCTTAGATCTGATGTTGTTTAGCCATGATGTTTGTTGTTAATTGTAGTATTACATGAGCTCTACAAGATGTATGTGTTAGATCTCCCAGAAACAATTTTTACAGAAAGTTATACATGGTCAAACATGGCATGTTGATCACGAAGCTGTCAGTGTTCTTGAGCTCAAGAACACCAACATCGACGCTTTTTGTCGCTGAAGGCCTATTGCGACGGTTTTTAATTAATTGAATTTCTGAATTTCTGGAAATTGATTAAAAATAGAAAAAAATAGTTTTTAATTATGAAAAATACAAAATAAATTCTGAAAAATTATTTTAAAGTCCGAAAAATAGTTTTTAATTATTTTGAGTATATTTTAACAATATTTAATATTTTTGAAATATAAAAGGTATTTATTTATTTAATTATTATATTAAATAAATTTTTTAAAAATGGTTTTAATTCATGAAAAATCATGAAAAATTATATTATTGTGTTAGAAAATATTTTAAGTCATTTTTGATGAATTTTAATATTTTATGATGAAATTTCATTAATTAATTAATATTAATGATGTTTAAGTTATTTAATAAATATATTAAATAAATTATGGAAAATAAAATTTTTGATTTTAAAAATCATTTAAAGTATTATAAAAATATTTTAAGTTATAAAATATGACTTTTGATATTTTGTCATGAAAAATATTATTAATTTAATATTAATGATATTAATTTATTATTAGTGATATTTAGTCTATTTAATAATTATATTAAATAAATTAGTTTAAAAATGATTTTATTATTTTAAAAATCATTTTAAATGAAAATAAAATTTTTAATAATATTTTAAGTTATAAAATATAACTTTAAATATTTAAAGGATAATTTCATTATTAATTTGATATTAATGATATTAAGTTAATATTAATGATAATTAAGTTAGTTATTAAATGAATTTAAGTAATTAAATTAAAAATGATTTTATTATTTTAAAAATAATTTTAAATAATAATAAGGTATTTAAAAATATGTTAAGTTATAAAGTATAACTTTTAATATTTAAAGGTTAAATTCATTAATTAATTATTATTAATGATATTAAAGTTATTTAATATTTATATTAAATAAATTAGTTTAAAAATGATTTTTTTATCATAAAAATCATTTTAATTGAAAATAAAGTATTTAAAAATATTTTAAGTTAAAAAAATATAACTTTTAATATTTAAATGGTTAATTTCATTAATTAATGATTAATAATGATACTAAAGTTATTTAATAATTATATTAAATAAATTAGTTTAAAAATAATTTTAATATTATAAAAATCATTTTAAATGAAAATAAAGTGTTTAAAGATATTTTAAGTTATAAAATATAACTTTTAATATTTAAGGGATATTTTCATTAATAATTTAATATTAATGATATTTATTTATTGACTAATGATAATAAATTTATTTAATAATTATATTAAATAAATAGTTTAAAATTGGTTTTATTAATTTAAAAATCATTTAAAAAGGGATATAAATGAATTAAAAATATTTTAAGTTATAATTAATGACTTTTAATATTTAGATAATAGTTCATTAATATTTAAATATTAATGGTAATTATTTAATAATGATTTTAAGTGTTTTAAAAATCATTTAAGGGTAATATTAATACGTTAAGAATATTTTAAGTTATTATACATAACTTTAATATTTTGGCAATGGTTTCATTAATAATTTAATATTGAATAAATGTTAATGATAATAGAATTGTTTGATATTTAAATCATTTAATAATGATTCTGATATTTCAAAAATTATGGTAAATGGTAATAATTATTTTATAATTATTATAAGGTCATGAAAAATGATATGACCGTTATTTAATTAGTCTAAATGGATATTGAACAACTGTTTAGAGTATTAGAGTCGATAATTACCCGATAAAGATGTCGGTAGACTGACATGGTTCAGGAATTGATCTGGACTTAGAAATTTAGTTAGTTAATTATTTTATTTGTGATTCAATGGTGAATAAAGTTGTGCGAAATGCAGTACTATGTGTTAAGGTATATTGTTCTAATCGAATAAATGATCTTATTAATGATAGGTTTCGGTATAACAGATAGATCTAAGTTACGTAATTGTAAGCAGCGCATCAGGCAAGTATCCTAACTTTGCATTTTCTTTATGCAATGGACAAGTGTAAGAATGTTTCAAAATTATATTATTACTGTACAGAATGTTAAATCTATATTATATACACCCATTGATTATCAACATGTTAGTATATGATAATTCAGTTATATATTCTGTTTGTTAATTTCTATAAATGATTATACAAGTGTCCCCACTTGGATAATCATTGTATTTAATCACATGTTGATATACCTTTGATATACATATATGTTGAATTATATAAGACCTTTGTTATAAAAACCCGACAGATATGAACATCCCGATAATGGGAAAATTTTTATGCGCTACGGCGGACAAAGGATGAACGATAATATCGTTCTAACAATGTAGTATTGATCAACACAGGGCCCATGGACTGTACACCCTCAGGCCCGTAAGCAATGGCTGGTTTACAGATGAATTTCTGTTTAAACCCTTTTCAAAAATGAAAAATAATGTTCATAATGTGTCACAGAAACCCCATGTATAGACAATACATAGTTTCAAAAATTTGAAAGAGGGTTGTTATGTTATTGTTATTGATACAGATTACTTCACAACTATTGACTGGTTGTAGAAGAATATTATAAAGAAAACATTTAAATTCTTTCAGCTTATATATATATAATACTTGCTGGGCACTCAAATGCTCACTCTTGCTTAATTTAAATGTTTTCAGCTAAGTGTGAAGGACTGGAAAGCTCATGCCAAAATAAGTGAAAAGGAAAGAAAATAGGATTTGTGTATTTGTATCTTTTGTAATAGTTAGACTGTACTAAGTTAATGATATGTATTATATATCATGTAAAGAATGTAGTAAAGGTTGCGTACTTGGGATTAGACTATGATAAATGTATGTTAAGTTCAAAATTTATATTATTGTTATTATTATTAGTAATATTTCTGCTCATAGAAATGGTATCGTGAAGTACTGAATTTGGGTTTCAAGTATCCGGGTTCGGGGACTTTACAACAATCGTAATCCTTTATCAACTCCAGCCATCTCCTCTATCTCATATTCAACTCCTTCTGTGTGAAGATATATTTTAGACTCTTGTGGTCCATGTATATCTCACATTTTTCCTCGTAAAGATAATGTCGCCATATCTTTAAGGCAAACACTACCGCGGCCAGTTCCAGATCATGAGTAGGGTAAACTTTCTCATAATCCTTCAACTACCGTGATGCATATGCAATGACCTTGCCATGCTGCATGAGCACACAACCAAGTCCCCTATGCGAAGCATCGCTATATACTACGAAATTTCCTGTGTCATCGGGTAATGACAAAACAGGCGCTTCACTCAACCTATTCTTCAGTTCTTCAAAACTGTCCTTGCATTTCTCAGTCCATGCGTACTTCACCGTCTTCCTCGTCAAGTTAGTCAACGGAGTAGCTATCTTCGAAAAATCTTGAATGAATCTCCGATATTATCCCTCTAACCCTAGGAAACTTTGCACCTTAGTCGGCGTTTTTGGTTGTTCCCAATTCTTCACGGCTTCCACCTTTGTTGGATCTACTGAAATCCTCTGGTCAATGACATGACCTAAAAATTGTACCCTCTCTAACCAAAATTCACACTTCGTGAATTTTGCAAATGACTTCTCCTTCCTCAGTGTCTCCAATACTATTCTTAGGTGTTCAACATGATTTTCTGGCGTCTTTGAATAGTTTAGAATATCATCGATAAACACCACGACGAACTTGTGCAAATATTGTTTGAACACTCTATTCATCATAACCATAAATACAGCTGGTGCATTAGTTAACCCAAATGACATCACCAGAAACTCATAATGACCATAACGATTCCTGAATGCTGTCTTTGGTACGTCTTCATTCCTAATTTTCAACTGATGATATCCCGTCCTTAAATCTATCTTAGAAAAATACTTGGCCACTTTTAACTGATCAAAAAGATCGTCGATCCTGGGCAATGGGTACTTATTCTTTATTGTTAACTTGTTCAACTCTCGGTAGTCAATACAAAGTATTAATGATCCGTCCTTCTTCTTGACAAAGAGTACCGATGCTCCCCACGGTGAAACACTCGGTTGAATGTTCTTCTTGTCCAATAGTTCCTGCAACTGCACCATCAACTCCTTCATCTCCACTGTCGCCATACGATACAGTGCCTTGGAAACTGGTGCCGCTCCTAGCACAATGTTTATTATGAATTTGGTCTCCCTATCTGGTGGAAGACCCGTCAATTCTCTTGGAAATACATCCATGAATTCACTCACTATAGGTATTTGTTCCATGGTCGCTCCCACTCTCTGGGTATCAACAACATGGCATAAATAACCTACATACATATTCCTTAATAGTTTCGTAGTTTGTGTCATTGTAAGACAACACAAATGTCCCAGTGATTTATTACCGTAAAATACTATCTGAGGTTATCTTAACATTTTAATATTTACGCATTTCTTTTGACAATCTATAATTGCTCCATGGTTAACCAACCAATCCATTTCGAGAATTAAGTTGAATTCTCCTAACTTTATCGGTATCAGGTCTACCGATAATTTATAACCCCGAATGTCTACGCAACAATTCCTATGAATATCTTCACCATGAATTATCTCTTCGTTTGCCACCTTAATTAATATTTAAAGGTATATAAAACTTTTCTGGAAGTAATCCTAATCGTCTAGCAAAATAACATGCGATAAACAAACAGGTAGCACCCGAGTCAAACAACACGTACACATTTAGGTCATTAATCAAAATAATACCCGCGACTTGAGGCCATCACATCTTGGATGATCATGTTAAAAGTACAGGCCATCAGCCAACCTGGATGCGCTGGACCCCCTAAAGCTAAGTTACTGCTATTGGCGCCCTTATTCCCGCTCGTCCCCTTCTTTAGGCAGTTCTTTGCCATTTGGTCAATTGACCCACACACAAAGCCTCCGTGGTTCTTCTTCAGACTTGGACAGTTAGGTGTAATATGCCCCTCCTGTCCACAATTGTAACACATGACCTTACCCTTGAGATAGACTCCTAAGTAAGTCTTCCCACAAGTCTTGCAGGCCTCCATCCTCCTCTTTGGGTCTCCTTGTTTCACTCTGGTATTCCCAGAGTTAACCACCTTCCGTTTATACCCTTTGCCACTCCCGCTGGCTCGTTCGATCTTCACTCCCCCATTCACTTTCACCTTATTCTTCTTATCTTTGTGGTACTGGCTCAACGCTTCGCTACCACCCTCGGCGATTATCGCCTTCTCTAAAATGGTTCCAAAGGAAGTACTTTGGAACACGGATATGTGATTATAGAGCTAGGGTTTCAAGCCCTGCTTGAACCGTCATGCCTTACTAACCTCGGTGTCCACTTGGTGTGGAGCAATCCTCGCCAGTTCGTTAAATTTGGCGGTGTATTGGGGAACCATCATGTCCCCTTGTTTCAAGTCCAAAAACCTCATCTCCATCCTTCCTTGTATGCTCGTAGGAAAGTAGTTCTCGAAGAATATCTCCTTAAACCTCACCCACGTTAGAATCTCGATCCCGGCCCTAGCCTGATTGGCCTCCCACCAAAAGTTGGCCTCTCCCTTCATCATGTAGGTTGCAAAGGCTACCTTTTGGACCTCGTCGACATTTTCTATCATAAATGCCTTCTCGATTTCCTTCACCCACGTTTGGGCTTCGATAAGGACCGTAGTTCCCTTGAAATCTGGCGGACCAACTCTTTTAAAATCCTTAAACGTAGTAGCTCGTGCTACACCAGGATTTACGGGGATGTTAGCCCTTGTTCTATTAAACGCTGCTGTTAAAAGATTTACAAACTCCTGCACGGGGTTAACTGGACCTCCCTCTGGTTGATTTACGTTCGCGCCTTGATTACGTGGAACTCTTCTTGGCGGCATTTTACTGTTACAACAAACAACACATTTCGTTATTATTCATTTCCTGTTAGTTAGTTATTATTCAATTTTTTTAACAATAACTTAAACATTCATTACTCAATATTTTCCGAAAAAGACTTATATTGATTCATTATAGTATAACACTACATCGGTTACATTACATATACTAAGCTGATTACATTACTTTCCCGTAATTGCTTTCCAAAAATTGGGATTTACAAAAGACTACCCTTTGTTATACAAAAGAGGGATTTACATCACTATTAGATACACAATATTTACATATCTAATCTACTTCATTTATTAATAGATTACATCTGCCATAAGGCATTCTCAAAATTCGCTTTGGCAAGACCGGCGATAATATCACGACTGATAGTATGCCGCATCTGCCCTGTTTCTACGGGATAACCAACTACCTACTGCTAGAATTCCGTATGAGAACTCCTATGAATATAGGACATTCTCCCTATCTCAGCTCGTGGACCTTGTCCTTAGCCAAAACTCTCTCATCGTGCTCCTGTTCTCACATGGACTCCACGTCCATCTTATCTTCTATTACAACCTGGAGCTTTACTTTTAGCTCCTTAACCTCCTGATAGTAATGGATGTTTCTATCCAACACTGACATAAAAAATGACATCATCGACTCACCTGGAGTCATCTCTACTACTATAGCTATTGGTTGAAGGACACCACCTCTACCTATTCTTCTAGCATGTCGTCAAACACGAACATGAGGTCTGGGCTCTCTGAGTCTCCATACTGAACCACTAAAACTTTGGGCTCTGCTGCTATGGGATTTGGTATAATCTCTATCTGATTAACCGACCCTTCGCTAACTACCTGTACGTCTCTATTTTCTCCTGCCGTCTACAGCAACACAAATAAGTTTGATTAGTACATGTCAGTAAAATAATAAATACACATAACATATATAATGCATTTTTATAAGGATAATTTCCATCTTTTATTTCTTTGACTTTTCTTAAGGTTATGACTTAAGGTTTAAATCTCCCCTTAAGTTTTATATCCTAATGCTTTGATACCAACCTGTGACGCCCCCAAATCCGGGTATCTTCCAACCCGACAGATGATGCTACACGGTGCTACAGTTCACACAATCATTCAATTGAAATACCTCAAAGGAACGAATGTCTTATATATATTCAAAATAATATTAACATTCTCTCAGGTTCTTTATAACCGTTACATTTGTTCTTGTCATAATATAAAATATTATCATTACAAAACCTATACTATTAAATAGGTAATCTACAGGTTCGCCTTAGCCTTCCCTTTATCCTTGCCGGATCCGTCGATCCGTTCGATCTTAGCTGCATTCATATGGTTCAAGCAAGAGTGAGCCTAATTAGCTCATCACGTATAACATTTTTAGTAAAATAGCATGCTTGAGACATCAGAATCGTATATCTTCAATAACTGAACAATAGTTACGAAGTACTATTGATAATTCAAAATAACACTTCTTTTATTTCAAAACATTTTACAACAACAATATTCAGTAAAACATCAATTTCAGTCCAAGACCATGAGCATTTCATAAGTACTTTGAAAAGGACATCCCGACACTAAGTCTGTAAGTCCGACATAGCTTACGAGCACGTCTAGGTGATCAGCCTATAGTACTGTATGTTGGTCAACACTACATTCATTAAATGTGTATACGTTTAAGTTGTGGCAACCTCACGTGCCTGTCGTTTGATGACAAAACAATTTAGCATACTCAGTCTCTGTGATGAACGAGAATTTTGTAATTTATTTTAATATTTATTGAATAAAATAAATATTTTTTGATGAGTTAATTATTAGATTAAATAATTATTTGATGCAATTGTGGTAGATTAGTATAATTATATGTGTTACATTTATTAAATTAATGTAGAGAATTTTTATTATCAAAGAATGTGATTATGTGAGCTTATTGTATTAAAAAAAATATTTAATAAGCATATTGGTATTTTAATTAATTTAATTATTAATTAGAGATTTAATAAGTTGACATTATCTATTAATGAGAAATTAATTATATGACTATGTGAATTTATGAGAAATTATTATATTTTATTTATATTAAATTAAATAAATTAATTGAGTTATTTTATAAAGGGTGTGACATTATTTAAACTATATGATAAAAGAGTTTATTAAATTAATTAAATTTAAGCCTTTAAGGCTAGACAAACATGGCACTAGTAGAGGTTGAGGGAAGTTAACCCATGATGGGTAACTGACCTCCACAATGAGTCAGTTTATTGATGCGACGTCTTCTTTATTTCATTTTTTCATAAGTCTGATAAAAACTAGTTAGAGAGAATTAGAAACTTTTGGGAGAGAATTCAGAGGATTTATGAGAATCTCTGTGTTAAAGAACTTTTGAAAAAGGATTTTATCTCTTCTAAATCTATACTCTGGGTAAATCTATGATTAGTTAAAGTATAATTAACTGGTATTGTGAATGTGAATGGTATGTAGGATTAAATTCAAAGAACGTGCCTAGTTAAAGTGTAATCTACGCACAAGGCAAGTTTCCTAACCCTACTTGTCATTATTGTTCAAGTTTATTAGTTACCTCGAGTAAATTATCATTATTATTATTCAATTTCAAATGTTATATTAAAGATTGATTATCTTTTCAAGCATGATTCAGTTATACAATAATTATCCTATTGTATACTACCTGAGATTATTATTCAATTTGAATATCATTATTATTGAACCTTATTAGACTAGAGAACCCTTATTGATTCGACTAGTCCATATTTGATGAGCGTTCTAAATTTCAGAACCCTTGATGAATTATCTAAACCAAACTTCCTTCGGTGCGGACTCGAATGTCAAACTGAGATGAACAACCCTGCAAAGGGATTTACTTATGCATTAGCGTTAAGATATTGTGCACAGTATGGTACTAATGGCCGATCCCCCTAAGTACGAGTAGAAAGGTCCATAGTCTTATGGCTGTTAAAGGTTTCAAGTATAACCCTTGATAACCTAGGACATAGTTTAAGGTCTTATGACCCTCAAAAATCTTTTGATTCTTGTTATTCATTCTTGATTCAATAGTTGAGCTTTTATTCAGATGTCTTTGATTTATTCGTATGTTATTATACTGTTATTTCATTATTATACTTATGGGAAATAGTGCTCACTCTTGCTTAATAATAACATTGCAGTTAAGAACGAAAGAACTGATGAACCTTCCACTAGTAAGGGCAAGGGCAAAGTTAGCAAGTGATGAAGACTTGTTATTTTATTAGATGATGTATTTATGTTTAAGATTTGAGTTAATGATGTTGTTAAGACTTAATTATTTATGATTCCGCAAAGATCTTGAAGGTTAGTTTAACCTGGGATTTTATTATTATTATTCAGATGTTGTAACCCTTAAGGGGAAGATTTTTATTCTATCTATTACATGGCTTGCATTTATTATGGGTAGATAGATAGATGATATTTGTACAATGAATACCAAATCCCGTGGAATTGAAGTACCCGGATTTGGGGGTGTCACAGTCTCCTTTTGAAAACCACAACAATATTAGTTTGGTAAATCCTTGTCAATTCTTGATAGATTATAAGAAATTCAACATATCATAAGTCTAGCCGAAAGAATTGGCTTTGACTTCATCAGTCATTAACTCATGCTTAAGAATACATGAATCACAAAACTTGTCCAGATTGAACTGGAGCAAAGGTTAGAACACTTGTCTTTAGCGTCTGCTACAGTTATAAAACGTGCACTTTAAGTCTTTAAGGTCTCTACAGTAGATGATAACATCACATAACACATTAGGTCAGGAATAATCATACATGGTTCCTAAAGAATCTTACCATTATTCTCAATCTAATTACGTATTAGATTTGTTATTATTGGTTCCGGCTTTCCGTTATGTCATTCTTACGTTCACATGCAATTAAGTTACTTCAACCCTAAGTAATCATTCTTAAGATCTAAACATGACTTAATAATGTTACTTTATGATTATTAAGTTTGTTCTACTTCATTACTTTTCTTCTTATCTTAATAAGCAATCCTTTCTATGAAAACCCTAGGGCTGGCGCTGTGGCACCAACAATCCTTCTCTATGCCGCGCTACGATGCCATGCACTAGGGCTAGAAACCCGGACTCGGCGCTGCAGTGCGAGTCCCTTCATTACTGGTTGCACCAAGGCGTGACTCTCCAGAAGGTCATAGCTTTGCTCGGCCAAGCTCGGCGCTGCTGCGCGGGCTATTTGGCCTTGGGCTGGCGCCGCGACGCTAGCTCTGTGCACCAAAAACTTTTACAGTTTTGAAAATTTTGTGAGATTCCCGAACTCGAAACTTCTTCGTTATAAGTTCGAATTGGCTCGTTCAAGAGCCTACGGTTCACAAATCACATACTCTACGTGTTCATATAATATCATGCCCACTTGGTAGTCATGTCGTTGGCGAAGCTCTTGATGACATAAGAGCGAGTATAATTTTGAATCCATGGTGGGACGAGAAAGAGAAGATAGACGAAGAGCCCATTGTGTGTGACAAGCTTCCATGCCCCAAAGTGATCACATACACAATGGAGAAAACACCTAGTTGTGGGACGTTCTTGATTGAGATCATACTAAATCAGAGTATACTAGGTGACTTTGATGCATTGGCCATCACAAATGGGAACCTACCAAAAGCTATATTATTTTCGATGGATGGAGGGTTCCTCAACTTCTGAAGAGGAATTGGATAGCGTTGACCAGGCAAAGTCTGGCCGAAGGACTATATATGCTTATTGGGAGGCAACCCAAGTTTAATTTTTATTTTTAGTTTTTTTAGGTTTCATATTAGTTGATAGATTTTTTCATTTTTTTAGGATTTAATAAGCTTGCTTATATCATATTCACATGTTAATCAAGTCCAACTCAAGTGTGGTGCCCGATTCATTCCAATGTGCCTAACCTATTCTTCAAACTTCGCAGACAAGAAGATAAATTGCTATATATCAGGGAAGTCATCTCTTTTAATTTTTCCTATCTTAGCCATTGAGGACAAAGTCTGTTTTAAGTTTTTGGGTATTTATCATGTTTAGTATTTACTTGGGCAATGTTTTGATGGAATTAGATTTTGGCCAATGATGAGTGGGTGGTTGATATTGTTAACTCTTGGAGAATTGATGAGCATGCTTAGTCTATATTTTAACTCATTAGTTGGTTTTCACATTAATTGCGAAATTTTTGTAAATTTTTACACATAACCATTTGTTTAGCCAGTTGGGATTGAATTTTTTTGGCTAAATGCTTATGAAAGATACCATTGCAACTTGAGAAATCTTATTTGAGCATCATTTGAAGTGAAAATTAGGCACTCACACAAGTTTGGGGGAAATCTTGGGGGTATTTATGAAAAAAATTAAAATTTATTGGAACCTTCCCGAGTTAAATAATTGAAGCATGTGGTGGGTAGAGATGGAGCGTAAAACGCACTCCCCATAAACACAGTCACGAGATGGAGCGTAAAACGTACTCGTTCAATGAAAAGTGGAAAGTGAGATGGAGCGTAAACGCAATCACTAAATAGAGAAAAGAAAATATGTATGTTTGAAATACTTGGGAAGGGTTCATATGTGCTTAAATGTTTAAATATTCGTTTGATCCTCAAGAAAAATTTGTGTTATGTCTGTATTATCGGTGATTGATGTGATAAGAAGTTTTGAAAGTAGTTTTTGAAAATCATTTAAGAGTATTGGTTGATCTAATCTAAATAATGACTAGTTTGAACATATGGATGCACACACGCACTTAAAGGATCAAGAGTAGATGTGAAGCTAATGAAAGTTGTTAAAATTTTATACATGGCATTGTTTTGAAATTTTCTGCGGGTTATTATTTGAGGTAACCTTTGAGGCCATTGTTCAAATTCAAATTGATTCATTGATTAAGTGGATCATTGCTAAGGAATGAATCTGTCTAATTTGTGTTTTTGCTTAAGGACAAACACATATTTAAGTTTGAGGGTATTTGATAAGTAGGTTTTATACCTACTTATCCGGTATCTGTTACTTGAATTAGTTTCTCAAACTCATGTTTCTTGGTTACTTTTCATGCATTTTGTGTTCATTTTGTAGATTATATGCTTGGGAGCTGTGTGAGCGACTATTAGTATGTAAACGTAAGAAAAAGGCGACTATTGGCATGAAAAAGCAAGGGAAAGCAATTCAGACATCTTTTGGACTAAAATACGTAAGTAAATGCAAGAAGGGAAGATTGAAGGACTTTTAACACTACGTTGGATGCATGTTCTTGGCTTTGAACATGAATTTTATTGTATATCTACTTCTTAGCCTTCTGGAACATCTTGAATCATCCAAATCGGAGTTCAGATGCGAGAGTTCTGGCCTTTTTATCAACAAAGATCAAAGCTAAGAGTTGTCATGCTTGCCATTGTAACGCCCCGGAAAATCGAACCTTTTGTAAATACTTTATAATGAATAAAATAACATTTGTAAAGAATAAGCACGTGAATAATATTCCTATTTATATATGATTTGATTATGATGTATATATGAATGAATAATATGCAAATATGCTTGCATTAACAAAAGCTGTAAAGTACTTTGATAGATAATAGAAAACATGTGTATAAGGACTTAAAATGAATTGATCAAATATGTTAGTTTAATCCTATATAAGCAAAATAGCTTTGTAAAGTCCTTAAAAAGAAATGATGTACAAGGACTATAAATATAGAAAGATCAAGAATGTTAGGTTGATCTTATGATGTAATAGATAGGCTTGTCTGATCATCGAGCATTGCACCAAAAATTGTAGTCTGCTAGGAGAGTCAAGGAGAACTCGAGAGCTGTCGAGGCAGAATCGTAGTCTGTAAGATAGTAGATCTCGGAGTTCATAGACTGCCAGGAGAGATGAGGAAGGATCGTAGTGTGTCGAGTAGAACTTCCCCGGAGCCGAAGTCTGCTGTTGAAGTCATGTTCAGAATAGTAGAGACAGCCTGCCTACGAGCCGACCTAACATTTGCCGAATCCAAGTCAGGAACGTAGACTACACTCAGAGTTGTAGAGTCTACTGATGCCAAAGTCAAGTCAAGGATCGTAGACTACACTCTGAGTCGTAGAGTCTATTGATTACATGTAGAGATCGTAGTCGAGAAAGATCAGATGAAGACATCGAGCACAAAGACAGAAATTATAGAGTGTCAAGATCTGATCCCGAAGTCGTAGGGTTTGCACAGCCGAAGCGGAATCGTAGAGTGCAGAACTACGACCTCAACAGTTGTGCTCACAATGCATATACAGAATCGTAGAGCAAATACGATTCTCAACTAATGAGCACTCCCAAAATATTCAAAGGAACAAAGCCTCTGGTTTGCACTACAAAGATACATCCCACCTGAAGGGAACCAGAGAGCACTCAAAGAATGGCATGTATGCTAACAGAAGATCTAAGCATCAACCCAATCAGCATCATGATTGAGTTGAAGAAGCCATTCAAGATGAAGTCTTCCACAAGTTGATCAGAAGAAGACTTCAGTAACTGACTGAAGAAAGTCAGCAAGTGCAGTAGCTGTCATGTGATAAGATGACAACAATCTTGGAAGTATTCAGGATCGTAGTGTTTGCCAAACAAAGAAAGAACTGATGGAGTACACACAGAGATACTGGTCAGCTTCTAAAGAACTAGGCTAAAGTGATTAAGCATTGGGTTAGTCCATTGATGATAAGTGAACGGGAGATCACAATGAGAAAGCGAGTTGGAAGCGCCACAAATCTGAAGTGACTTGATATTCAGAAAGGACCAGAGAAAAGAGTTAAGCCATCAGCATCTGAGAACAGTCGAAAAAAATAGAAGTGTTGAAGCATTGCACAAAAGAAGGAAGTGGTGTTCTATATTGAAGATCCAATTAATACTCTTCAAGATCGTAGTGTTGTCTCTACTAGTCAATATGACACTACGATCATGTCCTTGAAGACATGCATCAGAATCGTAGAGTTCGAATAGCTGAAGACTGAAGCATTGGTAACAGTTCAATCTGAAGCGTAATATTCGGACAAGAGCTTATTGAGAGCATCGATGCAAATGGACAACCTCTGATCGAATAAACCAGAAGGAGGAAATAAAGTCTTCGACCTGCCCAAGACATTAAAGTGACATCTCTGATGGGTAGGTGAAATAGTAGACTGCAATGTCAGAGAAAGTATGACTTGTCACATCAGTAATCTACCATTGTCAACTCGAGATCTGTGAAGACATTTGAATAGATTTTAACGGCTACTTTCCAACGGAAGGATTGGGAAGGAGTATAAATATGCTAAATCTTCAAAGATCGAAGGTTGCTAGAGTTTTTGATTTTGCAGTAACGGTGGACTGTTCTAAACCATTTAAGATAGCGAGTCCGAAGGCTCACTCTACGATCCACCAAGAACACTTAGAGTCAGACAAAGAAAGAAGTATAAGTGAGAGTTCTACAATGTAGAAGTGAGAGTTCTATTACATGAAGAGTATTCTGAACTGCCGAGAGAAAGACGAGCATCATGTCATCTTGGTGTCCATCATGGGAAGACTCTAAGTACCATAGAGAAGAGCTCACAGTCATCATAGCAAGCCCATCATGAGAAGACATCAAGTATCAAGAAGGGAGATCACAAACCTCATCATGGTGGCAAACATGAGAAAGTTTCTAAGTACCTAGCAGAAGAGCTTACATTCATCTTAGAAAACCATCATGTATCAAGAGGAATGATCTTCAAGGCAGTCATCAAGGGATCATCCAAAGTGGTTGAGTAACTGAAGAAGCTGAGCATCATGCAACACTCAACTGAACTTCAAGGGTGATCATGCCAAGCTGCTAAGTACAGAAGATGTTCAGAGCATGAAGACATCTTAACAGCTCAGCCTTAACTCCAACAAATAAACAACTCAACGAGAAGCCAGGGCCTGAGGGGTCCTTGTCCGGAGGGACTAAATGAAGTTTCAAGCCTGCTGGGCTTGAAGAGTTCCTAGGGAACTAGAGGAGTTCCAAGGCTACTAGCCTTAAAGAGTTCTTAGTGAACTAGAGTCCCAAGGCTGCTGGCCTTGAAGGAATCTTATTGATTCAGAGTGCTGCCCTTCCTTAGTGAAAATCCTGCTAGTTGAAAGCAGAAGAGTGGATTAGGAGATTGAGTCTCCGAACCACTTAAAACCCCTTGTGTCTTTTACCTTATGTCTATTAACTGCTATAACTGCTATGTATATTTTAATTGCTTATAACTGAACTAACTCTACGAACAATGTATGTATGATTATGAATATATAATTGAAGGGGATCTTTTACTTATTTCGCTGTGCTTGAAAAGATTCTTATGTTTGTTATATGCTAATTTAATAGCAATACAAAATAAAAGAGAAAAGTATTTGAAATAAAAGAGGATCTATTCAACCCCCCTTGTGACAACCCGATATTTTCTATATAAATAAATCATAAATTTTGCGTATAATTTTTTTTTTATTTAAAATAAATATGAATGATATGTGCCAAGGTAATGTGTAATTATAATTATATGTGTGATAAATAAAATTTATTTATTACATTAATAGTTGCAAATAAAAATTATTTTAAAAATGTTGATTATTATAAATTATATTTTTACAATAATTAAGGTTATATTAGAAATGGTTTATTAATTATTTTTCCATGAAATTATATATGCATATTATTTAAATAATATATGAAATGATTTTTGAATAATTATAATAATTATTTTATTATAAGAATTTTATTCAGGTTATTAAGTTAATCATTTTAACTTAATTATAAGGTTAATTATGGCAGATAAAATCAGATATAGAATCCAAACCCTAATTTTGGGTTTTGATCAAGGAATGATAATAATATTATAATATTATAATATTTTGATTTTTCAGTGCTAGAAATATGTACTGTAAAAATTGTATTGTTGATGGTTGGTCAATTATGGCGTTATATGACACATCTTAGTTTTTTTTGTGCTAAACCCTAATTTGAGATCCAAATTAGAGTACAAGATTATTTTGGAATCGTGATATATGATTTATGACAGTTATTATAAATATCATTGTTAATTAGGAAAACCCTGATAAATTTTGGAAACCCTAATTAACTAGAAGCCCTAATTCTAAAATTAGTAAACCTAATTTCTAATTTAGTAGCCCTAATTGATAATTTTAAACCTTAATTGTTTAGGTGGTAATGTTAATTATGTTATTTAAACTCTAATGATCATGATTAATGTAATTAGAAATCCTAATTACAAGTTGTTTACCCTAATTATTAAATTGTTAATTCTAATTACTAAATTATTAACCCTAATTACCAAATTAATGCCTTAATTGCTAATTACTGATCTTAATTATAATTAGTAAATCCTTAAACCTAATTTTTAAGTATATGTGATTAGGAAATCTAAACTAATTTAGAAATCCTAATTTGTGAATTTTAGAAACTAAAAGTTATTTAATTTTTATTTTTGTGCAACCCCTAATTGCTAAATCCTAGATTTGTTTTGGGCTAAATCTTAGGGTTAAACCCTAAGGGTCAAACCCTAAGGGTTTGCAAGATTACAATGTTGCCAATAAAATAATTTACCAAATGACAAAAATGCCCCTCTTGTATAATTGAAGCTACAAACTAGGTTTTGACAATAGGATGGGTGGGTGACCAACTTATTTGACAATTGAGACACAAAATGACAGCAAATCAGCTAATACATCAGACATACATGCATCATACAATAGTATATATAGATCAAGAGAGAGAAAAAGTTATCATTTAGCTCATTTTTCTCCAAACTCTCAACCTAAGCTCTCTCTCTCTCTCTAACCTTCGAAATTATTAGAATATCAGTCCCCAAATACAAGCCCCACGTTCAACATAAACAAATCAGCAACACAAAATCAAGAATTAGACATCAAAGGTATAAAACCCTAGCTTGAATTCTGTCCAAATTTCGGTTGTTTGATGGTTGAAATTTTTGTTAAAACATGTTAGTTATAATGTCTATTGATGATCTGGGTTGCTAGATGTTGAATCCATAACATGTAGAGGCTCGGATTTGAAGTTTTTCATAATCTGGAAAATTTTTAAAAAGTGGTCTGACAATGAATGTCAGACCCTATAGATTTGATTATGTGTACTGTTTTAGTTGTTTGAAAGTTTGTACTTATAGCATGTAGTATGGTCTTTCTTCTGAAGTTGAAATCATACCTAGATCTGACCTAAGTTGTTAGATATCCGTGGTCAAACTACGTTGACCGGCATTGACCGAGCCATTTCTGGGTAACCCAGAAACTGCCCAGAAAGGGCTTGACAACATATTCAAGCTCTAGGATCTTTCTTGTGTTGGTTGATTTGTGTATGTTGTTGTATCTGGTTTATATTTTAGTATTTTGACTGCATATTTATTCCTTAAAATCTCCTAAACATCAAATTAATGGAAGTCAGTAACTGGTCAAAGCAGGACAGATAATCACGAACTGAGTTTCTGGGTAACCTAGAAAACTCAAGAACGTGATCTCTGACAGGGTTTGACCAGCCTGGATCATGTGGTTCTATTGTGTTTTTATTTATGTTTTGTGATGGATCTCTTCCTTTGAATGTTATCTAGGTACTGCAACATTTAAAGAACAAAAGAATTACATGATTATCAAGTCGTGGAAGCCCAAAGCTAGCCAGTCGAACTGTTCTTCATTTCTGGGTAACCCAGAAAATGAAGAACAACTCTGACAGCTTGTTCAAGGCTTCAGATCTCGTTGGTTATGCATGTTATAAGCATTTTTGTTGCTGGATCTTGTAGTCTTACATTTTTTCTACATGATCTGACCAAAACCGAGTCTAGAAACACTTAACACACGAAATTACACTCGGTCAAACTAATAAGCCCGGTCACTGACATGTTTTCTGGGTTTGCATGAAGAACACCAAGAACACCTATAGCGACGGTTCTGTCGCTATAGGTGGTCCTTAGAGACAAATAGTATTTTAATTTTCAGAAATTAATTAATAAATAGAAAAAAATAGTTTTTAATTATTAAAAATACAAAATAAATTATTAAACATTATTTTAAATTGTGAAAATTAGTTTTAATTATTTTAAATATATTTCATAAATATTTAATATTTTTGGAATATTGAAAGTATTTAATTTTTTTAATTATAATATTAAATAAATTATTTAAAAATGATTTTAATATTTGAAAAATCATTTAAAATTATATTATGGTATAAGAAAATAATTTAAGTTATTTTTGATAACTTTTAATATTATGTGATAATTTTCATTAAAAAATTAATATTAATGATAATTAATTTATTTATTAAATGAATTAAATAAATGAATTAAAAATGATTTTATTAAATTAAAAATCATTTTAAATAAGAATAAGGTATTTAAAAGTATTTTAAGTTATAAAATATAACTTTTAATATTTAAAGGTAAATTTCATTAATTAATTATTATTAATGATATTAAAGTTATATAATAATTATATTAAATAATTTAATTTAAAAATGATTTTATTATTATAAAAATCATTTTAAATGAAAATAAAGTATTTAAAGATATTTTAAGTTATAAAATATAACTTTTAATATTTAAAGGATAATTTCATTAATAATTTAATATTATGATATATTAATGATATTAAATTTATTTAATAATTATATTAAATAAATAGTTAAAAAATGGTTTTATTAATTTAAAAATCATTTAAGAAAGGATATAAATGAATTAAAAATATTTTAAGTTATAATTAATAACTTTTAATATTTGGATAATGATAAATTAATATTTAAATACTAATGGTAATTATTTAATAATAATTTTTAAATGTTTTAAAAATCATTTAAGGGTAATATAAATGTTTTAAAAATATTTTAAGTTATTATTAATAACTTTAATATTTGGCAATGGTTTCATTAATAGTTTATTATTAATTAAATATTAAAGATAATATAATTGTTTAATATTTAAATCATTTAATAATGATTCTGATATTTCAAAAATTATGATAAATGATAATAATTATTTAAAAATTATTATAAGGTCATGAAAAATGTTATAACTGGTGATTAAGATATCTAAGTGGATATTGTATAACTGTATAGAGTCATAGACTCGATAATTACCCGATAAAGTTGTCGGTAGACCGACATATTTCAGAAATTGATCTGGACTTAGATAGATTGAATTGATAAGTGAATTATTTGTGATTCAATGGTGTAAAATTATGTGACAATGTGATAAGGAATGTGCTTACTGCAATAAGCAGTATTATATGATATGATATATTATTCTAATCAGACAATGATCTATTTAATGATAGGACTTGATAAAAAAGATATATCTAAGTTGTGTAAGCAGTAGACAAGGCAAGTATCTAACCCTTTGCATTTACTTTATGCTAAGGACATGCGTAAGATAATATCTGAACTGTTCAAATATTTCAACCTTTGTATATACTTATGCAATGATTCTGTATAAGTAAGCTATTAAGCAATAATTGTTGTACAATTTCCTTTATCCTGTTAATATTGATCAAGTTATTTATTCTGTTCGTTAATTTGTATAACATAGTTATACAAGTGTTCCCACTTGGATAATCATTATATTTTATCACATGTTGATACATACTTATAGTTGTCTAGTATGTATACATTGAAATAAAAGTCGTCTAAGCTATTTGATCCAGCTAGACATAAATTTAAAGTTGTTGTTGAACAAGATAAAACTTTACTGTTATCCAACCGAATTGTTTTGGTTTGGATTCAAGACTGTTATGAACATCCCAATTATGGGAAATTTTTATGCGCTAAGGCGGACAAAGGATGAACGATAATATCGTTCTAGCAATATAGTATTGATCAATACTGGGCATAACGGGCTGATCACCCCCGTGCCCGTAAGCAATGACTGTTTACAGATGAATTTCTGTTTAAACCTTTTCGAAAATAGAAAACAATGTTCATAGTTTGTCAATTGATTCTCATTTATAGTCAATACGTAGTTTCAAAAATTTGAAATCGAAATGACATGTTGTTGATTATTTGTTCAGCTTACTTCACAACTGTTGATCCGTTGTAGAAGTATCTTTCAAAGAAAATATTTAATCCTTTCAGTTAACTATTATTGTTGCTATTACTTGTTGGACACTCGAATGCTCATTCTTGTTTAATTTTAAATGTTTTTAGCTAAGTGTGAACAACCCGAAGGATCTGCCAAGAACAAGGGGAAAGGGAAAGTTGCTGACTAAATGTTTAAGCTATTCTATGTAATAGTCTGACTATATGATAAGGATAATAAATATTATTATTATTATTATCATGTAACGAATGTTTAAAGGTTTCGTACTTGGGAAATAAACTCTGATAATATGTAAATTAAGTTTGAAAATCTATATTATTGTTATTAATATTAGTATTATTTCGCTCATAGAAATGGTATCGTGAAGCACCGAGTTTGGGTTTCAAGTACCTGGATTCGGGTGCGTCACAGAATGGTATCAGAGCAATAGGGTTAGAAATCGTAGGTGGGATTGACCTTAGGCTATAACCTTAGAACAGAGGGAAACGTTGAAAATATAATTAACTCATATAGAGTTTAAAGATAGATGAATCGGATAAATTCATCGTCAAACAAACTAAAAGATAACCTGTATAAAACCTTTATGTGTTATGTGTATATATTCTATGCTAATCAGGATAATTTGTGTGTGTAGATGTCAGGTGAAAAAAGATTAGGATACCCTTGGATCGTAAAGAAGAAGCCGATATCAAAGCCAATAGCTGAAATAGAGGCTCAAAGCGAAAGTAACCTCGTTGAGGTGGTTATTGTGGAGAATGTTGTACCAGATCCAAAAATGGTTGAACTAACCGATAGTGATTCAGATACTGAAGTTGGAGCTGACCAAGCATCAACTGAAGTGCAGAATCTGCGGGACCGAGTTTCCTCTTTGTAACGGTTGTGGGAAATAGAAAAATTACTAAATAGCCAACTGCAGAAAGCATTAATTGAAACAATGGAAGAACAAGATAAGCTTAAAATCCAAATTGACCAAATAGGAGCTAAAAGCAACAAATCATATGCAGCTCTGAACCAGAAGGGAAAAAGAAAAATGAATGATCGTGATCCCGATAACAACCAAGGGAACTTTAAACACATAGAAAAGTGTACAAATTGTGACAAGAAGTATGAAGGCGTGTATACGAAAGGGGAAAATGTTTGCTACAATTGCGGACATGGGGGACATTTTTCTCCTCAGTGTCCCAATCCTAAGCAGTGTGTCTGTTTTATTTGTGGGATAGAAGGTCATCAAGCAAAAAGTTGTCCTCGATCAAGAAAAAGGCCTAGTGAATAGGTAGTATAGGTTCTGTGGTGTAGGTTTGTTTAATATTATATGTATGTTTAGTATGTTTGTGTAATGTAATATTCTCAACTTTTGTGTTAATCTAAGTTGTAAATCCCGACTCTTGTGGTCACAAAGGGATAGTATTATGGGCTATGTTATGTAAATTATTTTGAATTAATGGAAATGAACTCATGTTTGAGTAATGAAACAAGTTTAATATATTAAACTTATATGATAAGGTTTAGAATATAAGTTAAATTATGTTTTATTTAACCAGATAATGCCGCCTCGACGACAAACCCGTAATCAAAGGGCAGAAGAATTTGTCAACAACGTTGAAGGACAACCACAACCAGATCCAATGCAGTAATTTGCAAATATGATAGCTCAAGCCATGCAACAAGGAACGGCAGCCGCTGGGAACCAACAGGACAATCGCTTAGCAAACTTTAAGGACTTCAAAGCTGTAGGACCTCCCGAATTTAGAGGTACAACTGATCCTGTAGAAGCCCAAACTTGGGGTAAAGAAATAGAAAAGGCGTTTGTAATAGCTAAGGTAGCTGAGGAGCAGAAGACGGTTTTTGCTGCCTATATGATGAAGGGCGAAGCAAATTTTTTGGTGGGAAGCTAATCAGGCAAATACTGGGGAAGGTGTAGTTGTTTGGGAAAGGTTTAAAACCCTATTTTTTGAAAACTATTTTTCATCTAGTATGCAGGCTAGAATGGAAGTAAAATTTCTTGAATTAAAACAAGAGAATATGTCTGTTGCGGAATATGCTGCAAAATTTAATGAATTGGCTAGGTTCGCCCCGCATCAAGTAGATACGGAGGCTAGAAAAACGAGAAGGTTTGAGCTGGGATTAAAACCCTGGCTCAACAACAAGGTGGCAGTGTTGTAAATCCCTACATTTGCAGCACTCATGGAGAAAGCACTTATTGCTAAGGAGGGTAGTGAGGCCATGAGCCTTTACAAAAAATAAAGGAGGAACAAGGTTAAAGTTGAGGGAACTGGGAAGGTGGAAGCAAGTACTGGGAATAGGAGTGATAAGAGGAAAGGGAACAACTTTGGTGGGGTGCAGGTAAAACAAGAAGGTGTAAAGAAAAGGCCAATGGTGCAATGCGGTAAATGTGGGAAAAATCATTTAGGAGAATGTCTGAAGGGAAAATTTTCATGTTTCAAGTGCGGGCAGGAGGGCCATATGTCTCCCAACTGCCCCAATTCTAAGACAATTGGTGGGTGTTTTCTGTGCGGATCAAAGGAGCATAAGGTGAAAGACTGTCCAAAAAGGAAAGCGGAGGCAGAAAGCGTGAACCTGGGGAAAAGCAGCGGAGCTTTGGCAATCACGGGACCAACTTCATCCAGCAAGCTGACAAAATCTACCGCACAAGTCTTCAACATGACAGTCCAAGACACGGTGGCAGCTGGCAGTGGAACTTCAGGTACTTTTCTTATAACTTTTATTTTCTTATATATGATTTTCCTATTTATAGTAAATTATTTTATAAGAAAATTTTGAAGGAGGAATTTGAGTTTCTTTAGAAATCAAATTTCCGTATAATCAGAAAGACAAGCTTTAAGTAAACAGTTAAAGATCAGTCTGGTCAAAGTTGATCGACATCTGCCTGCAACGATTGTGAATGTCATGTACCCAGGTAGGTATAGGTTTTAAAGTGGCGATTCCGGGGACGGAATCTTTATAAGGGAGGGTGAATGTGACAACCCGATATTTTCTATATAAATAAATCATAAATTTTGCGTATAATTTTTTTTTATTTAAAATAAATATGAATGATATGTGCCAAGGTAATGTGTAATTATAATTATATGTGTGATAAATAAAATTTATTTATTACATTAATAGTTGCAAATAAAAATTATTTTAAAAATGCTGATTATTATAAATTATATTTTTACAATAATTAAGGTTATATTAGAAATGGTTTATTAATTATTTTTCCATGAAATTATATATGCATATTATTTAAATAATATATGCAATGATTTTTGAATAAATATAATAATTATTTTATTATAAGAATTTTATTCAGGTTATTAAGTTAATCATTTTAACTTAATTATAAGGTTAATTATGGCAGATAAAATCAGATATAGAATCCAAACCCTAATTTTGGGTTTTGATCAAGGAATGATAATAATATTATAATATTATAATATTTTGATTTTTCAGTGCTATAAATATGTATTGTAAAAATTGTATTGTTGATGGTTGGTCAATTATGGCGTTATATGACACATCCTAGTTTTTTTTGTGCTAAACCCTAATTTGAGATCCAAATTAGAGTATAAGATTATTTTGGAATCGTGATATATGATTTATGACAGTTATTATAAATATCATTGTTAATTAGGAAAACCCTGATAAATTTTGGAAACCCTAATTAACTAGAAGCCCTAATTCTAAAATTAGTAAACCTAATTTCTAATTTAGTAGCCCTAATTGATAATTTTAAACCTTAATTACTTAGGTGGCAATGTTAATTATGTTATTTAAACTCTAATGATCATGATTAATGTAATTAGAAATCCTAATTACAAGTTGTTTACCCTAATTATTAAATTGTTAATTCTAATTACTAAATTATTAACCCTAATTACCAAATTAATGCCTTAATTGCTAATTACTGATCTTAATTATAATTAGTAAATCCTTAAACCTAATTTTTAAGTATACGTGATTAGGAAATCTAAACTAATTTAGAAATCCTAATTTGTGAATTTTAGAAACTAAAAGTTATTTAATTTTTATTTTTGTGCAAACCCTAATTGCTAAATCCTAGATTTGTTTTGGGCTAAATCTTAGGGTTAAACCCTAAGGGTTTGCAAGATTACCATGTTGCCATTAAAATAATTTACCAAATAACAAAAATGCCCCTCTTGTATAATTGAAGCTACAAACTAGGTTTTGACAATAGGATGGGTGGGTGACCAACTTATTTGACAATTGAGACACAAAATGACAGCAAATCAGCTAATACATCAGACATACATGCATCATACAATAGTATATATAGATCAAGAGAGAGAAAAAGTTATCATTTAGCTCATTTTTCTCCAAACTCTCAACCTAAGCTCTCTCTCTCTCTCTAACCTTCGAAATTATTAGAATATCAGTCCCCAAATACAAGCCCCACGTTCAACATAAACAAATCAGCAACACAAAATCAAGAATTAGACATCAAAGGTATAAAACCCTAGCTTGAATTCTGTCCAAATTTCGGTTGTTTGATGGTTGAAATTTTTGTTAAAACATGTTAGTTATAATGTCTATTGATGATCTGGGTTGCTAGATGTTGAATCCATAACATGTAGAGGCTCGGATTTGAAGTTTTTCATAATCTGGAAAATTTTTAAAAAGTGGTCTGACAATGAATGTCAGACCCTATAGATTTGATTATGTGTACTGTTTTAGTTGTTTGAAAGTTTGTACTTATAGCATGTAGTATGGTCTTTCTTCTGAAGTTGAAATCATACCTAGATCTGACCTAAGTTGTTAGATATCCGTGGTCAAACTACGTTGACCGGCATTGACCGAGCCATTTCTGGGTAACCCAGAAACTGCCCAGAAAGGGCTTGACAACATATTCAAGCTCTAGGATCTTTCTTGTGTTGGTTGATTTGTGTATGTTGTTGTATCTAGTTTATATTTTAGTATTTTGACTGCATATTTATTCCTTAAAATCTCCTAAACATCAAATTAATGGAAGTCAGTAACTGGTCAAAGCAGGACAGATAATCACGAACTGAGTTTCTGGGTAACCTAGAAAACTCAAGAACGTGATCTCTGACAGGGTTTGACCAGCCTGGATCATGTGGTTCTATTGTGTTTTTATTTATGTTTTGTGATGGATCTCTTCCTTTGAATGTTATCTAGGTACTGCAACATTTAAAGAACAAAAGAATTACATGATTATCAAGTCGTGGAAGCCCAAAGCTAGCCAGTCGAACTGTTCTTCATTTCTGGGTAACCCAGAAAATGAAGAACAACTCTGACAGCTTGTTCAAGGCTTCAGATCTCGTTGGTTATGCATGTTATAAGCATATTTGTTGCTGGATCTTGTAGTCTTACATTTTTTCTACATGATCTGACCAAAACCGAGTCTAGAAACACTTAACACACGAGGTTAAACTAACAAGCCCGGTCACTGACATGTTTTCTGGGTTTGCATGAAGAACACCAAGAACACCTATAGCGACGGTTCTGTCGCTATAGGTGGTCCTTAGAGATAAATAGTATTTTAATTTTCAGAAATTAATTAATAAATAGAAAAAAATAGTTTTTAATTATTAAAAATACAAAATAAATTATTAAAAAATATTTTAAATTCTAAAAATTAGTTTTTAATTATTTTAAATATATTTCATAAATATTTAATATTTTTGAAATATTAAAAGTATTTAATTTATTCAATTATAATATTAAATAAATTATTTAAAAATGATTTTAATATTTGAAAAATCATTTAAAATTATATTATGGTATAAAAAAATATTTTAAGTTATTATTAATAACTTTAATATTTGGCAATGGTTTCATTAATAGTTTATTATTAATTAAATATTAAAGATAATAAAATTGTTTAATATTTAAATCATTTAATAATGATTTTGATATTTCAAAAATTATGATAAATGATAATAATTATTTAAAAATTATTATAAGGTCATGAAAAATGTTATAACTGGTGATTAAGATATCTAAGTGGATATTGTATAACTGTATAGAGTCATAGACTCGATAATTACCCGATAAAGTTGTCGGTAGACAGACATATTTCAGAAATTGATCTGGACTTAGATAGATTGAATTGATAAGTGAATTATTTGCGATTCAATGGTGTTAAAATTATGTGACAATGTGATTAGGAATGTGCTTACTGCAATAAGCAGTATTATATGATATGATATATTATTCTAATCAGACAATGATCTATTTAATGATAGGACTTGATAGAAAAGATATATCTAAGTTGTATAAGCAGCAGACAAGGCAAATATCTAACCCTTTACATTTACTTTATGCTAAGGACATGCGTAAGATAATATCTGAACTGTTCAAATATTTCAACCTTTGTATATACTTATGTATTGTTTCTGTATAAGTAAGCTATTAAGCAATAATTGTTGTACAATTTCCTTTATCCTGTTAATATTGATCAAGTTATTTATTCTGTTCGTTAATTTCTATAACATAGTTATACAAGTGTTCCCACTTGGATAATCATTATATTTTATCACATGTTGAAACATACTTATAGTTGTCTAGTATGTATACATTGAAATAAAAGTCGTCTAAGCTATTTGATCCAGCTAGACATAAATTTAAAGTTGTTGTTGAACAAGATAAAACTTTACTGTTATCCAACCGAATTGTTTTGGTTTGTATTCAAGACTGTTATGAACATCCCAATTATGGGAAATTTTTATGCGCTAAGGCGGACAAAGAATCAACGATAATATCATTCTAGCAATGTAGTATTGATCAATACAGGGCATAACGGGCTGATCACCCCCGTGCCCGTAAGCAATGACGGTTTACAGATGAATTTCTGTTTAAATCTTTTCGAAAATAGAAAACAATGTTCATAGTCTGTCAACTGATTCTCATTTATAGTCAATACGTAGTTTCAAAAATTTGAAATCGAAATGACATGTTGTTGATTATTTGTTCAGCTTACTTCACAACTGTTGATCCGTTGTAGAAGTATCTTTCAAAGAAAACATTTAATCCTTTCAGTTAACTATTATTGTTGCTATTACTTGCTGGGCACTCGAATGCTCATTCTTGCTTAATTTTAAATGTTTTCAGCTAAGTGTGAACAACCCGAAGGATCTGCCAAGAACAAGGGGAAAGGGAAAGTTGCTGACTAAATGTTTAAGCTATTCTATGTAATAGTCTGACTTTATGATAAGGATAATAAATATTATTATTATTATCATGTAACGAATGTTTAAAGGTTTCGTACTTGGGAACTAAACTCTGATAATATGTAAATTAAGTTTGAAAATCTATATTATTGTTATTAATATTAGTATTATTTCGCTCATAGAAATGGTATCGTGAAGCACCGAGTTCGGGTTTCAAGTACCTGGATTCGGGGGCGTCACACCCCTTCTAGATCTATTGTGCCTACTGGAACTAACAATTGGTATCAGAGCAAGTTCTCATGCTATATTCAAAATCTAATCGCTTTGAGTCTGATCCCAGGCACAAACATTGTTCTAAACTTAGTTTAGTAGTAAGTCACTTGTTATATGCAGATGAGCTCACACGTTGGAAATATTGTGTACAGGTATATGTGTATATACACCTGAAGCTGCTCAGATTGGTCCATGTTCTTAAATATTATATCAACAAGACCAATCCTTGCCTGCAATCAATCTTGTAGTCTGAAGACCAGACGAGATAGCCCAAGAGACATCAACAACACAGAGTCAAGCATCCACCAGCCTGAAAGATGAAAAGGCCACACATGCTAAGAAATGCTTATCTAGAGAAGAAAGAAGTTTTTCTCAAACATGTGTCTGGCCAACCAGCAGCTGGGTACAAACTTTGTGAACTGAAGGATGTCAAAGAACTAAAGATGCTGAGATTCTCAGTCTGCATCTTCAAGACTACGACTGATTGATTAAAGGCCAACAAGAGCAATAAGTTGTCAGGAGCAAAAGTGAAGCTATGCACATCAATGCCTAAACTCAGTATATCTAAGATAAATGACTGTTAAGAGACTGACAGTAAAAAGGTACAGTTCCTCACTATTACATGTGTTCATCATAAAGGCTCCTTCTTATGAACCATAACAATATTCTGTCAAGAAGTCATAATCTACCTAAAAAGGTGAAGAGAGAAAGTACCCTGAGGATGGAAACACAAATGTCTATAAACTTTCTCTCCATCCAAGTTTTAGGTTGAAGATGACATCTTGAAGGAAATCTGAAATGGGACATAAGAGCATCACATGTCAAATTAATTCTATGTGAAGTAGTCTTTGCTGGTGGGTTAGTATGTATGTACAAATCCTTGTTTTAAGTGTTTGATAACACACAGAGTATGATCAGTTTTACAAGAGCATCTTGATGATGTGTAGAAACTGATCACCTCCATGAATCAACGAGATACTCCTAAATCGTAGAGTTGATTCTCACTCTGTGAACACTTAAACCTTGTGAACATAACCCTGCAAATGATGAAACCATCAAAGAGAAGGAATGTGTTTTTAAAATAACGAATCTTACACACACTCATCTTTATGCATCTCAAAATGTACTATCTAAAACTAGTTGCATGCATGAATATGACTGTTGGTGACAAATATGACGATTATCCAAATATGAGGAACATGGGTTTAGAAAACTAACCTGGCAGGACCCATTTAATTATGGGTACCAAAAATAGAAATGTATCTAACCTGCAGGTACTTGGTCTGTCTGACCACACTAAGGAATACTGAAGCAGAAGACTTCAGTTAAGAAGACTCAACTAGCAGAAGGCTAAGGACTGTTCAAAAGAGATTCTGATAAAATTCCTATATGTCCTAGCCTATCCTTGAAGGCCCGCTGAGCTAACTAGAATGGAGCTCAGATAACTGCTAATCTATATATGGAAGTAGAACATTCAACCAAAGATGAAAAGGGTCTTATGTGCTCAAAAGAAAGAAAAGAATGCTATATGAGAAAAATCCTCAAAGAAGCTCACAACAGAGGATCATCGAGCATCAGTCTAGAGGAACTCACCGTGGAAGAAAAATTCAGCAAGCATAAGACTGTCAAAGGAGACTACGTTCGTAGTGCTGCCAAATGATCGTAGAATAATTAGGCCTGAAAATATCCATGCCTACGATACAAGGAGATTTAAGTGATAATGATGATTCCAGTCAGAAGGAGATATGCAGGGCTACCTTCAAATGAGTCTAAAGTAAAGGGAATCACATCTATCTTGGAAGACAACATCAACCATGGGAAGTAGCGATCTATTAAGTAACAACAACACTGAGATATATTATAAAGTAATGTACCAGCTACAGAGTCCCAAAACTTTGTTAATGATGAACCAAATGAAGATCCATAGTCAGTAGGAACGTCTCAAAACGTACTACTGATAACCTATCAGCCACCCAACTCAAAATCGTGGAGTGCCTACGATCAAACATCTGATCGCAGTGTAGAAGCAGGAGGACACCACGATTATAGCAAATTCAATTGTCCAAAGTTGATAGAGGATTTTCCCACCAGAAAAGGTCAAATGAGATATCATTGCAAATCACTTCTAAAGTATTTAATCTGGAAAGCGCCTCAGGGACTAACCTGACCCTTAGCCCACTCTAAGAGGTTGGCCCTTCCTGAGCTACCTTAACCCAGAAGGAATGCAAAGTAAAGTTCATCTCAAGGACCAAGTCAGTCAACGATCATAGAATCAAAGTTGAAGCAGGCTCGACGATCATAGTTCTATAAGAGGATAATCCAGCTCATGAGGAGCTTTGAAGAACTGAACAATTGTTCAACAATTCAGAGTATGGGAAGATAGGTTCAATCATCAGCTCGAAAGAAGTCTTTTAGATTCATCTCAGAAATGGAGCCCTCAAACCTTCATGAAGGACATCAGTGGTCAAGATGTGCTGTGTCAAGATAAGGACTGATGTCAAAACCACCCAATACAACATCCCTCAAAAGTTGATCACTGTGTCAACAAAGGAAAACGTAGAGTCCATAGCTGCCTTACCATGCTACTTTATGAATCAAAAGGTTAATGGTCAAATAACTGAAAAGTTATGGGGAGTTACAGCTCATTATTGAGCATCGTGCAACCAATGGTCAGTTGACACATCACTAGTTATGCAGAGTTAGAAGGAACTACCATAAAGACAAATTCAAATCTATAAACAGTTATCAGAAGCTATCGAACCTTTCTCTCTCTCCCATTTTTAAACCCTAAAATCCTCTCAAGAGCCAAAATAGGTTAACACTCCAGAGCCTTACCAAATCACAGTCAGCCATCTCTCATAGACTCCTCTAAATCAAATACCCATATTCCTCGAATTATTCAAATGGCAGATTGACGAGTAGTCACTGGCATTCAGCTCGGAACCAAGTCATTTGAAAAATCCAAAAAGAAGTTCAGAGACATTCTTGAGCTTGTAAAGAAAGATGGATTCTCAGAATGCCTTGATGCTAGCACTCGAGTATATGTTGACCTGGTGAAAGAGTTATACTCAAATGCCTTCATAAACTCCGGAACCCTTTCTACCAAGGTCAAATATTAGTATCTAAAGCTGAAATCTTCTGACCTAAATCAATGCTTAGGTTTTCTTGACCAAGTACTGAAGAACCTTGATGATACCAATACGGAACAAGAAAAAGAGACCACGAGGTACCAAAGAAACCCTAGTCTAAAGGACATGAAGAAAAAGGAGTTTCCAGAGGAATACGAGTTCCTTGCTAAAATAGTTGGAAAATGCATATTGTTCAAGGACACTGCATACGACACGGTGTTTGATCAATAGTTAAAGATCATGTCTGATATAGTCTTGAAAAAATGTATTAACTTTGGAGTTATCCTGTTTGATCAAATATCCAAATGGGTAGAAAAGAGTGAATTGTAGAAGTCTACTGAAAAACCACTTACAAAAGTGTTTCATGGAAGACTACTGAGCATTATGTTGAAGAAAAAGCTAGGAGGCAAGATCAAGGATGATGAAGGAGAGCCTCTAAATGTTCACAAAGTGATGTCTCCACAACTATTTGTGAACTGGAAGAAAAACCCAAAGGAGAACAGAAGGCTAATAACTGGGAGCAGTAGTAAGACCTCTACAAAGAAGATGAAGGCAAAAGAGGAAGAAAGCTCTGAGTCTGATGACTCTGTACCAACAACAATCACACTAGCCAGAAAGAAATCTAGAGGTGTGAAGAAAACCAAGGCCCCATCAAGAAGTCTCTCCTCAGAAGACAAGGATAAAGAAGAAAAAGTCCTGACTGCTGAGACCACAAAGCGAAGAAGTAACAGGCTGCTTCAAGAGCCGTTAGGAAAGAAAGCTAAGGTGGAAAACAGGCCAGCCTCAGCCTCCCAAAATAGTACATCTGATGAAGAGGAGGATGGGACACCCCCAAATTCGGGTACTTCAATTCCACAGGATTTGGTGTTCACTATACAAATATCATCAATCTATCTACCCATAATAAATGCAAACCATGCAATAAATAGAAATAAAATCTCCCCCTTAAGGGTTACGACATACGAATAATAATACAATCCCAGGTTAAACTAACCTTAAACTTCTGTGCGGAAATATAAACAACAAGTCTTAAGTAACATCAATTCTAATTATATCACATAAATAATCAGTCTTCATTACTTTCTAAGCTTGCCCTTGCCTTTACTAGTGGAAGGTTCGTCTGCTCTTTTGTTCTTAACTGCAATGTTATTATTACGCAAGAGTGTGCACGATTGGCCACAAGTATAATAATATAACAACGAATAATAACATGCGAGAGAAATAATAACTTCTCAAATAAAAGCTCAACTTTTGAATCAAGAATGAATAACAAGAATAAAAAGATTTCTGAGGGTCATAAGACCTTGAACTATGTCCTAGGTTATCAAGGGTTATACTTGAAACCTTTAACAGTCATAAGACTATGGACCTTTCTACTCGTACTTAGGGGTATCAGCCCTTAGTACCATACTGTGCAAAATAACTTAACTCTAACGCATAAGTAAATCCCTTTACAGGGTCGTTCATCTCAGTTGGACATTCGAGTCCGCATCAAAGGAATTTTGATTTGGATAATTCATCAAGGGTTCTGAATTTTAGAACGCTCATCAACTATGGACTAGTCGGATCATAAAGGGTTCGCTAGTCTAACAAGGTTTAACAATAATTGATAACTTAACTTGAATAGAATCTCAAAAGGTATACAATAGAATAATTATTGTATAACAACATCATGCTTGAAAGATTAATAACTTTAATATACAAGACAGACTTGTCAATAGTAATGAGAATTTGCTCAATGTAGAAAGGTGAATTAATCAACTTATATAACGATAACAAGTAGGGTTGGGAAACTTGCCTCGTGCATAGATTACACTTTAACTAAACTCGTTCTTTGATTTAAATCCTACATATCAATTACGTTCACAATACTAGTCAATAATAACATACTAAACATCATAAGTTTACTCTTTATCTAACTCGAATTCATGACTATACTTAGTCAAATTACCATACTTGTTTTCATATAATATTATACTACACGAACAACAAGTTAATTACATAATCAACGATTCAATCAACATGTAATTGTCTTCTTGACTTGGTAAAAACTCATTTTAAACTCTCATTATATGTCTAACAAGTTTTTATGTTCATTAGACTAGATTACTAACACATTTCTATATTTGAATTTTGGAAAAATGCATTTTCTGGACATTATGCTAAGTGGTGCTGCGGCGCCACTTTTGTACTGGGTCTTGGCATTGCGGCGTCGTGGCGCTGCGGCCTGGTACTTGGCGCTGCGGTGCGGGACATCAGTTCTGGAGTTGGCGCCGCAGCGCGACACTCCAGAATTGGATTCCTAGTTCGCGAAGAACATAGAGTTCAACGAATTAAACACTACATGATCATTAATTCTCCAAATTAAACATACCAAGATGTTAGAATTCACAAATAATCAATACCCAACATTTATATAGTGATTTTAACCCATGAAAACACATAATCACAGAATTAAATTATGAAATTGTACTGTTCTTGATGTTCTTGAAGTGTTGAACATAAAGTTCTAAAATTCAACACCACAGATTCGTTATAAGGCCAAATCCAACCATTCAAGTTTCAATTTTTTCGTTTTAGCATGCATAATCATATACAAGTGGAAATTTTACAGAAAGATTTATGTTTGACATATTAAAGTTACATATAAGGGCCATATGGCCAAAACCCATACTCTGAAATTTTGAAGCAATCATATACGATGTATTTTCATGAAACAGGTGATATGGTTTATACAATATATATAATCAAATACGATATGATATATTTTAACATATACATAACCCATAATCATACCATTTTCCCATTTTACAGAGATTCACAGAAGGAATGAAAGCCATTTTCATAAAAACTAAATGACGTGAAATAGAAATTGGGTTTGGAGAAATTACCTAGAGTATAATTTTATAAGAGATGATCACATATGACTCTTTCACAATAACTTGTTGATTACACACTCACAATTTATCTAAATCTCACAATTTCTCTGATAATTCTCAAACTCTCTCCCTCTCTGCTTTTCCAAACTTAGAATAATAAAAATAAAAGAAGACGTCTGATAATAAAGGAGAAGAACTGACGCAGAAGTTGTCAGTTACCCCCCATCATGGTTAACCGCTAAAATCTCCCCTTAGGTCCTTGTTTGGCTGGTAATAAAAGGTTTCAAAAACCATTTAATTTAATAAAACCTTATCATTTAGTTTAAATAATGTCATACCCACTTGCACAATAAATAAAATATCTTATTTAATTTAATTAAATAACATATAATAATCTATCATAAATTCACATAATCATATAATTATTTTTCTCATTAATTAATTATATCAAATTATTAAATCTCTAATTAATTATTACATTAATTAAAATAACATCATGCTTAATTAAATAATTCACATAATTCAATAAGCTCACATAAATACATACTTGAATAATAAATATTCTCTACATTAATTTAATAAATGTAACACATATAATTAAATTAATCTATCAAAATTGCATCAATTAATTATTTAATCTAATAATTAAATCATCGAAAATATTTATTTAATTCAATAAATAATAAAATTCAATTACAAAAATCTCGTTCTTCACAGAGGACGTAGAGTCAGCAGAAGAAAAAGAGACAGATGTCAAGGCTGAGTCCAACAATGAAGGTGAAGCTGGAGTAATGGAAGAAATTGCAGCATCGACTGATAAAGAAGAATGCTTAAGCCCTGTAACTACCTCTCAGAGCATTCACTTTGATGATGATGAAGAAAAGCTACAATCAGACTCCGGTGCATCCCCAAATGCAAATATCCCAACAAGCCCAGATGATGGGTAAAATGATGCTGTGTCTAGAGAAAAAGAACATGCCCCTGCCAGTGCTGAACCCCAAGGAAGTTTGTATGTTGAACTAGAGGAGTCAGAGTCTAAAGAGGAAGAAGAGTCTGACTCTCCCATAGCTGAACCTCCAAGGAGAAGGAAGTGCTACAGACTACTTGCTCAATTTACTTCCAAGAAGAAAAGTGATCACTCCAATGCTGTCATTGAACTGAGTGATGATGAGTTTGTATCAAAGGACGATAGTGCTGAAAATGGAACCAGTGGTGAAGAAGATGAATCAGAGGAAGATCTTGCTGAAGAAGGTTCTGAAAATTAAATGCTGCAAGAAGGATTCACTGTTGGATAAGATCAAGATGGTTCAAGCTCGAAAAAAGAAGAAATGAAGAATGATTCCAATTCTGAAAATCAGGAATCAGAGGAGCCAGAACTCTATCATGTCCCCTCTCCAAAAAAATTCACCTGGAGAATAGTAGTAGAAGTCTCGAATGACCCACCAGAAACAACTCCAGAAAGATGGGTGAACTATGGAGATGAGCTGCTCAAAGTGGTGAGAATGACTACCTTTGATATAGCTAAAAACTGGAATAACATGGAGCTAGATTGCACGACCATTCTCTATAATCCTGATGACTTACTGATGAGATGGTTCTTCCAATGGATAACATGGCTAAAGGCCCATACTGAAAGAGAAAAAAGCTACTTCAGCTGGCGCTACTCTCATTTTCCAAGAATGGAGCTGGTGGCACAAAACTTCCCAAGGGTAAAATATTTTGCTACAAAGATAATCACAAACAAGCCCCACTTCAAAGTCTATAGCCATGCTGGAAATCACTATATTCCCCACGATCGTAGAGTGGACTCCCAATGGAAAATGATCATGACCAAGGACATGATCGTAGAGTCTGTTCACTCTACTAGTGATGGTGTTCAAGTTCAAAACCAGAAGTCTTCATCTGCTCAAGCACTACTGACAGACATTCCTTCATCCTCAACCAGGGATTGGAACTCGACGATTCTTTAGATTCTCAACACCTTTGAAAATCTATCCAAGAATGCATATCGTAGAGTTCAATCTAATGCTCGACAGGAGGCTGCTCAACCAGATAATCAAGTATCTGTGGAGAAGGAACTGATGAAAAACTCTGATGAAATGAGTGAGAAAATATCTTTATTCACTGAAGAGTCACAGAAGCTGACAACACCAAGAGATTTTTCATTCCAGAACAAGCTTCAAGCTACTATGACTGATGTATCTCTCAAACTCAAAGAGAGGGATAACATCTATCTGAAAGTCATGAATGATCAGAAGGCAGATGCTCTACAAGTACAGAAGGTCAATGAAGAGTGGATTCAAGCCCTCTCTGACAAGATTGATGACATAAAGCAGTCTTTCTCAATGAACTTGAGCTAGGCCAACATGAACTCAAGTTTGAAGTTGCTAACTCCTCTTACCTGCTTGAGCAGCTTATGTCCAACATGGAGCAGCTCTCACAACTGATTAATGACAAAAACGGGGAGAAAAAGAGGCATAGAAAGAGAAAGAGCAAGAGGCACTCAAAGAAGAGCAGAAGGAATGGAGAGAAGATGTCAAAGAAGAAGACAACAGCTGCAGAAAAAGAATCATCATCATCTGAGGGGGAGCCAGAAGATAATGATAACATGATCGTAGAGTCTGAGGGGGAACATGTTCAGAAAGAAGCTAAAAGGGAGCAAAGCAAATATAGAAGATCATCATCCCAGGGGGAACAAGAGCAAGAAGGACAAACAGATGAATAGCTGATCAACAGACATCCTAGAAACATACATGGAGCCAAAGAGGTACATCTCTAACTAGTTAGGTATGTTCTGGATCTAGGATATAAAATGTCAGTGTATTAAATTCCACATCATTATAAATGATATTTATGATTATCTGTTTTAGAAATACAGCTACTCAATGTATATAAGATTCATTCATAACATGCATATGTGCTTATTGTTTTTGTCATAGTCAAATAGGGGGAGATTGTCAGGAATAAACATGTGAATGATATTCCTATTTACATATGATATGATTATGATATATATATGAATGAATAATATGCAAGTATGCTTGAATTAACAAAAGTTTTAAAGTCCTTTGATAGATAATAGAAAACATGTGTATAAGGACTTAAAATGAATTGATCAAATATGTTAGGTTGATCCTACATAAGCAAAACAACTTTGTAAAGTCCTTAAAAAGAAATGATGTACAAGTACTATAAATATAAAAAGATCAAGCATGTTAGGTTGATCTTATGATGTAATAGATAGACTTGTCTGATCGTTGAGCACTGCACCATAAATCGTAGTCTGCCAGGAGAGTCAAGGAGAACTCGAGAGCTGTCGAGGCAGAATCGTAGTCTGCAAGATAGTAGATCTCGGAGTTCGTAGACTGCCAGGAGAGACGAGGAAGGATCGTAGTGTGTCGAGTAGAACTTTCTCGGATCCGAAGTCTACTGAGGAAGTCATGTTAAGAATCGTAGAGACAGCCTGCCCACGAGCCGACTGAACATCTGCCGAAGCCAAGTCAGGAATGTAGACTACACTCAGAGTCATAGAGTCTACTGATGCCAAAGTCAAGTCAAGGATCATAGACTACACTCTGAGTCATAGAGTCTATTGATTACATGTAGAGATCGTAGTCGAATAAGATCAGATGAAGACATTGAGCACAAAGACAGAAATCATAGAGTGTCATGATCTAATCCCGAAGTCATAGGGTCTGCACAGCCGAAGCTGAATCGTAGAGTGCAGAACTACGACCTCAACAGTTGTGCTCATAATGCATAGGCAGAATCATAGAACAAATACGATTCTCAACTAATGAGAACTCCCAGAATATCCAAAGGAACAAAGCCTCTGGTTGGCACTACAAAGATACATCCCACTTGAAGGGAACCAGAGAGCACTCAACTAATGACATGTATGCTAACAAAAGATCTAAGCATCAACCCAATCAACATTAAGATTGAGTTGAAGAAGACACTCAAGATGAAGTCTCCCACAAGTTGATCAGAAGAAGACTTCAGTAACTAACTGAAGAAAGTCAGTAAGTGCAGTAGCTGTCATGTGATAAGATGACAACAATCTTGGAAGTATTTAGGATTGTAGTGTTTGCTAAACAAAGAAAGAACTGATGGAGTACACATAGAGAAACTGGTCAACTTCTGAAGAACAAGGCTAAAGTGATTAAGCATTGGGTCAGTCCATTGATGATAAGTGAACGGGAGATCACAAGGAGAAAGCGATCTGGGGGCGCCACAAATCTGAAGTGTCTTGATATTCAGAAGGGACCAGAGCAAAGAGTCAAGCCATCAGCATTTGAGAACAGTCGAAGAATATAGAAGTGTTGAAGCACTGCACAGAAGAAGGAAGAGGTGTTCTACATTAAAGATCTAATTAACACTCTTCAAGATCATAGTGTTGTCTCTACCAGTTAACATGACACTATGATCAGGTCCTTGAACACATGCATCAGAATCGTAGAGTTCGAATAGCTAAAGACTGAAGCATTGGAAACGGTTCAATCTGAAGGGTAATATTCAGACAAGAGCTTATTGAGAGCATCGATGAAAAAGGACAACCTCTGATCGAATAAATCAAAAGGAGAAAATAAAGTCTTCGACCTGCCCAAGACATTAAAGTGACATCTCTGATGGGTAGGTGAAATAGTAGACTATAATGTCAGAGAAAGTATGACTTGTCACATCAGCAGTCTACCTCTGTTAACTCGAGATCTGTGAAGACATTTGAATAGATTTCAATGGCTACTTTCCAACAGAAGGATTGGGAAGGAGTATAAATCTGCTAGAGCTTCAAAGATCGAAGGTTGCTGGAGTTTCCAGTTTTGGAGTAACGGTGGACTGTTCTAAACCATGTAAGATAGTGAGTTCGAAGGCTCACTCTACGATCCACCAAGAACACTTAGAGCCAGAAAAAGAAAGAAGTAGAAGTGAGAGTTCTACTACATGAAGAGTGTTCTGAACTGCCAAGAGAAAGAAGAGCATCATGTCATCTTGGTGTCCATCATGGGAAGACTCTAAGTACCATAGAGAAGAGCTCAAAGTCATCTTAGCAAGTCTATCAAGAGAAGACATCAAGTATCAAAAAGGGAGATCACAAACATCATCATGGTGGCAAGCATGAGAAAGTTTCTAAGTACCTAGCAGAAGAGCTTACAATCATCTTAGAAACCCATCATGTGCAGCCATCATGTATCAAGAGGAATGATCTTCAAGGCAGTCATCAAGGGAGCATCCGAAGTGGTTGAGTAACTGAAGAAGTTGAGTATCATGCAACACTCAACTGCACTTGTTGAGCTAGTTAGGCTCACTCTTGCTTGAACCATATGAATGCAGCTAAGATCGAACGAACCGATGGATCCGGCAAGAATAAAGGGAAGGCTAAGGAAAACCCATAGATTACTTATGTAATAGTATAGGGTTGTAATGATAATATTGGATATTATGACAAGGACAAATGTAATGGTTATAACAAACCTGGGGAAACGTAAATATTATTCTGAAAATATATAAGACAAGTTCTTTCTTGTGAGGCATTTCAATTGAATGCTTGTGTGAAAAGTTACACCGTGTAGCACCATCTGTCGGTTTGAAAGATATCCGGATTTGGGGGCATCACAGCCATTTACATAACATCTACTTCAAGCCCGATTTCCACCTTAACTTAATCTGAATCTGTCTGTTCTCAAAGAATGAAAGTTGTATATCTCGTCGATATCTTCGATTTGATAGGTGGCATGCCCCGTAACTACTCCCAGATAAAAGGTTATGGCCGTTTTACCAGAGGACACTGCGGCAGAAAAAGGACCCCCGCTGGGGCAGGCTTTTTGTGAAGTAAACCCCCGCCGGGGTGTGGGTACAAGCGGCAAAACATTAGCATAGCCAGCCTTTTCCCCCCAAACTTAGGTTCCTATTTAAGTCGTCTTTACTACCTATCCTTGTCAATATTTCATTTAAACTAGCATATTCCTTTAGAAAATCCTTATGTATCAATTTGAACTAACCAGTCCACATAAGTGTTATTGACATGCCAAACTTCTTATACCAGTGTCAAAAATGCAAAAGATTCAATTAGTAACTCAAAATTACATCATAGTTGTGATGCCCCCAAAATTAGGTATACATCACCCATCTTGAGTCGCCAGATACATGGTACAGAATTCATATACAACTGTCATGTACAATACGACAAAACATAAACTGTGAGTTTGAATAAAAATATTGTCTACTAGAAAGTATAAAAATTCAAAAGAAGTCCTCATTACAATTATTATCACACTATTTCACAGAATAGTGAGGACTACTAATGCAAACATCTAGAGGATCATCACTCTGTTCCCCGACTAGTCCCAGCTACGTTCTCATTTCCTGAAGAGAACTGTGAAAGAAAGGGTTAGCTCAACTAGCCCAGTAAGAAATATTATGGCTAAGATAATGCAGAATAATTTATCGTTAGCCTTCAATAGTGTTAAACTAATAAAATATAATATCTATAAAGTTTAACTGTAGCGGAACAAGCAATCCATTAGAAGAGTCAAGTAGGGAATAAAATCTACTATCTTATATGATTTAAAAGGTTTTTCATCACTTTTATCGCTGGGACTCAACTTAATAAATAATCCACATCATCGAATCACCCCTGCACTACGGCCAAGGATATTCTTTAGTATCACGACCACGAATTATCCATGCACTATGACTAAGATAATCATGTTTTCATCAACGGTCCTGATCATGTCATAAAATAATTCATCTTTGCACTACGGCCAAAGAGAATCCACAGCCATAATCATACCAAAAATTGTCCATCAATGCACTACAGGCCAATGAGGACTTTTTCCACATCATTTGTAACATTACGGTTATGATTATACCGAATAATCCTTGGTCATAATCATACCAAGTCCATCTATGCACTACAGGCCACAGATGACTTTCAACATAATATAAACATGAGGATGATGACAATGATATAAGAATTCAATAAAACAAGTTCAAGAATTAATTTATCCAAGAACTAATAACGTCCACATTGTCAACATGATATTTCTTTGTAGAGTAAAATGCAAGAATGCTTAGAAGAATATTTACATGAAAAGATACTGGATGAAGCACAAATATCTAGGATATTCCACTAATTTTTTGGAGTATAGAAGTCAAAGTTTTAACCAACTGAGTATATTAAAGAATGAAATAACAAAAGAAATCACCATGCATGCGATAGACCGCACAGGCAGGTTATTCCAATAGAATAATAAATAACGGAACCAGGTCTGGCATAAAACGTACAGATAGGATATTACAACATAATAATAAAGAATGGAACCAGGTCTGGCGTAAATGCACAGACAGGATATTCCGACAGAATAATAAATAATGGAACCAGGTCCGGCATAAACGCACAGACAGGATATTCCGATAGAATAATAAATAATGAAATAACAGAAGAATTTCACCAAGTATAGGGTAGCCCGCGTTTACAGGTTATTCTAACATAATAATAAATAATGGAATAACAGAAGTTCTCTTCATGAATACAAAAGAAATAATACCCCTTACCGTAAACGAAATTGAATATAAGAGTAGGGAAGTAGCAAAATACTTTTCTATAGTTTCTTTATAATTTCTCTCTCTAGAGTTTCAGTGAATTTGTAAGAAATAATGAAGGAATGAGCTTCTATTTATAGGAAAATGAACTGAATAGTAACTAATTCATGAACGGTTCAGATTGATTTGCTTTTAAACGAACGGTCCATATTGGTTTACTATTAAAACTTAAAGCAACGGTCCATACTGATTTACTATTTAAACTTTAAACCAGCGATCCATATTGATTCACTATTATAACTTTCCACCAGCGGTCCATATTGATTTACTATTAAAACTTCAACCAACAGTCTGAAAAATTAGCACATCTCCTCATGTTATAATATTATACCCAAAAATGATTTGGACCGAAAAGATATATATTTTACGGGTGATCAATAGTACCCCTTGAATAGTAACTCGTGAATAGTAACTCATGAATAGTAACTCGTAAATAGTAACTCGTGAATAGTACTCCAACAGGAAAAGTGCCCCGAATATCCGATTGAACAATATAACCGGACCAGTGCCTTTATTATGTGACAACACTGGAGCTGTTGCGCAGGCTAAGGAACCCAGGTCTCATCAGAAATCCAAACATGTGTTGCGGCGATTTCATTTGATCAGAGAGATCATTGAAAGAGGAGACGTCACCCTGGAGCGTGTGGAATCTCAAGACAATATTGCAGATCCATTTACTAAAGCGTTAACACAACATCAGTTTGATCGCCACTTAGAGAAAATGGGTATGAGATACCACGGCGATTGGCTTTAGTGCAAGTGGGAGATTGAAAGTATTATGCATACAAGCCAATCATGTATGATGATAAAGCGTATACTGTGTAATCAATCTTATTTATTTATTAATAAAAGAATTATTTATTAAAGGCATTTATTATCAACATGGTGCTGTTTTAATAATATGTGATAAACCCATAGTTTTAAGCAATGATTTTAGAATCATGATGAGATCATGCTGATGAGATCTAAATTCGTAGATAGCTTAAAACTAAAATGTTCCCAATCAATGGATTACTAAAAAGGGTATTAGTGAATCCGGATAGATTGGTACGTACGTTGCTTGCTCATTGGATAAGGATGATTGATCTCATGATCATTTGTGTGGAGACACTAAAGCAAGTATGTAGGTGCTTATTAGAGAATAAGTTCACTGAACGTGACTAACTAAGGAATACCTAATGGAGTTTTACATGCCTGTCAATAGGAATTCCTGTAGTGATAGTAGTACAAATGATCCTTAGACTTGAGATCGTCATAGTATCTTATATATAATTAATTACACTTTGACTTATTCCTTAAGACTCTTAGAGTATATCAAAGGGTATGCTTGGGTGTAATAAGTTATATATGAAGATAATGAATGATCAATAAAGAATCTACCACTTCTAGTAAAAGAAGAGAAATGCCCTATGTGATTCGATAAATGACAACCCAGGAATCCTTGGCCAAGGTGGAATGAAATTAGAAAGTAGTTTCTAATTTGCATTCATTAGGAGTTGTGCATTTAGGAATCGAAATACATATAATTAAATAAAATAAGACTTGACAGTAATTCCATGTCTTATATTTAATTGGGACATTGTATAGTGGAAGGATTGAATTGTATGGTAACTATTTACTCAAAGGTTCTTTTATGATTAATGTTGAAATCTATATTATCTGGAAAGTCGTTGATCGCTAGGGAGGCTTATCCCTATTATAGAATAAATATTATTTATTTAAATAAATTATTCGTTTAATTTATTTATTTAAATGAGATTAGAATTGTTCTAATTGATTTATTCACAACCGGTTTAATATGGAGAACCTAAAGGGTCACACCATAAAAGGAAGAATAATTATTTAAGAAGTTAATGGCATAATCGTAATAATATATTAAGTATATTTAATTTAATCTATGGTGATAGAATAAATTAAATAGCTTAATATTTATTGTTTAATATTTAAGAAATATTAAATATAAATTAATAAGAGGAGTCTTATTAATATTATTACAATTATTATTATTTTAATTTCTAAAAGAGTTTAGGAATTAATTTAATATAAGTACTCTCATTTATTCCTAATAGGATTAGGAGGGAAAATTAGTTAAAGGAGTTTAATTAATTATCCCTAATAGGATTAGGGAGCCCATTTAATTAAAAGAGTTTAATTAAATAAATAATACCTTATTTTAATTAAAATAGGGTTACATGATATCTTTATAAGAGGAGTCTTATATCAGATATCAAAGATACGTAATTCCAAGAGTTGGAGAGTACGCCTCCTTTTCTATACAGATAGGAAAAACTAGGGTTTGAGCCAATACCCCTTCTTCTTGAAAATTCTTCTTCCTTGGTGGATCACCTCTAGAAGCCATACACTTGGGTGGCTTACATTGATCAAAGGAAGGAATCTACCCGGAGATTCAAGGAGATCGCGGAGAAGTAGGAGGTGAACTCGTACCTGAGGAAGCTCGTTTCTACAAGGGTATGATTTCATAATTTCTTATTCTTCGCTTAATTAATAATATGCATAAAGAATGATCCGGGTAGATGGTTTGTGAAAAAATTTTAAAATCTGATTTTATTACGCTTCCGCTATTTTGCAATTTGATTGCTACTTTGATTTTCACAAAACCAAACAGGATGTTTATCAATCACAAAGACTGGAAACACCCTCCACTCGTACACTAGGTGTCCAGCCTATTGTACCACTACGTTGGGCTGCAACGTAGTGTTTTGTAACGGCTATATGTGTTACGCTTGGTACTTAGGGTGTTAAGCCCTTCGTACAATGTATTGTGCACAAATATTTTAGCGCAAAGTATAAACTAAGCGCAACCTCTAATAAAAAGTTGTTCATCTCATCTTTTCAACATCTGAATTCGCACCAAAATATTTTGGTTTGGCGTAGCTTCTCAAGAAACTCTTGAATTTTATGAACATCTTTCAATATTTGTCTAGCTGAATCAAATAGCATAGACCTCTACAACAATTCGGACATCAACCAAAATATACATATACATATATACATATGTATTCTCATATCTTAAAGAAATCTCAAAAATCTTTTTATGACGTCATGATACTGCACTGTATTTACAGTCCATTGAGGATTCCGTCATTTGGTGATTTTATCATACTACATCATACCATAGTGGCTTGACGATCCTTAGATCACATCCAACACTAGGTAATACTGCATTGATGACTCCATCATTTTTATCATCTTTGCACCAGGTTACATGATGCATTAATGATATAAAATACATTTTGATATATTGCAAATCATTTTTGTCTAGCCGAAGCAATTAGCATAGACATACGAATAACAGTATTGTTATTAAAACTCATTGGTTCCATCATTTGATCCAATGTTTTTCAAGAAAATAAAAGTGTAAACATCAGCACGAACTCAATAAATTTCGAAAGTAGCATAGCTAGTAGATTTAGAATACATATGCTTCTACCATCAACTCCACTTTCTATAATGATCCATTTCTTAATAGGTCAATCTATTCCTATCATCCTTAATACTCAATTCACACTTATCTATACCCAGTTCGTTAAACTTACCACACGTTATGAGTTCATGAACTTGCCACAATCAAATGAGTTTAAGAACTTATCCTAGTCACACCATAGGCATCCATTCGCTGAGGGGTTCAAAAATATACCATATAATTATGAATCACGAACCTACCATGAATATGAGTTTTAAGAACTCGCACTTAACCTTATAATATTCTCTAACTATACTCTACATATATGTTATACACATGAGAAAAGAATCACCTTCTCAACAGGCATATAGCAAATAGCGCAACACAAACATTCCAATGATTATCAATGTGATAAACCGAGTGCAAGCACAAAACCCTCACACATACAAAGGTTTGTACAACTCAGCCATCACATGAGTCCTCAATTGAAATCCTTTCTAACTCTATCTTGCTTATAACTTGCTCCTTGCTCGATACGAACTCCTCATATCACATTATCTATAACTCCTCATGAGTTTATCTCGTACTATTTCATAGTACACCATCTTCATAGCATTAAGCTATAATCAATCAAACATTACAGACCATCTTTCTTTTATAACTTAAACAGACCATGTCGTGATCTTATTCTATAATCATCTCCCTTAAAATTATTTTCTTAACTCGTGATCGTTTTGTTTTACGATCCTCATTCTTTCTCTTTTTCATCATTTACGCCATTATTCGTTATCTTGGCTTTTGGAGTTAGGAAACTCCCATTTCTTATCTTTATATCTCTTCAAGATTCTTTTTTGAATCTTCTTGTTTATATATTAATTCTTCCTTTAAGAATTCTAACTTCATTTACATCGCTAAAAATTTCATTCGAGATCTACACTTTCATCACACGTATCCATTTCTATATTTGGTACACATCAAGTCTCTAACAGTTTCAATATGGTACGCTGAGTGGTTTCCCACAAACAACCAACAAACTAGGTTCCGAGTTACTAGTTCATATATACCTCCGCTCTATGAAGGAATCGTTTAGCTCAGATACCATACATCAACTACTAAAGAGTACAATTTCACCATACTTAAATATAACTCTCTATTCTTAACTTTTTTATCACTCTCTTTTTATAGACATTGTCTATTCATTATCACCTTACATCCTTATTATTGGAGTTGGGTAACCTCACATTCATATTCCTTATAACTCTGTGAGATTCTTCTTTGAATCCTCTTTTGCATGTTTTAATCTCTTCTTTATAAATTTCTTAAATTACTTCTTATTATTCAAACTCTATTTGAGCTTATTCTTTCATTATCTTCACATCTCTTCTCTAAGGTTATAGCCTAAGGTACTCTTACCTAAGGTTTCTAACCTATCAGCTTTGATACCAACTGTAACAACCCCAAAATTCATACCATTTAAATCTCGACTTCGGTCGTTAACCATACATTCAACCTCTAATTTTTACATCATTATTCGATATTAAAATCACTAAAATTGCGGAATATTTAAAACTTTTATACATTTCCTTTTGTATTGTCCTAAATTGCAACCTTTACATTACATCTCTTTGAGTCAAATTTATATCATGAATCGTTATAACAAAATGACTATACAAAGTCTTACATCATAAATAGATATTCATATACACCGGATAACTCAATTTACAATTCAATCAACATGTTACATTCAAAATCTTACATACATTTCTCATAAAACATAAGTAATCTTCGTGAATATAGATCTCTATAACTCACTTAGCACATATCCTTACCTTAATTTCCTGACCTGCAAAAGTGGTTATTTGCAAGAGTGAGCTCGACAGCCCAACAAAATTTAACAGTTTTCATGCATCACATAACACGTAATAATATGCTAAACATACATATCATAATAACTAAAACAACATGGCATACATTCTTTTAGTTCACATAGCAAATATAAAGATTGAGTTCCTTACTCAATCCTCCTTATTTAACCAAAACAATGCGATCATAAATTGACTTTAACATTTCATGTTTTCAACATGTATAACATATCATGCAATTTAAAACAGTTCATCAAGTCCACGTAACAAATAGGAACCGAAAGACTTGCCTTGATCGCTGTTTACCAATAACAGTTTAACAGCTTATAGATATCTGCACTTCACGTGCCCTACAAAATTATATAATCATTCACATTAACCATTAGTCACATAGCAACGCATAGTAGTTGTAATGTAAACTTTATTCTACGTCTCATGACCCTTCCTATCATAAATACACAATGTTCAACTTAATTGTAATAACTTTTTGACTTATGTAATATTTGAAATTCATTCTAGTGTTTAAATCTTGCTAGGACTACTTATTTATTTTATATTAAACCCATTTCATATTTTATAATATCCATTTCATTTGAATTAAAACACTTTTTAAGTTCATTAACACTTGCACGGCGTTTCGACGTTCATTCGTCGCAAGCCCGATTCGTCTCTCTTGTGTGTGCTTAGTTTGTTTATACAACTTATCTAATACTACATTTATTAATGTTAAGCATCATTATATTTACTAATATTCAAGTTTTATAACTTAGAATAACATCTTTTATCGTCAGGAGCACTACACATGCATATGTGCATGCTCGACACCCTCCGATTGCCCCCGAAAACACAACAGTCCTAAAGATGACCATTGTGACTACTGTTAAAGACCTAAAAGTTAAAACCTTAAAGAACGAAAGTTGTAGGTCTATTCGTTAGAGTTCCGGATCATCTTGAATCACCTCAATCGGAGTTCGTATGAGAAAGTTATGGCCATTTTACTACAGGAGATCAAAACTGTCCGACCCAGACTTCTGTTCCGGCGCCGCGGCGCGAGAACTAGGCTAACCAGTGACGCTGGGGCACAAAATTTGGCACTGGAGCGCGAATTTTGGCGCTAGAGCGCCGAAACTTGCAGAACCCAACCATCGGAGAACAGAACAACTAATTTCTGTTTATTCAACACTACTAACATCTAAACTAACATGCTTATTACTTATATAAATTACTCATGAATGTTAGCAATCATCCATATACCAATTACCAACAACTAAACAACCATTTTAGAAAACTTAATTATTTGAAACACCGTTTTTAAAACAAAACTCCATTACTGACAGTTGATAAACACAGTGAATACTGTAAATCCTACTAACCGCCAATTTGATTACTTTTAAACTACAATTCTCTGTAGTTCATATCCAATTAACATACCCGACTTTCCATTTCACAACTAGCATACAATTGTATCTATAACCTTTGATTTTGTACAACTCAAGTTCATACACGTTTTCATTGCAAAACCAATTCTTTTTTCTCTTTGAACATAATTTAGCATACAACACATATATACATATATAAATGCTAGTTATAACAATTACAATTATAATTACATGTAATATCATAACCAATTCTAAAACATGGTTTACAGACACTTTTTGTAAAAACCTTATACACAGTGAATGGATTTCAATAACACAAAGACTAAGTAATTATACTATAAAACATACCTTTAATTTGTTCAGACAACACTTGTTAATCAAATAGCTTCGACGAACTCAGAACTTGTTTTGGGAATCACAGCCCTTTCACTCTCAAACTCTCTCTGAACTTTTCTCAGACAAACTTCTATTTTCCTTAGGCTTAAGCCAAAAACAATATACGTAAACTAAAAACCAACGTACTTTTCAAACGTTTAAAACCCAAACGTAACTGTCATATACTATTAACCCTATTAAACTATAAGTTACCAAATATATTATATATTATTTATATTTTGTTTAATTTAATTTATATTACTTATAAATCAAATTTAAAAATCCAAAAGCCATAGGGCTTTGTTTGGCAAAATTATTTAAAATTAAAGACTTAATATACTTAAGCCTTGTTTGGTAAAACTAAATTAAAATCACTTTAATTTATTTTAATAACCACTTATAATATAGTTATTTGTCACACTTATATTTAATTAAGTTTTCATACTTAATTTAATTAATTCTAATAACAATTCATTGCATAATATAATAATTTATTTAATCATTATAAACTTTCTAACTCAATTATTAAATTAAATTAAATTACTATTTCAAAATAATTACTTTCCTTAACTCATTAATTATTTATTAAACAAATAAATAATCAAATCACATCAAATCAATTAAACAAATACTTATTTAACGATAAACACATCCATTAAATATTTATATAATTCAATAAATATTTTAATATTTAATTAAAAATCTAGATTGTTACAGTTTATCTCGAGGTGTTTAACCTGTCAACGTGTAAAGGCGGAGCATCAAGTGCCGAAGGGTCCATTGCAACGACTTGAGACTCCGAAATGAAAGTGGGAACACATTACTATGAATTTCGTTACAGGTCTTCCCAAGGTTTCTCAAGGTATAGATGCGATTTGGGTTATTGTTGATAGATTAACCAAATCTGCTCATTTCTTGCCTATACGGGAGACTTATTCCCTTGAACATCTTGTTAGTATGTACGTAAATGAGATTGTGAGATTGCATGGCATGCCAGTATCCATAGTTTCGGATCGTGACCCAAGATTCACTTCACGATTTTGGGTTAGCTTGTAGAAAGCTATGGGCACAGATTTACGATTCAGTTCGGCATACCATCCTCAAACGGACGGACAATCAGAGAGGACTATTCAAACTCTTGAAGATTTATTAAGACTCTGTGTTCTAGATTTCAAAGGGAGTTGGGATAAGTACCTACCATTAGTGGAATTCTCCTACAACAACAGTTATCAAGCAAGTATAGGTGTGGCTCCATTTGAAGCATTGTATGGGCGAAAGTGTCGCTCTCCAGTATGTTGGGATGAGGTGGGAGAAGCAACGTTGTTGGGACCAGAGTTGGTATGAATGACTACAGAGAAGATCCAAACGATTCAACAACGTATACAAATGGCGCAGGATCGACAAAAGAGTTATGCTGATCTTCATCGAAAGGACGTGGAATTTAATTTTGGAGATCATGTATTGTTACGTATTGCTCCATTGAAGGAATTTCCAAGATTTAGGAAGAGAGGAAAGCTCAATCCAAGATTTATTGGTCCGTTTGAGATTCTTGACCGAATATGAAATGTGGCCTATAGACTCGCGTTACCTCCAAGCATGTCTCGTGTTCATAATGTTTTCACATATCTATGCTTCGTAAATATGTGAAAGACCCGAACTAAATTATTACGTTAGAACCAGATGAGATAGCCAAAAATTTAACGTACGAAGAGGTACCTGTTAAGATCTTGGATAGGAAAGAGCATGTCCTACGCACCAAGGTTATACCACAAGTTAAGGTTTTATGGAGGAACCATGCTATTGAATAAATGACCTGGGAGTTGGAATCGAAAATGAAACTGAGGTACCCTTACCTTTTTGAAACACCATGTACATACGTCAATTTCGAGGAAGAAATTTCATAAGAAGGGGAGGTTGTAAGACCCCAACTTATTATAAATATAATTGAATTTCCCTATTTATTATCTTGAAATAGTAATGTGATAATTTGATATAATACTTTGGTTATGGGTGAAATATGCAAATTTTACAAAATAAGCAAGTGGTTATAAAATATTCATTTTTATCGGGGAATATTCGTTTGGTCGTGGAATATTCTTGTTGTCAGGGAATATTCGTATGATGGCACAGCCATTTGTGGGCCCAATAACATAATAACTGTCGGATGAAGAAAACGACAAGTTTGAGTTTTCATAAATAACGGCGTAATTGTTATCGTTAACACTGTTGGATTACCTAGTGGTTAAAATACAGTAATAAGCGTGGTTGCACAGTAGCACACGGTATTGCACAGTATTTTTGAATTATTTATTCTTACGTAAGAAGGCACTACTCAATAATTGTTACAGTAATTACTGTTCAATATTTTATTTTATTAATTCAATAATTGCTGCGTTGATATTTTATATTATTGTTGTTTCAATAATTGTCACTGTGCAGTATTTCCCCTTATCAGATCAATAATTCATATTATTTGAATAATATTATTAGATAACATTATTGCCAATCTCTAGAAAGTTCTGTCAAGGAGAGGTTTGGTTACCTAATTGCGCGCCAATAAGGAGAAATCCTTATTAGAAAGCCCTCTCTTTCCTGGGAACGGCCTGGTTGTCATTATTGTGATTTTGTAATATTATTTATGAATAATTAATTATTGGTTTATATGATAAGAAAATATTTATTTTATGAGGATATTAATGAAGGAATTTTAGCATGAAATAATTGTTGAAAGTTTGGCATATTTTTGTGGAATTACAATTATTTCTCCGATAAAATATTCATTCAAATATATTATTATTATTATTATTATTATTATTATTATTATTATTATTATTATTATTATTATTATTATTATATATAAGCATGTGATTAAAGGAAATGAGTGGACAAAACGTATTTGAATGCTTTGTTTTCAAAGTGTAGCATTGTTTTGATTGGTAGAAATGGTTGGTGGAGGAAATGGTCTGCAAAGGCATTTCAATTTATGTGTTCTCATGCTTAGGGCCTTGAAAAGGAAGGATTGCATGTCAGGGAGTAAGGAAATTTGAAGGTAATGAATTGTGAGATATCCTGCAAAGTAATGTGTGGCCCCCACTCATATAGAAAAAAAAGAGGAGTTAGGCAACTTATTAGGCAGAGAAAAAAAAGAGAGTTAGGTAGAATGCCTTGTTTACTTTCTCCTTCCTTGCTATAAATAGGGGGTAACCCCTCCTTCCTCGACACACCAATTCATAATCAGAAATTCTTATTTTATAGTATTGTGAGTATTTTCTTGAGTATAAGAATACTTTGAACGTAGTTTTTTGCAAGATTTTCTAAGAAAAATATATGATATTCCAGTCAAATCCAGCTTCTACTAAGGTAAAGGATATTATTTTATTGCAACACTCGTGAGAAATATTATTTTCTTTCATACTCCATATTACGTAAGCGATATTATTTCATCTCGTATTCTTAAATTTGAACTTACTATGGTAATTATTGCTTCTATAATTCCTGAAATGATTAAAAATTCTGCTTCATCTAATATCATTTCATAGGAATATTGGTCTGAACTTATTATCAAATATGGAACTTTTCATGATTGGGTATTGTTCACGGGTACAGTTCACAGTTAATGTTCACGAGTACTATTCACGATTACTGTTCACGGGTACTATTCACAAAAGAAAAAAATTATTTTTTTTCTTCTAAGTTATCTGTTGTGACCCTTATTCTTGAAATTTAATCCATGTTTTGATCTTCATTCTTGAATTTTACTCCACTGTAGTTTATTATGGAGTATTATTGAACTTGGATAAACTGAAATATGAATCCCTAATATTTTTCCTTCTGTCTCACTGGATTCATTCTCTAAAATGTTTTTCATCATTCTCAGTCCTTAATAGGTGATACTTGATGAATATCTTTGGCCTGTAGTGCAAAGATGAATTATTATCTGATGAATATCTTTGGCCCGTAGTGCAAAGATGAACAGGTGTTGAGATGAATATAACCAACTGATGATACAAATGAATATCTTTGGCCCGTAGTGCAAAGATGAATATTTGATGCAAGATGTATATTGATTGATGTTACAGGGATAAAATATTGATGATGGATTTTTAAATCTTAGAAGATAGTAGAATTCATTCTCTAAATGACTCTTCTAATGGATTGTTGTTTTCACTGCATTTGTTGATCTAAAACTTGTTGTCTATTATATTTTATCAGATTTTCCCTGTTGAAGACTAATGATAATTTTTTGTATATTATCTTAGTCATAATATTCTTTACTGGGCTAGTTGAGCTCACCCTTTTCCTTGTTGTTCCATTTTTCTTCTCAGGAAGCGAGAATATAGCAGGAACCAGTCGGGGTAGAGAGTGATGGTTCTAGAAAGTTATTTTAGCAGTTCTCACTATTTTTGTAAAATAGTGTATGAATGATTGTAATGAGGACTTATTTGAGTGTCGATATTGTCTAGAAGATAATATTTATATTTAAACTCACAGTATGTGTTGTCGTATTATACACGAAAATTTTAATAATGAAGTTGTAGTTTTCTTTCTGTACCATGTATTTGACAACTCAGAATGGGTGTTGTATACCTATTTTGGGGGCGTCACACGTAAGGAATATTATTTTCATTCTATATTCGTAAGGGGTATTGTCTTCGTTCAATATTCGAAAGGAATATTATTTTCGTTTAATATTCGTAAGGAATATTATTTTTGTTCAATATTCGTAAAAAATAATATTTTCTTCCATACTATGTAGTATGTAAGTAATATTATTTCATTTCATATTCTTAATTCTACACTCATGTTGTTAAGTGTTGCTTCTATACTCCTTGAAATTTGTGCTTCATCGAGTATCTTTTCACGAAAATATTTTTCTAAATATTCTTGTTAAATTTTAATCTTTTCATGCCGGGGTACTATTCACTCGGGTACTATATTCACCTGGGGTACTATTCATGACAAAAATTGATTTCTTTTATGTCCAAATTATTTTTAATATAATATTATTCTTGAATTTTACTCCACAAAGCAGTTATCATGTTGACAATTTGGACATTCTTGAACTGTGGATAAATTGAATTTTAAATCTTTAAAATTTATCATTGCTTTCCCTTAATTGAATTCTTATATCATTGTCATCGTCCTCATGCTTATATTGTGATGAAAGTCATCTTTGGCCCTTAGTGGATAGATGAACTGTTGATTGGTATGATTTTGACCAAGATTTATGTATCAGTATAATCATGACATGTAATGTTACAAATGATGTGGTAAAAGTCCTCATTGGCCCGTAGTGCATTAATGGACAGTTGTTGGCATGATCATAACCATTGGTGATAATAACGAATATCCTTGGCCCTTAGTGCATGGATAATTCGTGGATGTGATACTAATGAATTTCTTTGGCCCGTAGTGCATGGATAATTCGATGATGTGGATTATTTATTGAGCTGTGCTATAATGATAAAATATTGATGATGAACTCTTAAATCATAGAAGATAATAGATATCATGCTCTACTTGACTCTTCTAATGGATTGTTGGTTCCGCTGTAGTTAAACTTGTTGTCTATTGTGTTCAATCAGTTTTACACTGTTTAAGGCTAACGATAATTTATTCTGCATTATCTTAGTCATAATATTCTTTACTAGGCTAGTTGAGCTCAACCTTTACTTTCATTGTTCTCTTTAGGAAATGAGAACATAGCTGAAACTAGTCGGGGAATGGAGTGACGGTCTGTATAACAACTGTGACACCCCCAAAACAGGTATACATCACCCATCTTGAGTCGCCAAATACAAGGTACAGAATACAAATACAACTTAATTATACAACAGTCGTGTAAAATACGACCAAACATAAGCTGTGAGTTTTAATACAAATATTGTCATCTAGACAATATCCACACTCAATGGAGTCCTCATTACATTTATTATCACACTATTTCACAGAATAGTGAGGACTACTAATGCACCATCTAGGACCATCACTCAGTTCCCCGACTAGTCCCAGCTACGTTCTCATTTCCTGAAGAGAACAGTGAAAGAAAGGGTGAGCTCAACTAGCCCAATAAAAAATATTATGACTAAGATAATGCAGAATAAATTATCAATAGCCTTCAACAGTATAACAATTGATAGAATATAATAGACAACAAGTTTTAGATCAAAAACTACAGCAGAATAAGCAATCCATTAGAAGAGTCAAGTAGAGAATAAAATCTACGATCTTCTATGATTTAAAAAGTTTTTCATCAACTTTATCACTGAGACTTAGCTTAATAAAAAATCGAATCATCCTTACTCTACGACCAAGGATATTCATGTAATTATCAATGGTCATGACTATACCGAATAATCCCTGGTCATAATCATACCAATAACTGTCCACCAATGAACTACAAGCCAATGAGGACTTTTACCACATCATTCGTCACATTACGATCATGATTATACTAAATAATCTCTGGTCATAATCATACCAAGTCCATCTATGCACGTAAGACAAAGATGACTTTCATCACAATATAAGCATGAGTTGATGACAATTCAATAAAATAAGTTCAAGAATAAATTTTAAAGATTTATAAGTTAATTTATCCTGAACTCAATAACGTCCAAATTGTCAACATGATACTGCTTTGTGAAGTAAAATTCAAGAATGCTCAGAAGAATATTTCCATGAAAAGATACTGGATGAAGCGCAAATATCAAGGATATTACACTAATTTCATGGAGTATAGAAGTCAAAGCTTTAACCAACTGAGTATAATAAAATATATGAAACTGCAAATGGATTTTCGCCCGCCATGCGGTAATCAAATAATTCCAACACAATGGAACTATAAAATTCATCTTTAATCAACACGAACTTATTCATCATTAATATTATAATGCACAATATTTAACAACCAGGTCGTTCCCAGGAAAGAGGGGGCTTTCCGATAAGGATTTCTCCTTATTGGCGAGCAATTAGGTGACCAAACCTCTCCTTGACAGAACTTCTAGACATTGTCAATATTGCAAATAATAATATGAATAACTTTGCCATCTCAATTATTGATTTAATAATATATCATATTATGCAGATGATACTGTAACAATAATTGAATCAATAATATGAGAGATATGATGCAGCAATTACTGTAGCAATAATTGAGTATACCTGAGTGACTTCTCACGTAAGCATCAATAATCAATACCGTGTGCTACTATGCAACCACGCATATTATTGTACTTTTACTACCGGGTAGTTCAACAGTTTTAACGGTAACACTTTCGCCGTTATTTTTATAAAAAGATAATTCTGTCATTTTCTAACTACGACAATACTTTCGTTGTGGGGTCCACCAATGATTGTGCCGTCGTACGAATATTCCCTGTTAAAACGAATATTTCCCGACCAATTGAATATTATATAACCACTTGATTACTTTGTAAAATTTGTAAATATTACCCACAACTAAAACATTATATCAAATCTACACCATAATATTTAAAAATATATTTCGAGAAAATTATTCTTTATTCTTTGAGACGTTACCGCCGGGATCGATAACTATGTGGGAAGACTTAGCTCAGAAATTCCTTGCCAAATTTTTCCCACCGGCGAAAATTGCCAAAATGAGGAATGACATAATAATGTTTGAGCAGCAACATGGGGAGTCACTATATGAGGCATGGGAGAGATACAAGGAGTTACTTAGAAAGTGCCCGTATCATGGATTGCCTAAGTTGTTGCAAATGAATACTTTTTACAACGGACTACATGGGAATCTCAGAACCAGTATTGATGCAGCGTCGGGTGGAGCGTTCATGGCTAAGAGTTATGAGGAAGCCTACAATTTGATTGAGACCATGGCGGCTAACAACTACCAGTGGCCCACGGTAAGAATGACACGGGCAAAGGCAGCTGGGGTGTTAGAAGTAGATGGAGTGACAGCAATACAAGCACAAATTTCTGCGATGTCCAAGAAGTTGGATGACATGACAGGGGCTCAGGTACAGCATGTTGTAGTAGTATGTGAATTGTGCATGGGTGACCATCCTACAGATCAGTGCACAATCAATTCAGCGTCCGTGCAGTTCGTAGGGAGCTACAACAGGGGTGCACAGAATATGTACCAAAACACTTACAACCAGGGGAATAGGAACCACCCAAATTTCTTGTGGAACAATAACCAGCAAAATCAAGCTCCACGACCATCATATCCCCCCTGTTTTCAGAATCATCAACAACCGGCTCAACATCGGGAAAGAAAATCAGATTTAGAGGAGTTGTTGTCGAAGTACATAACTAGCAATGAGGCAGAAATGAAAAATCAAGCAGTGGCAATAAAGAACTTGGAAAATCAGATGGTGCAAATTGCCTTAGCATTAAATAATAGGCCACAAGGGACCCTACCGAGTGATACAGAGAGAAATTCGAAGGGGAACCACGAACAATGTCATGCAATTACGTTGAGGAGTGGAAAACATCTCGTTGGCAAAGATGCAGAAAATTCAGCAATATCGGATGAAAAAGTTACGACAGTAAGTGGTTTAAGGAGACAAGAGTGAGGATACGTAAGGTGAGAAAACAAAGTTAGACGACAACCCAGTTGCATATCCTCCACCACCATTTCAGCAGAGGGTCCAAAAACAGAAATTAGATAAGCAATTCGTGAAGTTTTTGGAAGTGTTTAAGAGACTCCAGATTAATATCCCGTTTACAGAAGCCTTAGAGCAGATGTCGAGTTATGCGAAGTTCATGAAATGGATTATGTCAAGGAAAAAGAAATGGGAAGACTTCGAAATAGTAGCAATAACAGATGAGTGTAGTGCGGTGTTACAGCAAAAGTTGCTACCAAAGCTGAAAGACCCGGGGAGTTTCACTATTCCATGCACGATCGGGAACATGTCCTTTAATAAGTGCTTATGTGATTTGGGGGCGAGTGTGAACCTTATGCCATTTACAGTATACACAGAATTGGGTTTGCCCGCGCCAAAGCCTACGAATATTTCATTGCAATTGGAAGATAGGTCAGTCAAATATCCAAGAGGCATAGTAAAGGACATACTTGTTAAAGTGGATTAGTTTATATTCCCCGCGGACTTTATTATTCTGATTTTGAAGAGGACAAGAGCATCCCGATTATCTTAGGGAGACCTTTCTTGGCTACGGGTAGGACACTCATCGACGTACAGAAAGGAGAACTTACTATGAAGGTCCAAGATCAAGAAATCAAATTTAACGTGTTCAAGGCCATGAAATTCCCCACGAATGCGGAAGAATGTTTTTGGATGGATATAATTGATCAAATTATCAGTGAAGATATGGGCAAGAGTCTGGTCAACGATCCATTAGAAACAACATTATTGGGGGATGCAGAAGTCGATGACCCAAAATTTATGGACTACTTACAGATGTTAGATTCATTGCCACGAATTAACCGATTCAGAGCACCATTTGAACTTTTACACACAGAGGAGATAGCCACGAAAAAATTAAAACCGTCATTGGAGGAGCCACCAACTCTGAAACTCAAGCCACTCCCTAAACACCTCAAGTATGCTTATTTAGGCAATTCAAATTCTTTACCTCTTATTATTTCTGCTGCACTTTACGATTTATAGGAAGATAAGTTGTTGAGGGTGCTTCGGGAACATAAAGCAGCGATAGGGTGGACGGTCGCTGTGACACCCCCAAAATAGGTATATATCACCCATTCTAAGTCGTCAAATACATGCTACAGAAACAAATACAACTTCAGTAATACAATTGTCGTGCAAAATACGACAACACATATACTGTGAGTTTGAATACAAATATTGTCTAATAGACAGTATACAAACTCAAAAGGAGTCCTCATTACAATTATTGATACACTATTTTACAAAATAGTGAGGACTACTAAAACAACTATCTTGAATCATCACTCCATACCCTAGCTAGTTCCTGCTAAATTCTCTCCTCCTGAGAAGAACAATGGAACAAAAAGGAAAAGGGTGAGCTCAACTAGCCCAATAAAGAATATTATGACTAAGATAATAACTAACAAATTATCATTAGTCTTCAATAGGGAAAATCTGATAAAATATAATAGACAACAAGTTTTAGATCAACAACTGTAGCGGAAACAACAATCCATTAGAAGAGTCAAGTAGAGAAAAAATTCTACTATCTTCTAAGATTTAAAAGTCCATCATCAATATTTTATCCCTGTAACATTAATCAATATATATCTTGAATCAAATATTCATCTTTGCACTACAGGCCAAAGATATTCATTCGTATCACCAGTTGGTCATGTTCATCTTTACACTACGAGCTAAAGATATTCATTAGATAATCATTCATCTTTGCACTACAGGCCAACGATATTCATTACGTAATCATTCATCTTTTCACTACAAGCCACATATATTCAGTAATATCATTATTTAGGACTGAGGATGATGAAAAATATCTTAAAGAAAATGAATCCAGTGAGATAAAAGATCAAAGATTAGGGATTCGTACTTTAGTTTATCCAAGTTCAAAAATACTCCATAATAACCAATTGTGAAGCAGAATTCAAAAATAAAGATCAAAACATGGATACAATCAAAGATAGTAACCATAATAGACATCTTGGACAAAAAAGAGAAAATTTCATTTTTTTGGTGAATAGTGTCGTATTCGTGAATAGTGTCGTATACGTGAATAGTAACCCTGACACAAAAAGGTAGAAATTCCACAATAAAATCCATACCAATATTTCGGTATAATGATATTGAAAGAATAACATCGTTAGAAAGAAAATAACATCCCTTACCTCAAAATATCAGTACTTCTGATTGGAATATCGGTATAAGGCTGAAGGAAACTTGCACTGATGAATAGCAACTCACAAAGTATCTAAATACTCACAAAATACACTCGATAATATAGAGAGAAAAAGAGAGAAAACTTATTTCTGGTGTTATTTTCAATTCTAACTAAGCACTTTATTTATATGAAAATGCTTAGAACGCCATAGCAGACTAACCTACTACCTGATGGCTTTACCTACTACTATTCAAGCCCACCACTTTTGAAAATAAATTCCAACACATTTCATTACTCACCAACCAAAAGTGGGGCCCACTACATTTTTAATAAAAATATTTTATTTTTCGAAACTTCAACAATTCATAATAAATAGCCCTTTTATCAGAAAAATTTGAATCTCATGTGCTTTCCATAGGAAATTTAATTTTCTACAACTTTGTAAGTTTAAGTTTTTTCAAATTCTAAACGAAAAATGACCGAAATCCACATAGGGACGATTTTCAAAACCTCCATTCCGACAAAATACTGATAAAACACCTCAGCATTAATTTCTTCATTTATAACCACATAAAATAAATATTTCCTTATCATATAAATCAATAACTAATTATTCGTAAATAATATTACATAATCACAATTATGACAACCAGGTCGTTCCCAGGAAAGAGGGGACTTTTCGATAAGGATTTCTCCTTATTGGCGCGCAATTAGGTTACCAAACCCCTTTTCTAGATAGAACTTCCATAGACATTACCAATAATGCTATCTAATAATATTATTCAAATAATATGAATTATTGATCTGATAATGGAGATACTGTGCCGTGACAATTATTGAAACAACAATAATATAAAATATCAATGCAACAATTATTTTGAACCAATAAAATAAAATATTGAACATTAATTACTGTAACAATTATTGAGTAGTGACTTCTTACATAAGAATCAATAATTTCAAAAATACTGTGCAATATCGTGTGCTACTGTGAAACCACGCGTATTACTATATTTTAACCACCGGGTATTCTAACAGTGTTAACGGTAACCATTACGTTGTTATTTATAAAAGCTCAAACTTGTCGTTTTCTTCATCCGACAGTTATCCGTTATGGGACCCAAAATGGTTGCGCCATCGTACGAATATTCCCTGACATAAAGAATATTCCACGACCAAACGAATATTCCCCGACAAAATGAATACTTTATAACCACTTGCTTATTTTGCAAAATTTGCACATTTCACCCATAACCAAAGTATTACATCAAATTAACACTTTATTGTTCAAAATAATAAATAGAAGAAATTTGATTTTATTCATTAAAAAGTTGGGGTCTTACAACCTTCCCTTCTTATGAAATTTCATCCTCAAAATTGACGTACGTACCTGGTGTTTCAAAAAGGTGAGGATACCTCGCTTTCATTTCTGATTCTAACTCCCAGGTCATTTCTTCAATAGCATGATTTCTCCACAAAACCTTAACTTATGGTATAACCTTGGTGCGTAAGACATGCTCTTTCCTATCCAAGATCTTAACAGGTACCTCCTCGTACGTTAAATCTTTGTCTATCTCGTTCGGTTCTAATTCAATAATATGGTTCGGGTCTTTCACGTATTTACAAAGCATAGATATGTGAAAAAAATTATGAACATGAGACATGCTTGGAGATAATGCGAGTCTATAGGCCACATTTCCTATTCAGTCAAGAATCTCAAATGAACCAACAAATCTTGGATTGAGCTTTCCTCTCTTCCCAAATGTTGTAACTCCCTTCCATGGAGCAATACGTAACAATACATGATCCCCAATATTAAATTCTACGTCTTTTGGATGAAGATCAGCATAACTCTTTTGTCGATCCTGTGCCGTTTGTATATATTGTCGAATCGTTTGGATCTTTTCTGTAGTTATGCGTACCAATTTTGGTCCCAATAATTTTGTTTCTGCCACCTCATCCCATCATACTGGAGAGCGACACTTTCATCCGTACAATGCTTCAAATGGAGTCATGCCTATACTTGCCTGATAAATGTTGTTGTAGTAGAATTCCACTAATGGTAGGTACTTATCCCAACTCCCTTTGAAATCTAGGACATATAGTCTTAATAGATCTTCAAGAGTTTGAATAGTCCTCTCTGATTGCCCATCCGTTTGAGGATGGTATGCCGAACTGAATCATAAATCTGTGCCCATAGCTTTCTACAAGCTAACCCAAAATTGTGAAGTTAATCTTGGGTCACGATCTGAAACTATGGATACTGACATGCCATGCAATCTAACAATCTCATTTACGTACATACTAGCAAGACGTTCAAGGGAATAAGTCTCCCATATAGGCAAGAAATGGGCAGACTTGGTTAATCTATCAATAATAACCCAAATCTCATCTATGCCTTGAGAAACCTTGGAAAGACCCGTAACAAAATCCATAATAATGTGTTCCCACTTCCATTTCGGAATCTCAAGTGGTTGCAATAGACCATTTGGCACTTGATGCTCTGCCTTTACACGTTGACAAGTTAAACACCTCGAGATAAACTCTGCGATCTCTCTCTTCAAATTGTTCCACCAAAATGTATGTCGAAGATCATGATACATTTTGGTATTCCCAGGATGGATTACAAACGGTGTGTTGTGAGCCTCCATCATAATTCTATGCTTCAAGTCAGAATCGTTAGGAACACAAAGTCTGGAGTTGACTCGAAGTATTCCTTCTTCATCAATTCTTGCTTCTGGAATAACACCTTCTTGCACTTTCTTCTTCATACGCATCAGCTCCATATCCGTAGCTTGAGCAGCTTTAACTTTATCGATTAAAGCCAGTTCTACTCGTATATTTGATATCATCATGTGGGTACTTGGAGCCTTTACCTCTATCTCCATCCTTTGCAAGTCATACAAAATGGACCTTTGTGTTAACAACATTGCACTCGTACCCGCATATGATCTTCTACTCAATAAGTTAGCTACCACGTTTTCTTTTCCAGGATGATATTGGATGGTGTGATCGTAGTCTTTCAACAGCTTGAGCCAACGTTGTTGCCACATGTTGAGTTCCTTTTGGGTGAAGAAATATTTGAGGCTTTTATGATCTGTATAGATCTCCATTTTCTCCCCATACAGGTAGTGTCTCCAGATCTTTAATGTTAAAATGACTGTTGTCAACTCCAAATCATGAGTAGGATAATTCCTCTCATATTCTTTGAGTTGTCGCGAGGCATAGGTATGACTTTCCCATGTTGAATGAGAACACATCCTAACCCTTTGCCTGAAGCATCGTTGTAGATAACAAATCCATCCGAACCAGATGGTATTGTTAGAACAGGTGCCGAAATGAGTCTCCTCTTGAGCTCTTGAAAACTCTTCTCACAATCCTCGCTCCAACCGAATTTTGTATCTTTACGAGTCAGCTGAGTTAACGGAGTAGCGATTCGAGAAAATCCATCCACGAATCTCGTTAATAACCAGCTAAGCCCAGAAAGCTACGTACTTCGGTCACCGACTTAGGTTACTCCCAACTTTGTATTGCTTCAATTTTCGCCGGGTCGAAAGATACACCATGTTTTGACACCACGTGCCCAAGGAATGCTACTTCCTCAAGCCAGAACTCGCATTTCTTCAGCTTGGCATATAGCTTGTTATCACGAAGCCTTTGTAGTACCATCTTCAAATGGTGCTCATGATCTTCACGGCTTTTGGAATAGATGAGGATGTCATCAATAAAGACAATAACGAACTGATCCAAATATTCTTTGAACACACAGTTCATCATATCCATAAAAGCAGCAGGAGCATTAGTCAATCCAAAAGATATGACTAAGAATTCATAATGCCCGTACCGAGTTCTGAAGGCAGTCTTTGGAATATCCTCAGTTTTAATCTTCAGCTGATGATATCCAGAACGAAGATCGATCTTTGAAAAGAATTGTACTCCTTTCAACTGGTCGAACAAGTCATCTATGCGAGGTAGCGGATACCTATTCTTAATGGTGACATGGTTCAATTCTTGGTAGTCAATACAAAGTCGCATACTCACATCTTTCTTCTTTACGAATAACATAGGAGCACCCCAAGGAGATGTACTAGGACGAATGAAACCGATGTCCAACAACTCCTGTAGCCAACCTTTAACTCCTGAAGTTCAATAAGAGCCATTCGATATGGGGTTTTAGAAATGGGCTTTGTACCAGATTTAAGATCAATAAAGAATTCAACTTCACGTTCTGGGGGTAGACTGAGAAGTTCTTCAGGAAATACGTCAGGAAATTCACTAACAACAGAAATATTATTCAAATCTGACGTGTTTTTGTTCAAGTCCGTGACATGGGCTAAGAAATCTTAACATCCGTTTTTCAATAAACGAATAGCTTTATGGCTTGATATGACAATGATTGACTTTAATGGTTTGGTTATTTGAATTTGCATAATAGGTTGGTTAGGAATATGAAAACTAACAACCTTACGAAAACAACCAATTTTGGCATGATGCGTGGTTAACCAATCAATCCCTAAAATCACATCAAATGCAAGAATTTTTAACGAAATAAGATCAACAAGTAATGTTATGGTTCCAACTTGAATCAAGAAAGATTTATAAACAGTAGATGTAATGAAAGTTTCTCCTAACGAAGTCTCAACAGATAAGTCAATGTCTAATTTCTCTAGAGATAGAGTTAAAGACTCCAGGGACCCATGTGATGATGACGAATATACGAGTAGCAACAAGCATCAAGAGAGGAAATCAGATTTAGAGGAGTTGGTGACAAAATATATAACAAGCAATGAGGTGGCTATAAAAAATCAAGCAATGACAATGAAATCACAATAGGAGGCCAAAGATATTCATGGGGTTAGTTTTATCTCTCTAAAAATGTGCTCTGCCTTCTCCCTAGAATTATTTAAAAAATCTTACCCTCTTTACCCCCACCTAATTTTTCCGTTCTACACCTACTTTTCCCGAACCTCTTTTTGTCCACTTTGGTCACTCTCTTCCCCTTTTCACCTATATTTCTCTCACATCCCTCGGGTCCTCTTCTTCCCCGGCTATTTTATTTCCTAATCTGGTCTTTCCTCCCTCTCGTCACCTCCTCTCTGCTGCTCCCCCTCTCTGGTTTCTGCTCGGCCCCTGTTTCACTCCCTCTTATCATGGTCGACTACTCGCATCTCTCGGCCAGAAATTCCCTCAGCAGCCCTTCCCGGGACCTTTTGGATGATTTCAGAATCTCTAACCCCTTATCCCCGGGTTCTGATGATGCAACCATGGTGGAATCGGAGCCTTTTACGGTTCAGATCACTTCTATCGCTGTCAGCTCCTCTGAATCAGAAAACCATAGTCTTGAGAATGGGAATGATGGAACGCAGATTGGTCATGCTATGTCTGACATTTTCAAAGCAGCCCAACAACTTTCTCAGCAGGGTCGTATTGATGCTGCTGATGAGCGTAGGCATAGCAATACCCTAATGGACTTCATCCTTTCGTAGGGTTTTTCTGTCCAGAATATAAATGACTATGCGAAAAAAGGCAAATCGGTCAGGCATGTCAATGACCGGGACCTGTTTGATACCAGTACTCTGAGAGGGCCTTCCGGACTTCCTGTCCTAGCCCCCATATCTGGGCTAACATCTGCCACCGAGAAGGCTCATGCTATGCCTACCCTTGGCTCCCCTGGACCACAGGTTAGGGAGGGGACCATCAATGTGGAGATTTTTGTCCCTATAGGTATGCTTGATTCTAAGTCCAAGACTGTGGTCGGGAAGGCTGTCCCCTCTGACATGGTGGAGAAGAAAAAGCACTCTTGGAGCGAAGTAGTGGCACAAGACGTAAAGCCTAGTTTTAATCTTGACTATTTTCCCCCCTGCCCTCCTTCCTCTGAAAACGCGATTATTCGCATCAAACCTCCTCCTAATATTCTCATTCATGGTAACTCTCTGTGGAACTCCTGCCTTGTGGGTAGTTTCATCACCTCACGATTGCCGTTTAAACTAGTTGAGGAAAGTGCCCATAAGCTATGGGACAAACATGGACTGCAAAGGGTATTCCTGTAAGATAAGGGGCATTTTGTGTTTAAGTTCTCTCGCCCACAAGATCGTGAGAATGTGCTTGCTCTCGGCCTTTGGTACATTTCCAACAAGCTGCTATGACTTAAACATTGGAAGGAAGGGTTAGACTTCCATCCAGAACCATGCACAAAAGCACCTATTTGGGTAAAATTTCACAATGTACCTTTGTCCTATCTCTCCCTGGCTGGGCTCAGCTATTTAGCAAGTAGTATTGGCAAACCCCTATTCGTTGACAAGGTAACTGAAAAATTGGAACCTATGTCCTTCGCCAAAGTCTGCATTGAAGTTACTGCATCCTCTCCCATGCCTGACTGTCTGGAAGTAGTTGTTATAGAGGATGATACTCTATCTGAAAAGGTTTGCATGGTAAAGGTGGAATATCAAAATAAGCCACTATTCTGCTCCCATTGTAAATCTTTTGGCCACACAATTGCCAGGTGCCCAAATGCAAACTTTAAGTGGGTCCCCAAAGGTCCAATGATAGCCCCTTCCCTCTAGAAGGCGGATTTGGCTCTTAGCCCTAAGCCTCCTATCCCTCCTATCGGTAATTCGGGCCCCTCTCCCTTGGATTTCAATTTTCTTCCCCCCTCTTCCCTGGGGATTATGAACGAGTGGACTGTTGTGGCTAAGGGTCCTAGGCCGCCCCCTATTCCCAAGCAGCCCTTCACCAGTGCTCCTCCACTTTCTGTGTCTGGCTCAAACCCGTTTGCCCCCCTTTCTCTAGTGGCTGTGCCTCAACCAGATCCTTTCTCTGACACCGATACCACCCCTCCCCCTGGTCCCCTGTTGGGCAAACTAAAGCTAGTTGACGAAAAGGATGGTAGGGACCTCAAGCACAAAGCAAATAACTCTTTTGTCTCTAACAAAAGCTCCAAGAAGAAGAAAAATGGGGGAGCCCCATCTCACAATCTTAACTGTTTTATGATCAGTTTTTGCTCTATGAATATTAGAGGTGTAAATAATAGGGCCAAGCAGGCTAGTGTTAAAGATCTTATTTGTAAATACTCTCTCTCTTTAGTTGGACTTCTGGAAACCCGAGTCAAAGCTCCCAAAGCCATTACTACTGCTAAGGCTATAGTAGGAAGGGATTAGAAATGGCTCTTCAACTATGAGCATCATAATAACGGGAGGATATGGGTTGGCTGGGACCCTTCTGTGTGGGATGTTACTTCTATTTCCAAGTCCTCTCAATTCATCCACTGTATGGTTACCTTTTTGGAACGCAACATCAGTTTCTATGTGTCCTTTATTTATGGGCTCAATACTACCGTGGATAGGAAACTTCTTTGGGGGGGCCTTGAGGGATATTCTTGTGCCCACCGATAAGCCATGGTGCATCCTAGGTGATTTCAATGAGGTTTTGAACCTATCTGAGATCAATTGGGGTAGTGAGCTATGGGATAGAGGCATGCAAGATTTTAAAGACTGCATTTGTGATTTATCCATGCTCGATCTTCGGGCAGTGGGCCCCTACCACACGTGGTGGGACTCTAACAGTGTGAATCCTATTTATAGAAAATTGGATAGAGCCATGGTTACCTCCCAATGGTTGTATAATTTTCCTTTATCACAGGCCATCTTCTCTCCTCGTGACCTTTCTGACCACTGCCCGGTGATAGTCCAGACTGGAATGCACTTGCCTCGTATTCCTAAACCATTTCAATTTTTCAATTTTATGGTGGACATGGAGAACTTCCATGAGGTGGTCAGACTTGCTTGGCGTATCCCTGTGTTTGGTGACCCTCTTCAAGTCCTCGCTGGGAGGCTCAAATCTGTTAAAAAGGCGCTTATTGGTCTGAATAAAAGCATTGGTAATCTGACTTCTAATGTTGCTCAAATTCGGTATCTTCTCCATTCCACTCAGACTTCTATCGCTCATAACCCGAATGATCAGGTTTTGCTTGAGAGACAGAAGGATCTTACCAGCCATCTTTGGGAAGCCCTCTTATGGGAGGAAAAGCTCTTCAGGCAAAAATCCAGGATTCAATGGCTTAAGGATGGTGATAGGAACTCTGGTTTTTTTCATAACCAAGTACAAGCTAGGTGGAACCATCACAAAATTTTGTCTATTACAACTGACGAGGGCATCCTAGTGAGTGGGCAACATAACATTCAGCAGATTGTAGTGGCCCATTTCCAATCAACTTTAGGTTCCCCATCTCATGTAATCTTCTCAAATACTCAGCTCTTGGCAAGCTCCTTCAAGAAATTTATTACTCCCGTGGAAGCTGCTGCTATGGATAGGGACATAACAGATGCCGAAGTCCTCGCTTCCCTCAAAAGTATGAAGCAAAATAAGAGTCTGGGCCCTGACGGCTTCAATGTCAATTTCTTTCTTGCTTGCTGGGAAATAGTTGGCTCAGATTTCTCTCTTGCAGTTAAATCCTTCTTCCAGCAGGGTTGTCTTTTGCGGGGAACAAACGCTACGGCTATTGTTCTTGTTCCCAAAAACCCAAACCCCTCCTCCATGAAGGACTTCAGGCCGATTTCCTGTTGTAATACTACCTATAAATGCATCTCAAAGATCCTAGTGAGTCGGATGAAGGGTTTCCTCCCCAAGATCATTTCTCCTTACCAAGCTGCTTTTGTCCCGGGCAGGAGGATTGGAGACAACATTCTTATTGCTCAGGAGCTTTTTCGGAACTACCATAGGAAATCGGGTTCCCCTCGATGTGCCTTGAAAATTGATCTCCAAAAAGCCTTTGATTTTGTTTCTTGGGAGTTTATTCTAGAAGCACTGATAATCTTCAAATTCCCCCCAAAGTTCATCTTCTGGATAAAGGCATGCATTTCCACCCCCACCTTTTCTGTAAAAGTCAATGGGGGACTATATGGCTACTTTAGTGGTTCCAAAGGGCTTCGGCAGGGAGATCCTTTATCCCCCATCCTTTTTGTCCTAGCTATGGAAGTCCTTTCCGTTATCCTCACAAAGGAGACAAATGGGCCTAATTTTAAGTTTCATTGGAGAACAAAGCAGCAAAGGTTAACCCATTTATGTTTCGCTGATGACCTTCTTCTCTTTTGCCATGGAGACCTCCGATGAATAAGCATCCTTAAAGAAAGCCTCAACTTGTTCTCCTCTATCTCTGGCTTGTGTCTGAACCACTCAAAAAGCACTTGCTTCCTGTAAAATGTCCTCCCAGAACACTCTGCTTCCATCCTTTCCTTTCTAGAGTTTCAAGAGGGGACATTTCCTGCTAAGTTCCTGGGGGTCCCCCTCCTTACCTCAAAGCTTAGCCTGGCCGAGTGTAGACCTCTCCTTGACAGGATTACTAAAAGGATTTCCTCTTGGACCAACAGATTCCTATCTTATGCGGGTCGCCTGCAGCTTATCAAATCCATTCTCTTCTCTATCCAAACTTTCTGGTCTTCAAATTTCACCCTCCCTATTGCTGCCTTAAAAGACATGAAATCCACCTTCTGCCAATTCCTTTGGAAGGGCCCTACTCTTTCGAAACATGGTGCTAAAGTGGCTTGGAGCAAAATCGCTCTACCCATTCCTGAGGGAGGGCTGGGAATTAAAAAACTATATGAGTGGAACCGTGCCTCCATTATCCAGCATCTGTGGGATATCATCAACCCCGGTTCTACTTCTATGTGGGCTGAATGGGTTAGGATATTTTCCTTAAAGGGAAAACATTTCTGGTGCATGGACATCCCTGGAGACTGCTCATGGATTTGGAGGAAAATCCTTAACCATTGGCAACTTGCTTTGAGCCACACATCATACCTCATTGGAAATGGTCGCCGCACTAAACTTTGGTTTGACCCATGGATCCTGAAGGAACCGCTAGCCTATTCCACCTCCTCTCCTCTTATATCCAACTTTGGATTGGACCTTGATGAAATGGTTAGTAGCATCATCAGCAATTCCGATTGGGCCCTCCCAAGTTCTAACCATCACTCGGTTATTGAATTCAGACATCTCTTCTCTCCGGCCATAGGCTGCAACCCCTCCATAGAGGACTCGGTTCTATGGGACAACACTAATATCGTTGGGAAAGCAACTTCCTTCTTTTGGGGTTCCATCCAATCCTATGGTAATCTAGTGACATGGGATAATCTGGTGTGGCACAAATACCTCCTTCCTCGATATTCTTTCTTCTTATAGCTTGCATTCCAGAACGGGTTACGTACCAAGGATCGGCTCTCAAATTATGGGCTCGTTGTCAACCAAACATGCCTTTTATGTAACTCCCACAATGAGACTTTCGACCATCTTTTCTTCAACTTTCCTTTCTCCTACAACATGCTCTTTTCTGTTCTCAGGAACTGTGGGTGGAAGGGATCCTCAAGGAGTTGGAACCCTATCACTTCTTTCCTCATTGCCCAACCAAACAGCTCCGTTCAACAAGGTATTCTTCTCCTAGGTTTTGCCACGGTTGCTTACCATATTTGGCAGGAAAGAAACGCTAGGATACATGATAAAGGTCCCATACCGATTAGGACTGTCACCCGTAATGTTATGAAGATTCTGAAATGCAAGCTCCACTCCATTCGTAGATTCCAAAAAGTGAAAGAAAGGCCAAGGTTTTCTAATCTAGCCCTCTAGAGACCTGTCTATTTCAGGTTTGCCACTGTCGCTGAGCTGAAGGGCTGCAATTTGTTGCTGCTGTCCAAAATGAGGATGCTGATTGTTTTGTATTGCTGGAGTTGTTTTGTGTCTGGTCTTCAATTGTTTTGAACATGGTTGAGATGTCTGACATCACTGTTGTATGGGTCTGTGTTGCTGCAGTGAAATTCAGGTTGCTAGACTGTTATTAGGTACTGTATGGTCTGTTGGGGATCTATGGTTCTATGATTGGATCAGTTGTGAACACCATAGCAGCTGTATCTGTTACAGGATGAGGGGTTTTTCTGCTAGTTCTGAATGCTTTGCGCATGCGCTGCAGATGCAGATGCTCGGTACCTCATAGTGTCGTTTTGTTGTGTTGCTAATGATGAGGTTGTGCTGCTCGGAATTGTCGGCTGATGCTACTACTGATACTACAGGACGAGCATCTGTGGGTCGGGGCCATCTTCTGCTGCTACAGACCGGCTAGGCCGTGGCCATTCTTGGGTTATCTAGTATCCTACTGCCACTGCTATAAATTGATTCTGCTGGCTGCTACAGAATGGAGATTTCGAGAAGCTGTAGCTAAATCTACTCCGCTGATGCTCCTCTATGGGCTAGAAAGGACTATAGACAGATGGTGGATGCTGAGTTTTGCGGTTGCAGCTATATTTGAGGCCATAGGGGAGAGAAACAGTGGATCCTCTTAGGTAGGGAAGTTGTTGTCTGATCTGGATGGGTGCCTGGGGATCTGTAGAATGCCCTCTGCTGCTGCTCGATTTTATCTATATCATGAAGCTGTATAAATGAGGTTGGTCATTTCTGCCGAAGAGTGGCTTCTTTGATGCAACCGGGTGGCTGTTTAGACTTTTTTCTTTGGGTTTGTAATGGTCATCTTGTTTAAGAAATTGTATGTTTTGGTTATGGTTTGTACTAACAGTTAAATTTTTAGTGTTGTTAGGCTTTCAGCCTGCGGTATTCTATAGTCATGACTTTATATGGCTTGTCGTATGATGTCTATGCTATTCTCTTATTGGGGTTACCCATGATTTTTGTAATTTCCTTTCTTTCAATACAGTTTAAATTTAGCAAAAAAAAAATATACGAGTAGAACCGATTTTAATTGATAAAGTTAAAGGTGCTCAAGCTACAGACCTGGAGCTGATACGTATGAGGAAGAAAGTGCAAGAACGTGTTATTCCGGAAGCAAGAATCGATGAATAAATAATACTTCAAGTCAACTCCAGACTTTGTGTTCCTAACGACCCTGATTTGAATTATAAAATCATAATGGAGGCGTAAAACACATCGTTTGCAATCCATCCGGGGAGTACCAAAATGTATCATGATCTTCGACATACATTTTGGTGGAGCAATATGAAGAGAGAGATAGCGGAGTTTATCTCAAGGTGTTTAACTTGTCAACGAGTCAAGGCGGAGCATCAAGTACCAAAAGGTCCATTGTAACCACTTAAAATTCCAGAATAGAAGTGGGAGCACATTACCATGGATTTCGTTACTGGTCTTCCCAAGGTTTCTCAAGGCATAGATGCAGTTTGGATCATTGTTGATAGATTGACCAAGTCTGCTCACTTATTACCTATATGAGAAACTTATACACTTGAACGTCTTGCTCGTATGTACATAAATGAGATTGTAAGACTGCATGGTATGCCAGTATCCATAGTTTCTGATCGAGACCCATGTTTCACTTCACGATTTTGGGTTAGTTTGCAGAAAGCTATGGGCATGGATTTACGATTTAGCTCAGCATATCATCCTCAGACGGACGGGGAGTCGGAGAGGAATATTCAAACTCTTGAATATCTATTAAGACTTTGTGTCCTTGACTTCAAAGGAAGTTGGGACAAGTTCTTACCGTTGGTGGAGTTTTCCTACAACAACAGTTATCAAACAAGTATTGGCATGGCTCCATTTGAGGTGTTGTATGGGAGAAAGTGTCGTTCTCCAGTATGCTGGGATGAGGTGGGTGAAGCAACGTTGTTGGGACTGGAGTTGGTACGTATGACTACAGAAAATATTCAAACGATCCGATAACGTATAAAAACTTCACAAGATCGACAAAAGAGTTATGTTGATCTTCATCGAAAGGACGTAGAATTTGATATTGGATATCATGTGTTGTTACGTGTTGCTCCATGGAAAGGAGTTACGAGATTTGGAAAGAGAAGAAAGCTCAATCCTCGATTCATTGGCCCATTTTTAATTCTCGAGTGAGTAGGAACTGTGGCCTATAGGCTCGCCTTACCGCCAATTAAGTATGTCTCGTGTTCATAACATTTTTCACATATCTATGTTACGTAAATTTGTGAAAGACCCGAACCATATTATTGAGTTAAAACAAGACGGGATAGAGGAAGATCTAACGTATGAAGAGTTACCTATTAAAATCATGGATAAGAAGGATCATGTTCTACGCTCCAAGGTTATACCTCAAGTTAAAGTTTTGTGGAGAAACCACGATGTGGAGGAAACGACTTGGGAGTTAGAATCTGAGATGAAGTCAAGGTATCCTCATCTCTTCGACATACCAGGTATGTACCCTAATTTCGAGGACGAAATTTCATAAGAAGGGGAGGTTGTAAGACCCCAACTTTTATGAATAAAGAATAATTTCCTCGAAATATATTTTTAAATATTATGGTGTAGATTTGATATAATGTTATAGTTGTGGGTAATATTTACAAATTTTGCAAAGTAAGCAAGTGGTTATATAATATTCGATTGGTCGGGGAATATTCGTTTTAACAGGGAATATTCGTACGACGGCACAATCATTGGTGGACCCCATAACGGAAGTATTGTCATAGTTAGAAAACGACAGAATTATCTTTTTGTAAAAATAACAGCGAAAGTGTTACCGTTAAACCTGTTGAACTATCCGGTAGTAAAAGTACAGTAATACGCGTGGTTGCATAGTAGCACACGGTATTGATTATTGATACTTACGTGAGAAGTCACTCAGTTATACTCAATTATTGCTACAGTAATTGTTTCATCATATCTCTCATATTATTGATTCAATTATTGTTACAGTATCATCTGCATAATATGATATATTATTAAATCAATAATTGAGACAGCAAAGTTATTCATATTATTATTTGCAATATTGACAATGTCTAGAAGTTCTGTCAAGGAGAGGTTTGGTCACCTAATTGCGTGCCAATAAGGAGAAATCCTTATCGGAAAGCCCCCTCTTTCCTGGGAACGACCTGGTTGTAAAATATTATGAATTATAATATTAATGATGAATAAGTTCATGTTGATTAAAGATGAATTTTATAGTTCCATTGTGTTGGAATTATTTGTGTTAGTGGAAATCAACATTTATTTCGATAATAATTTATCACGCTCTAGGGGTAGGCTAAAAAGTCTTCAAGAATACGTCAGGATATTTATTAACAATGGAAATACCATTCAAAACTGTGACTCTCATCCAAGACTTGGATAACACTTCATATTGATACCTATCAACTTGCCATCGTCATTCACGACATTGCCTACAGAAAGTCTGGCTCCGGTGTATTCCACACAAGAAAGTCAATAACGAAATGATCGGGGCTCTTTATTTATGGCTTGATATGACAATGGTTGACTTTAGTGGTTTGGTTACTTTGAATTCGCATAACAGGTTGGTTAGGAGTATGAAAGCTAACAACCTTACGAAAAGCATGATGAGTAGTTAACCAATCATTTCCAAAAATCACATCAAAGGCAAGTATTTTCAAAGAGATAAGATCGACAGGTAACGTGAAAGTGTTGATTTGAACAAGATTTATAAATAGTGGAGGTAACGAAGGTTTCTCCCAACTGAGTTTAAGCAGATATATCAAAGTCTAACTTCTCCGGAGTTAACTTCAAACATTGAACTCAACTAGGTGCAATAAAAGAGTGAGTAGAACCGGTATCTAACACGGTATAGACTTCGCAAGAGTTTATGACTAACATACCCGTGATAATTTTATTCAGGTTTCTCGTCACAAAAAAATGCTCTCTCTTAAACTACTGGCTTTGGCTTGTTTGGGACATCCTTTGGTGCCTCCATCCTAGCTGAACTTGTCTTCGGTGAACGAAAAAATTTGGCTAAGTGGCCTTCTCTTCCATAATTATAGCATGCTTTGGACGGCATCAAACAGTTTGGACTGATGTGTCCCTCCCCTCTGCATTTGAAGCATATGATAGGTGGTCGTTCTCCTTCCTTAACAACGGGTGCTGGTGCTGACGTCTTTCCATCATTGTTGAATCTCTTCTTCTTGAAATGTCCATTCTTATTATTTTTACCATGATTACCACTGAAGTAGTTACCATTTCTGGCATGTTGATTCCCTCCATGCTTATTGTCACCGCTTTGATGACTGTTATCACCGGTATTATCATTTTTACGGCTGCTCTCTTTTGGTTGCTTTGACTCGTTATCGCGCTCCACTAACTGAGCCCTATTTACAACATCTAAATACAAACACAGTTTATGAGAAATAAGATATTGACATATCTCCGGCTTCAAATGTGAGACCCCAGATTTTACGAATAAAGATTTAATTTTATCGAAATAATTTTTTTAATATTATGGTGTGGATTTGATGTAATGTTATAGTTGTGGGTAGTATTTATAAATTTTGTAAAATATGCAAGTTGTTGTATAATATTCTTTTTGTCGGGGAATATTCGTACGACGGTACAATCATTGGTGGACCCCACAATGGAATTATTGTCGGAATGAGAAAACGACAAAAATATTTTTAAGAAAATAACGGCGAAAGTTTTACCGTTAATATTGTTGAACTACTAGGTAGTAAAAGTACAGTAATACGCGTGGTTGCATAGTAGCATACGGTATTGATTATTAATGCTTACGTGATAAGTCACTCAATTTTGTTTTATTGTTATTATTAATGTAATAAAACAGAATACTTTTATAAAGTTATTCTATAAATAAAATATATTATATTCTATTATGCATAGTGTTTTGCATAGTAAAATCTTTTTATATAAAATAAAATACTTTTATAAAGTTATCTATTTTATTAGACAATAATTAGAATATATTATATTTTATTATGCATAGTGTTTGCATAGTGCCTGCATAGTGTTTACATAGTGGCTGCATAGTGTTTGCATAGTAAAATCTTTTATAAAGTTATTCGTTTAATTAGATTATAAATAGAATATATTATATTTTATTTAAAATATTTTGCTTTAAATATGGACCGTCAGATTAAAGTAAATCAATCTGGACCGTTCATGAGTTAGTTACTATGCAGTCCATTTTTCTATAAATAGATGTTCATTCATTCATTATTTCTTACGAATTCACTGAAACTCTAGAGAGAGAAACTATAGAGAGAAAGAAGAAAAGTGTTCTGCTACTTCACTACTTCTATATCCAATACTCTTCTTTCTAAGGTAGGGAATATTATTTGTTGTACTCATAAGGGGTATTCTTTCTTTCTTATTCATGAAGAGAACTTCTGTTATTCTATTCTTTATTATTCTGTTGGAATAACCTGTATACGCGGGCTACCCTATACTTGGTGACATTCTTCTATTATTCCGTCTTTACTATTCTGTTGGAATATCCTGTCTGTGCATTTTACGCCGGACCTGATTCTGTCTTTATTATTATTCTAGTGGAATATCCTGTCTGTGCGTTTTATGTCGGACCTGGTTCCGTCTTTATTATTATTATGTTAGAATATTCTGTCTGTACGTATTACGCCGGACCTGGTTCCGTCTTTATTATTCTGTTGGAACATCATGTCGGTGCGTATTACGCCTGACCTGGTTCCGTTATTTAGTATTCTATTGGAATAACCTGTCTATGCGAAGTACCGCATGCATGGTGATTTTTGTTGTTATTCCATTCTTTATTATTTTGTTGGAACATCCTATCGGTGCCAATTTCGCCTGACCTGGTTCCATTACTTATTATTCTGTTGGAATTACCTGTCTATGCGAAGTACCGCATGCATGGTGATTTCTTTTGTTATTCCATTCGTTATTATACTCAGTTGGTTAAAGTTTTAACTTCTATACTCCATGTAATTAGTGGAATATCCTTGATATTTGCGCTTCATCCAGTATCTTTTCATGTTAATATTCTTCTGAGCATTCTTGAATTTTACTCTACAAAGCAGTATCATCTTGAAAATTTGGACGTTATTGGTTCCTGGATAAATTAATTCTTGAACTTGTTTTTATTGAATTCTTATATCATTGTCATCATACTCATGTTTATATTATGTTGAAAGTCATTTGTGGCCTGTGGTGCATAGATGGACTTGGTATGATTATGACCAGGGATTATGCGGTGTAATCTTGACCGTAATGTTACAAATGATGTGGAAAAAGTCCTCATTGGCCCGTAGTGCATTGATGGATAGTTTTTGGTATTATTATGGCTATGGATTCTCTTTGGCCATAGTGTAAAGATGAATTGTTTTATGGCATGATCAGGACCGTTGATGAGTACACAAATATTCTTGGCCCGTAGTGCATGGATAATTGTGGTCGTGATACTAAAGAATATCTTTGGCCGTAGTGCAGGGATGATTAGATGATGTGGATTATTTATTAAGCTGAGTCCCAGCGATAAAAGTGATGAAAAACCTTTTAAATCATAAAAGATAGTAAATTTTATTCTCTACTTGACTCTTTTAATGGATTGCTTGTTCCGCTGTAGTTAAACTTGATGGTTGTTATATTGTATCAGTTTAACACTGTTGAAGGCTAACGATTATTTATTCTGCAATATCTTAGTCATAATATTTCTTAGTGGGCTAGTTGAGCTCACCCTTTCTTTCACTGTTCTCTTCAGGAAATAAGAATACAGCTGGGACGAGTCGGGGAACAGAGTGATGGACCAGATGATAGTATTAGTAGTCCTCACTATTCTGTTAAATAACGTGACAATAAATGTAATGAGGACTTATTCTGAGAGTGGATATTGTCTAGAAGACAATATTTGTATTAAAACTCACAGCTCTCTTGTTGTATATTAAAGATTGTATTTGTATTCTGTACCATGTATCTGACGAATCAAGATGGGTGATGTATACCTAATTTTGGGGGCGTCACATCAAACCTCTTAAAAACATCCGTGTCAATCTCTCTTCATTATCAACCAAGTGGGACGCAAATTGGGACAACTCGGCAAACTTGGCTTCGTATTGCGACACGGTCATGTTGTTTTGCTCCAACTTGATAAATTCCACCTCCTTCATCTGACAAATGCTTTCGGGAAACTACTTGTCATTGAACAGCTCTTGGAACTTCTCCCAAGACATCTTGAGTGCATCAGGCTGGGTACATTTTACAGATTCCCACCAGTGATCTGCCTCTTCATGCAACATAAAGGTGGCATAGGGAAACTTTTGCTCCTCGGAGCATCCCAAGACATCAAATATCTTGGTGATCTGCTTTAACCATGTCTCCGCCTTAAGTGGTTCTGGCTTTCCTAAAAACTCCGGTGGTCCCAGCTCCTTGAATTGCTTAGTGGTGATCAACCGTGGGTTGCCATTATTTCCTCCTGCATTATGAACAGGAGCCACCTTCGCTTGATGTTGCATGAATTCTAAAAAGCTCCTAAACGTACCGTCATTCGTCAATTGACCAGTGTTGTTGTTTACAGGAGGATTATCGCCATCCTATTGCACATTGTCCTGATTATTGATCTATGGAGAATCAATGGTCTCATGTGCTCCATTGCAATTCTCAACATTCTCGGATGTCATTTTTAGATACTGCCACAAAACAAAGGTTAATTGACATGTAACATATTATCCCTATATTCTGACCGACCAATTAAATACCAAATAAACTTAGGTAGGTCATACTAGCGATGGAATTCCCCGTCTCTCCCTTCCTAGTTCTATTCTCACATCATAGCCATGGTTCATATCCCTAAGCTTTGATACCAACTGTGACGCCCCCAAAATTAGGTATACATCACCCATCTTGAGTCGCCAGATACATGGTACATAATTCATATACAACTTAATAATACAACTGTCGTGTACAATATGACAAAACATAAACTGTGAGTTTGAATACAAATATTGTCTACTAGAGAGTATAAAAACTCAAAAGGAGTCCTCATTACAATTATTATCACACTATTTCACAGAATAGTGAGAACTACTAATGCAAACATCTAGGATCATCACTCTGTTCCCCGACTAGTCCCAGCTACGTTCTCATTTCCTGAAGAGAACTGTGAAAGAAAGGGTGAGCTCAACTAGCCCAGTAAGAAATATTATGACTAAGATAATGCAGAATAATTTATCGTTAGCCTTCAATAGTGTTAAACTGATAAAATATAATATCTATAAAGTTTAACTGCAACGGAACAAACAATCCATTAGAAGAGTCAAGTAGGGAATAAAATCTACTATCTTCTATGATTTAAAAGGTTTTTCATCACTTTTATCACTGGGACTCAGCTTAATAAATAATCCACATCATCGAATCACCCATGCACTACGGTCAAGGATATTCTTTAGTATCACGACCACGAATTATCCATGCACTACGGCTAAGATAGTCATGTTTTCATCAACGGTCCTGATCATGCCATAAAATAATTCATCTTTGCACTACGGCCAAAGAGAATCCACAGCCATAATCATACCAAAAATTGTCCATCAATGCACTACGGGCCAATGAAGACTTTTTTCACATCATTTGTAACATTACGGTTATGATTATACCGAATAATCCCTGGTCATAATCATACCAAGTCCATCTATGCAGTACAGGCCACAGATGACTTTTAACATAATATAAACATGAGGATGATGGCAATGATATAAGAATTCAATAAAATAAGTTCAATAATTAATTTATCTAGGAACTAATAACGTCCACATTGTCAACAAGATACTTCTTTGTAGAGTAAAATTCAAGAATGCTTAGAAGAATATTTTCATGAAAAGATACTGGATGAAGCGCAAATATCAAGGATATTCCACTAATTTCATGGAGTATAGAAGTCAAAGTTTTAACCAAGTGATTATAATAAAGAATGTAATAACAAAAGAAATCACCATGCATGCGATAGACCATACAGACAGGTTATTCCAACAGAATAATAAATAACGAAACCAGGTCCGGTATAAAATGCACAGACAGGATATTCCAACATAATAATAAAGAATGGAACTAGGTCTGGCATAAATGCACAGACAGGATATTCCGACAGAATAATAAATAATGAAATAACAGAAGAATTTTACCAAGTATAGGGTAGCCCGCGTATACAGGTTATTCAAACAGAATAATAAATAATGGAATAACAGAAGTTCTCTTCATGAATATAAAAGATATAATACCCCTTGTCGTAAAAGAAACTGAATATAAGAGTAGGGAAGTAGCAGAATACTTTTCTATCGTTTCTCTATAATTTCTCTCTCTAGAGTTTCAGTGAATTCGTAAGAAATAATGAAGGAATGAGCTTCTATTTATAAGAAAATAGATTAAATAGTAACTAATTTATGAACGGTTCAGATTGATTTACTTTTAAACGAACGGTCCATATTGGTTTATTATTAAAATTTAAAGCAACGGTCCATACTGATTTACTATTTAAACTTTAAACCATCGATCCATATTGATTCACTATTATAGCTTTCCACCAGCGGTCCATATTGATTTACTATTAAAACTTCAACCAACGGTCTGAAAAATTAGCACATCTCCTTATGGAATAATATTGTACCCAAAAATGATTTAGATCGAAAAGATATATATTTTACGGGTGATCAATAGTACCTCGTGAATAGTAACTCGTGAATAGTAACTCATGAATAGTAACTTGTGAATAGTAACTCATAAATAGTAACTCAAGAATAGTAACTCATGAATAGTAACTCATAAATATTAACTCGTGAATAGTAACTCATGAATAGTACTCCGACACGAAAAGTAACTCGAATATCCGATTGAACAATATAACCTCCAGTCATCAATTATATTAACACAAATAAGTCGAACACAATGGAACTATAAAATTCATCTTTAATCAAATTGAACTTATTCATCATTAATATTATAATTCACAATATTTAACAACCAGGTCGTTCCTAGGAAAGAGGGGGCTTTTCGATAAGGATTTCTACTTATTGGCGCGCAATTAGGTGACCAAACCTCTCCTTGACAGAACTTCTAAACATTGTCAATATTGCAAATAATAATATGAATAACTTTGCCGTCTAAATCCTTGATTTAATAATATATCATATTATGTAGATAATACTGTAACAATAATTGAATCAATAATATGAGAGATATGATGCAGCAATTACTATAGCAATAATTGAGTATAACTGAGTAACTTCTCACGTAAGCATCAATAGTCAATACCGTGTGCTACTGCGTAACTACGCGTATTACTGTACTTTTAACACCAGGTGTTTCAGCAGTTAAATGTAAAACTTCCGTCAGTATTTTCATAAACTATTTCTGTCATTTTCTCAATCCGACAATAATGGGTCCATGTTGGGTAAAATCTAATTACGCATAACACACAAGTATACATGGTCAACAAGTAATAAAATGAAAGTAGAGTATCGTTCCCATGAGGAATTGTTTAATAAAAATCACCAAGTACTAACCCGTAACCAAATAAATCTTATTTAAACGAATGAATTTGAAATTATATAAATTAAACTACTATTAAATTCCACTAGTTAAATTAAGATAACGGAGATTTAAGATCACAACTTCACTTATTGCTTCATTTAAGTTAAGACACTTCTCATCAATTATTCTCTATCCTAAATTGTTAATCAAGAACACTAAAGCAGATAATACCACCTCTCGATGCATAATACTCATATTAACGTCAATCCACAATTAAGATAGAAATCTGTTAAACACCTTAATCAACTAACCCACTATATCTCTATGTGAATTACAATTGAAGAAAGGTGAAGAATAAGTTCTCTATCCAATTACATATGATTTTAAGCATATCTCTACCTTAACTATAATCAAAAATCTGCTATTGACAAAATTCATGACACGTGCTATCATAATAAGATCTAAATCAATACTTCATCTCTCGAGTTCATATAGATTATCACGATAATTGATGGCCAATCAATTAAATAATTAAGTCCAAATCACAATAGACAATCCTCATAATAGAATATAATAATTGATAGATAAGCATATTAAAATATACTACACAATAAGATCCATTGTAATCTCAAACAAAGAATTAGTTCATGATTATTGAATTAAAACTAAGAATCCGCAATTGAATAATCATTAAAAGATAAAGATAGAAGAAGATAAGAAGATAAAATCTATTGTCTGTAGATTTGAAGCTCCCTCCTTGCTCCTATTTTGAATCTTCAATGGTCTCCAAGTTGCTTCAATCTCCAAATCTAACAAGAACTAGTGTTTTGATCTAATTTACTCTAATCTAATCTAATGGAATCCTCTCTCTAATCTCTAATCTCCTCCAATCCTTCTGATTCTCCTCCTTTTATAAGTCTCTTTATATGTCTTTAAGTCCTCTTGGAAGTTCTCTTGGAAGTCCTTGTGTCAATCGGATCGAAACAATCCTTTCCGGACTCAAAATGGACCAAAATTCGCATTTTTCGTGCATTTACTGGGCTACCCCCGCCCCGAAGGGGGTCTATGATTGTTTTAGGCCTGCCCCAGTGGGCTATGGGCCTGCTTTGTACCATGTATGCCCACCCCGACGACGGTTTTGTGAAGGAATTTTTTTTACTCTGACGTCCTTTGGGAAAACGGCCATAACGTTTGATCCGGAAAGAGTTACGAGGCCTGCAACCTATCAAATCGAAGATATCAACGAGATCTACAACTCTCATTCTTTAAGAATTGAGAAATAACGAATGGATGAAGGTCAAAATTGGGATAGAAGTGATTGATGTGCAAATGGCCACCCAAAATAGTGTCGTTCGACGTCCGTTGGTACAATTGTCATAACTCTTGCATCCGAACTCCGATTTTGATGATTCAAGATGTTCCAGAAAGCTAAGAAGAAGCTCTACAATGTAATCCAAGTTTCAAACCAAGAACATGAAATAAACATAAAAGCCCAAACGATGTCCGGATTGCTTTTCTTTGCATTTTCATACCAATTCTTTGCGATTTCAACTCCCAAGCATATAATCTACAAAACGAACACAAAATGTATGAAAAGTAACTAAGAAATATGAGATTAAGAAAATAATTCAAGTAACAGATACCAGATAAGTATGTATAAAACCTACTTATCAAATACCCCCAAACTTAAACCTTTGCTTGTCCTCAAGCAAAAACACAAAACAATAATGCAATGCACTGCAACTAATCTACATGTCTACGAATCTAGTAGTAATGACATAAATAAGGTTATTCAACCGGCTTTAGAAAAATCAAGTAAACACGATAGTACATCATATCAAGACAAATCAATAATTTTTCAATCAATCATCAAATCTTAGACTGCTATCACTAATATAGTGCGTGTGTGCTCCACAACAATGTTAACTGATATAAAATCAAATTTAACACATAACAAGTCTCTTTGAAGGAATCATACAACGTAAACTCAGGAAATCCAAAAACAAGCTAGATCCAACTAAAATCAAATAATTACCAATATCGAGGGTCAACATGGGATACTTATGCTTTATTTTTCACTTACGGGGGCTTTTTGCTCTTATTTCCCGTTTTATTCATTTTTTTCTTTTGGTTTATATACACATAGCTATGCAATGTCTTATTCCCTTAGGCTTTTAAATGCTACCTTAACGAGCTTTCGATCACTGACTCCCAGACCATTAAGACCTTAGGGCGCTAGGTGTAAAGACAATCCCCTCGGGCTTACTTACTCAAGTAACAAAGGCCACAAAACTAGACAAGTACGCCACGGTGTTCATTCATACTTTTTCTTTTTTTTCTTTTTTATAGCTTATATACCCCAAATATTCCTCCATACTTAGGCTCTTGTCTAACTTTCACCATCATAACTTGTTCTTTTCATTCTTTCATTCAAACTAGCATTATCCTTCAGAATCCCATTATGTATCAATTTACTCAATCAATCAACAAGTTATTTTTACTGTGCTATACTTATTATAACAGTTTCAAACAGAAAAAGACTCAATTCATAACAAGAAATCACATCAAAGCTCTAATGGTCAGTACTATACTTGTCTACCTAATTCAAATCTCATCATTGGCCAAAATAAACTTAAACTATCAAACAGCTGGACTTATGCAAGATGAACATAGTAACTAACTATTATTTTTGATTTTTGATTTTTGATTTTTTTTAGTTATAAATAAAAACTATTATGCAACTACTCTACTATGCAAACTATTATGCAATTACACTACATGAATGCAAACATAAATAAACCTAAATTATTTAACTCCCCCAAACTTAACAATTACAATGTCCTCATTGTAAAATAAAGCATGAAGTGGAAGAGGACTTCCCTGTAATCATTTAAGCTTGTGGTGATGGTGGCGCTGGCGGCGATGATCATTTTCCTATCCATTGAACCTCCAATACCTACAATGAAGAGAGACACCATGGATTAAAATAACACTTGGATTCCTATCTACTAAATAAACTAGGAAAGCATATAAATAAATAAAAAAAATTTCCTGTGTTGCCTCCTAGTTAGCGCTTGAATTATAGTCTTTTAGCGTGACTTTGTCTGGTCAACGCTATCCAATTCCTCTCCGATAATTGAGGAACCCTCTATCCATCGAAAATAATGTAGATTTTGGTAGGTTCCCATTTGTGATAGCCATTGCTTCCAAGTCACCTAGCATGCTCTGATTTGGTATGATCTCAATCAAGAACGTCCCACAGCTAGGTGTTTTCTCCATTGTGTATGTGATCACTTTGGGGCATGGAAGTTTGTCATACACAATGGGCTCTTCGTCTATCTTCTCTTTCTCGTCCCACCATGGATCCAAAATTTTAGTCGCTCTTATGTCATCAAGAGTTTCGCCGGCTACACGACTACCAAGTGGGCATGATTTTGCAAATCTGACTGACTCCTTGATCATTGGTGGAGACCCATTTAGATCTTTGTGGACCTCTATTTCATTATCCCCAATTGTCTCCACACTTCCTATATCTTGTGGCTCATCCAGTTGCAGATTTGGTTCGGGTTCTCCGTCAATCTCGGAATCCTCGTCATAACACCAATTGTTTTGAGGACAGTTGTTCAAGGCTTTGAGCATTTGATCTATCTGGTTTTGCATATTGTGACGTGATATCTCTTGATTCTGAATTGACCGCTCTTGATTTATCATCCTCTCCTCATTTGATGCTATTAACTTGGACAACAATTCCTCCAACTTTGACTTTTCTTCTTTTAATGGAGGTTGATATTAGAAATCTGGCGTGTATGTTGGATCTGGAATAGAGTATTGGTCTTGATAGTTGTAGCTCCATGAAGAATTCGGGTGATACCCCCAATCTTGGCGATAGTTAGGATCAACATAGCTATTGAAGTAGTCACCACTATATTGTACCGGTTCAAAATTAACGGTACATTGATGACTTTGATGGTTGCCAGCACAGTAGTCACACATAACTGTCATCATTCTCCTCCGTAGGGCTGCAAAAACGTCCAACTTCCTCTTCGATAGTTCTTCAATCTGTTCTGACATTACAGAAAATGCATTAAGTCTAGCAATCCCCGTTTCCCTTGGTTGAGTCATGTTCGTGTATGGCCATTGATACGCAACGTCATCCATGGTACCTGAAAAGGGAGAAATATAGGAAGAGAATTAAATAAAAAAATGTTTAAATTAAGACTAATTTGATTGAAGCTAATATTGGCAAAAATATATTAAACTAATTCCCCGGCAACGGCGCCAAAAACTTGTTGGGTAAAATCTAATTACGCACAACACACAAGTATACGTGGTCAACAAGTAATAAAGTGAAATTAGAGTATCGTTCCCACGAGGAATTGTTTAATAAAAAACACCAAGTACTAACCCGTAACCAAATAAATCTTATTTAAATGAATGAATTTCAAATTATATAAATTAAACTACTATTAAATTCCACTAGTTAAATTAAGATAACGGAGATTTAAGATCACAACTTCACTTATTACTTTATTTAAGTTAACACACTTCTCATCAATTATTCTCTATCCTGAATTGTTAATCAAGAACACTAAAGCAGATAAAACCACCTCTCGATGCATAATACTCATATTAACGTCAATCCACAATTAAGATAGAAATCCGTTAAACACCTTAATCAACTAACCCACTATATCTCTATGTGAATTACAATTGAAGAAAGTTGAAGAATAAGTTCTCTATCCAATTACATATGATGTTAAACATATCTCCACCTTAACAATAATCAAAAATCTGCTATTGACAAAATTCATGAAACATGCTATCATAATAAGATCTAAATCAGTACTTCATCTCTCGAGTTCATATAGATTATCACGGTGATTGATGGCCAATCAATTAAACAATTAAGTCCAAATCACAATAGACAATCCTCACAATAGAACATAATAATTGATAGCAAAGCATATTAAAATAAACTACACAATAAGATTTATTGTAATCTTAAACAAAGAATTAGTTTATGATTATTGAATTAAACCTAAGAATCCACAATTGAATAATCATTAAAAGATAAAGATTGAAGAAGCTAAGAAGATATAAACTATTGTCTGTAGATTTGAAGCTCCCTCCTTGCTCCTACTTTGAATCTTCAATGGTCTCCAAGTTGCTTCAATCTCCAAATCTAACAAGAACTAGTGTTTTGATCTAATTTACTCTAATCTAATCTAATGGAATCCTCTCTCTAATCTCTAATCTCCACTAATCCTTCTGATTCTCCTCCTTTTATAAGTCTCTTTATATGTCTTTAAGTCCTCTTGGAAGTTCTCTTAGAAGTCCTTGTGTCAATCGGATCGAAACAATCCTTTCCGGACTCAAATTGGACCAAAATTCGCATTTTTCGCACATTTTCTGGGCTACCTTTTCCCAGACGGGGGTCTATGCTTGTTTTGGGCCCACCCTGATGGGCTAGATGCCTGCTTTGTACCATGTATGCCCACCCCGACGGCGGTTTTGTGAAGGAAAATTTTCTGCTCTGACGTCCTTTGGAAAAACGGCCATAACTTTTGATCCGGGAAGAGTTACGAGGCTTGCCACCTATCAGATCAAAGATATCGACGATATATACAACTTTAATTCTTTGAGAATTGAGAAATAACGAACGGATGAAGGTCGAAATTGGTCTGGAAGTGACTGCTGTGCAAATAGCCACCCAAAACAGTGACGTTCGATGTCCGTTGGTACAAATGTCATAACTCTTGCATCCGAACTCCGATTTTGATGATTCAAGATGTTCCGGAAAGCTAAGAAGAAGCTCTATAATTTAATCCAAGTTCCAAACCAAGAACATGAAATAAAAATAAAAGCCCAAACGATATCCGAATTGCTTTTCTTTGCATTTTCATACCAATTCTTTGCAATTTTAACTCATAAACATATAATCTACAAAAAAAACATAAAATGCATGAAAATTAACTAAGAAACATGAGATTAAGCAAATAATTCAAGTAACAGATACCGGATAAGTAGGTATAAAACCTACTTATCAGTCCACCAATGATTGTACCGTCGTACGAATATTCTCCAACAAAAAGAATATTCCCCGACCAATCGAATATTATATAACCACTTGCTTACTTTGTAAAATTTCTAAATATTACCCACAGCTATAACATTGCATCAAATAAACACCATAATATTAAAAAATTATTTCGAGAAAATTAAATCTTTATTCATAAAATCTGGGGTCTCACAATAGTTCTAATATTGGGTACTGTATTTGTCTACTTAATCCTAATCTCATAATTGGCCAAAATAAAATGAACTACAACAACTGCTAGACATATGCAATATAACACAAAGCTTAACTAAATGATTTTTATTTTTATTTTATTTTTTTATATATGTGGTAAACATAACATGATTGCAAACTAAATAAGACTATTTACAATCCTAAGCTACTATGCAACTACATGACTATATGAATGCAAACATTTAATAATCCTAAACTAAACATGAAATAACGTATGCAATCCTAACTAATGACATTAACCATGCAAACATAAAAAGTAAACTAAATCCCTCAAACTTGAAAACTACAATGTCCTCATTGTATAGATAAGCAATGAATGTATGTGAGAACGTCCCTATAATCGCCTATGTCTGGGATGGTGGTGCGGGTTCATCTTCATCGGAGTCACTGGGTGGAAACCTTGGCATTGGGGCTGGCGGCTGGTATATGAATTGTGCTCTGAGCTTGAAGTTCTGGAGTGTTGCATTCAACGAGGTGATCGATATATTCATGGCTTCAAACATGTGGTCCTGCCTCGCTGCGAGTCGCCGCATCTCTCTTCATTCTTCCTTGTTGTGCTCATCCACTTGTGGCTGAAGGTTGAGGAACTGAGGGATATATATATTGTCGGGTTGTGGTGCCTCATCTGTTCCTTTCTCTCCCATTGTCGCATCCTCCTTAAACTCTTCATCATATGAAGTGTCTTCAGCGTCAGCCTCGTCCTCCGAAGCTGAGGGAAATACAAAGCCTACTCCTTTAGGATGTGGCTCGCCCCCGGCCCATACCGCATACTGTGCAATAATTCTCGAATCAAGTGTCTGAAGTGGGATATGGGTAGTTTCATCATCAGACCATCTAACTCCTTCTTACCTACACAACCCACAAATTAGTGATGAGTGTGGTAAGTCGCCTGAGAAATGTCCTCGTAAGCATTGTCGAATTGAAAAACTGATTATAGCCCCTACGCCAATGATACAATCTTGTACAATTGCATATAAGAGTAATGCCTTCTCTTTGGTCACATCAGAGGTGTGTGTGGATGGAAACAACTTAGCACACAAGAATGCGTACCATATCTTACCATACCTGCTGAGATCCTTGCTGTGAAAAACAGTGCCTCCTTTGCGACCTTTTATCTATGTGGTTCTTGGTTTTGTCATTTCCTTCATAATAGCCTTGAAATCAGGATTAAAATCATGTAAGTGAGCGTACTGGCAATGTCTAGGCACTCGTAACTGGTAGTATGTGTTGATGGCGTTGGCACTGAAAGGAACTAATCTACCCCGCACAAAAGCGTTGAAAGGGGCCTTATCCTCGGCGTTAGCGTAAAATTCTTTGACCACACTTACAACTGTGGCCTCGGGTTTTTGTGAGGGCCCCAAATTCGAGGTCCCGAATCACCGCGGATCCGGTTTGATCATTCTAACACTATTACTATATTTGCAGAAGATATAAACATAAATTGTTTATACAATACATTACACAATATTCCCCAAGGTCGAGTAACCTTAACTTATACACAATACATAACTTATTAACTTACAATAACATTAATATACAATACTTATACAAATCTAATCGCGCACATTAAATTTAAGCTGGAACTGTCTTTAATCTTTCCTTGTATCCAAAGCATTCGCCTTAATCTGTAATGTTTTATCATGATATAGCAAGGGTGAGCATGAAAGTTGCCCAACAAGTTTAAGTTCAATAATTTAACGATATATCATGATTGAAAGATTCTGAATAATAAGCTGGATATAATTCAATAATATAATTGTGAACTAGCAGGAATAAACTTTTGACTGAACAAGTATTATACATGAACAAATGTGACATCCCAGATTTTTAGAAATTATAAATGAGATTTTTATAAATAAAAGTATTATTTATGAGATATGTTGGGTGTGAGTATGTGTATGTCATATATTGTAGAATATGTGAATTGATGTGAAGAGAATGTTATATATTAATTTTAATATATAAAAATATTTAATTGAATTATTTATTTAGTTAAATAAATAAATTTTGTTTTAATTATAGAGTAATGTAATTAAGTGTAGCAGATTAATTAAATGAATAATTAGTATTTAATTAAATTAATATAATAATTTTATGTTATAGTTTTAATTTAATTGAGATAATTAAATTAGATGAGTTATGTGATGATTGTTACACAAAATTATAATTAACAAGTAAATATAATTATGTGACAATTTGATGAGATTGATTGATGTTAAGCTATTGATTAATTAAAATAATGAGTATTTGCCAAACATGGTCTTAGGCTTTTCAAGTTCAAATTGGTGTAACCTATGTATTAACTAGTAATTAGTATATCTAATAAATACTAGGAGTTACATATATTATATATTACTAGTATTGTATATTATATATATATACTACAAGTTAGTATATTAGTTTTAGAAAACAAACCAAAGAAAGAAGAAGGGAGTTAGAGAGAGTTGTAAGAGAAGAAGAAGAGGAAGAAAAAGAAGAAGAAGGGAAAGCTTTGAGAAGACAAAGCAAGCCCCATCATCATCATCATCTCCATCTCTCTCTTAAATTCATACTAATAAAGTTATAATCTAAATTCCTTGTTTTAATTATATTTTTATATTCTTCATAATGTAGATAATTGTTAGGTAGAAGTTGTATTGAGAAATTGAGAGAGATAGAGAGAAATAGAGGAATTGAGATGAGCTAGAAGAAGAAAAAAAAACTAGAAGAAGGTAACTTCTAAACCATTATTTAATCCTTGATTTTTTGGGTAAATTTATGTTCTAGGATAGTAGATCATGCTTAATCTATTTGTATTAGTTTAATCTTGGATTATCAAGAATCAAACAAGAGGATTCAAGAAAGAAAATGAAATGGAAAGAAAATTTGAAAAAAAAATTCGTAGATTTTTAGTAATTGTGGACATATCTTGTGAAATTCATACATCTTTGGGTATAATGAGTTAGAAAGTGAGCCTTATATCAAATTGAAGATATGGAAGTAAGCTATATTCTAAAAGTGGAATCACATGAAAACTCTTTGTAGATTTCTTGTAATGTCTATTTTAGTAAGGCTGGTACGAAGGGAAAATAATATGTCTAGAAAATCAAAACTGTTACGGTTTCTGACTTTGAAAAATTCATATAAATTCGTGTGTTTTGAATCTGTAGAAACTTAAAACTGCAAAGTTTTAGATATGGAAGTTTACTTGCTAGAACCGCGCGATTGAGCCATTTTATGGACCGGATCATGTCCGAAATAAATTATTTAGTAAGAATGTCCAGAAAATGAAATTTTCTAGACTAGTTGATGAATTAAAGAATTTGGTTTAGATGGATAAAGGTCTGACTTTAAGGCCTAGATGAGGTTGTAGTACACTGAGTAAGGGTTAATTCTATATAAGAAGGAACAAAAACAGACATGTAACGAACTAGTTACGTTAAAAACGAAAACAACGTTTTGTTAAAGAAATTGTGAAGATGAGTTTATAATTCTGTTTGAATTAAGATTTTGGGTGATGATATATTTTGATGATTAAAAATATGTTTTGACATATGTAATGAGTATAAATATGTGTTATCATATTCTATGCATAATTAACCATTTAAGATCAAGAGTTGAGATAAGTTAATGTGTGAACATAACATGCTCGATAAAATGCCTAAGAGTAATAGTGTTTCTAAACTTTGGTATACAAAGTGTCTAACTAATAGCTAATATTGGATATCTAAGTATGAAAAGATGATAATACAAGAATAATAATGGAAAGAAATCGAAGAGGGTAATTTTTGATTTATGAAGGAAAATTAAACATGTAAACAATGTATTGAATATGCATTTTTGAAACCAAAGTGATATAATAAAATGGTGTGATATACGCACATTAAACTACAAGTGTGATAGTCTAGCATGTGTGGTGATGAAAATGAAAAATAAAACCGAGTTGCATATAAAATAGTTAGATGTCTATAAAGACATTATAAAGGATAATAAGATAAAGTAAGGTCTTAGAATAAATTTGACCATGAGATTGAGTATTGATTTTATTTATTATCAATCTCACATACAGTGTAGGTTGTGCAAGGACGCGAAGTATTAGTGTGTTGGTAAAACGCCAGTAAAAGTAAGTCTTTCAGTTCCTTTTTGCTATATGAACTTGATGATGATCTGCTTTAAATTTTAGTGTATGATGTATTATATATGTCAAAAGTATGAAATGTGAAAGTTAATCTATGACTATGATGATTGAACTATGAATGTTGATTGAGTAAGGAACTCAATCTTTATAGTTGTTATGTGAACTATAACATGTATGCTATGTTTGTTTATGATTATTCTTGTATGTTGACCATGTTATTATGTGTTACGTGATGCATGAAAACTGCTAGATTTTGTTAAGCTGTCGAGCTCATTCTTGCAAATAACCATTTTTGCAGATTCAATAATTGAAGGTAACGCTATGTGCTACTTGATTGTTATGGATCAAAAGTGATATATGAAGATTTAATATCCTAGCTAAGTTGTTATTCTTGTAAACCATGTCTAATGTTTCGAATAATGTATTAATGTTGAATTGTAATATTGTTTTGCGAATGTAAACTATTGTAGTATTAAAATGATTCTGAGATATTTAGATGTAAAGGTTGAAGGGTTTGGGAACGAGGATAGTTTGAAATAGAAAATTTTAATTATTCCGTAAATTTCAATGGTTGTATTATTGTTTAATTATTTAAAATTAGAGGTTGAATGTATTATTAACGACCGAAGTTGAGAATTAAATTATATGAATTTTGGGGTCGTTACAGTTGTTATCAAAGCTATAACGACCCCAAAATTCGTACCATTTAAATCTCCACTTCGGTCGTTAACTATACATTAAATCTCTGATTTTACATCATTATTCGATATTAAAAACACTAAAATTTGCGGAATATTTAAAACTTTTATACATTTCCTTCTTTCTTGCCCTGAATCGTAACCTTTACATTACATCTCTTTGATTCAATCTTATATCATGAATCGTTACAACAAAATGACTATACAAAGTCTTATATCATAACTAGATATCCATATACACCGGATAACTCAATTTATAATTCAACAACATGTTACATTCAAAGTCTTACATACATATCTCATAAAACATAAGTAATCTTCGTGAATATAGATCTCTATAACTCACTTAGCACATATCTTTACCTTAATTTCCTGACCTGCAAAAGTGGATATTTACAAGAGTGAGCTCGACAGCCCAGCAAAATCTAACAATTTTTATGCATCACATAGAACATAATAACATGCTCGATATACTTCTCATTAAAGTAAAATGGCATACATGCTTTTAATTTACATAGCAAATATAAAGATTGAGTTCCTTACTCAATCATCATTACTTAGCCAAAACAATGCAGTCATATATTGACTTTAACATTTCATAATTTCAAAATGTATAACATATCATGCAATTTAAAACAGTTCATCAAGTCCACGTAGAAAATAGGAACCAAAAGACTTGCCTTGATCGTTGTTTACCAATAACAGTTTAACAGCTTACAATTATCTACACTTCACATGCCCTACACAATTATATAAACATACCCATCAACTATTAGTCACATAACAACACATAGTAATTATAATGTAAACTCTACTCCACATCTCATAATCTTTCCTATTAATCAATACACAATGTTCAATTTGATTGTGTTAACTTTAGACTTATAACTCACTATATTTCTTCTTAGTCAAACTCAAAGTTCATTCAAGTGCTTAAGTCTTGCTAGGAATACTTATTGGTTTTATATTAAACCCATTTTATATCCTATAATATTCATTTAAATTAAATTGAAACATATTTTTAAGTTTGTTAACACTTGGCACGACGTTTCGACGTTCATTCGTCACACGCCCGATTTGCTTCTTTTGTGTATGCTTACTATGCTTCAATAACTTATCTAATACATCATTTATTAATGTTAAGCATCATTATATTTACTAACATACATGTTTTGTAACTTAGGACATCATCTTTTATCGTCAGGAGCACTACACATGCATATGTGCATGCCCGACGCCCTCCGATTGCCCCTAAAAACACAACAATCCTAAAGATAACCATTTTTACTACTGTTACAGACCTCAAATTGCAAAAATTAAAGACTAAAGTTGTAGGTATACTCGTCCTCGTTCCGGATCATCTTGAATCATCTCAATCAGAGTTCGTATGACAAAATTATGGTCATTTTACTACAGGAGGCCAAAACTGTCCGACTAAGACTTCTGTCCCCGCGCCGCGACGCGAGAACTAGGCTAACTAGTGGTGATGCAGCACGAGATTGGTGCTGGGGTGCAAATTTCAGCGCTGGGGCACGAACTTTTGGCACTGGGGCGCGAATTTCGACGCTGGGGCTCCATTTTTGGTGCTGGGACGCCGAAACTTGCAGTACCCAACCACGAAGAACAGAACAACTAAATTTCTGTCTATAACTTAATTTCTAACACTAATTAATATGCATAACTTCATCGTAAACTACACATAAACGTTAACAATAATCCATATAAAAATTACCAACAATTAAACAACTACTTTAGAAAAACTTAATTCTTTGAAAACATTGTTTTAAAAAAAACTCAATTGTTAACGTTGTTTAACACTGTAATATCAATAATAATCCAAACTTGATTACTTTAAAGTACGATTCTCTGAAATTCATACCCAGATAACATACATGACGTTTAATTTCATAAATAGCATACAATCACCTACTAATTTTTTTGTTATCATGCACAACATACGTTCATACATATATATTCACTCTAAAAACTATTTCCTTATTGTAAACGTAAATTATCATACAATTCTTCATCTAACACTAGTTATAATCCTCAAAATCACATATCATCACTATAATTCAATTTTATAACAGCAATTACAGAAATTATACCACCAACGCAGTGAATTTCAAGAACACCGAGACTAAGGAATTATAGTATAACACATATATGTTAAGATTATAAAACATACCTTTTGTTGCTTTGAAACTATTTGTTAATCACTGATAAAAGCTAGAAGAAGTTAGAACTTGCTTTGAAAATCACTGCCTTTTCTCTCTCAAATTTCTCTGAACTTTTCTCAGACAAACTTCTATTTTCCTTAGGCTTATAAGCCAAAAACAATATACGTAAAACCAAATACAACTAAAACTCAAACGTACGAAACTGCCATATACTTAATAACCCTATTAAAATATCAGTTACTAAATATATTATATATTATATATTATTTATATTTTATTTAATTTAATTTATATTACTAATAAATCAAATTTTAAAATCCAAAAGTTATAGGGCTTTGTTTGGAAAACTAATTTAAAATTAAAGACTTAATATATTTAAGTCTTGCTTGGAAAAATAAATTAAAACTACTTTAATTTATTTAAATAACTCTTTATAACATAGTTATTTGTCATACATTATTTAATAACAATTTATTAAATAATTCACTTAATCACATAACTCAATCCACATATTAATTATTTAACAACTAAATAATTAACTAAATCAAATCAATCTAATTGAACAATTATTTATCCAATAATAACCACATCCAATAAATATTTATATAAATCAATAAATATTTATAATATACATTTAAAAAAATCTGGAATGTTACAAAAGTTGTAGGTTATAAACCTTAGGTAGGAGTACCTTAGGCTATAACCTTAGAGAAAGAATGTGAATATAATGAAAGTATAAGCTCAAATAGAGTTTGAACAATAGGAAGTAATTTAAGAAACATATAGAGAAGGGATTAAAAACATGCGTGAGAGGATTCAAAGAAGAATCTCGCAGAGTTATGGGGTTACCGAACTCCAATAATATGGATGTAAGGTGATAATAAATAGACAGTGTCTATAAGAAGAGAATGATAAAGAAGTTAAGAATAAAAGTTATAGTTAAGTATGGTATAGTTGTACTTTTTAGTAGTTTATGTATGGTATCTGGGCTAAACGATTCCTTCATAGAGCGGGGGTATATACGAACTAGCAACTCGGAACCTACTTTGTTGGTTGTTTGTGGGAAACCACTCAGTGTACCATATTGAAACTATTAGAGACTTGATGTGTACCAAGTTCAGAAAATGGATACATATGATAAAAATGTGTAACTCGATTTGAATGTTAAACAATGTAAATGAAGTTGGGAATTCTTAAAGAAGGAATTGTTATATAAACAAGAAGATTCAAAGAAGAATCTTGAAGAGATATTTAGATAAGAAATGAGAGTTACCTAACTCCAATAGCCAAGATAATGAATAATGTCATAAATGAAAGGAAAGAAAGGGGATCGTAAAAAAAACAATCACAAGTTAACAAAAGAATTTTAAGAGAGATAATTATAGAATAAGATCACGACGTGATCTATTTAAGTTAGAAAAGAAAGATGGTTTGTAATGGTTGAATGATTATAGCTTGATGCTATGAAGATAATGTACTATGATAGTACGAGATAAACTCATGAGGAGTTATAGATAATGTGATACGAGGAATTCGTATCGAGCAAAGAGCAAGTTATAAGCAAGATAGAGTTAGGTGTGATATCATTTGAGGACTCATGTGATGGCTGAGTTGTACAAATCTTTGTATGGGCGAGGGTTTTGTGCTTGCACTCAGTTTATCACATTGATAATCATTGGAATGTTTATGTCGTGCTATTTGCTATATGCTTGTTGAGAAGGTGATTCTTTTCTCATATGTATAACAGATAGGTAGAGTATAGTTAGAGAATATTATCAGGTTATGTGTGTGTTCTTAAAACTCATACTTATGGTAGGTTCGTGACTCATAATTATATGATATATTTTTGAACCCCTCAGCGAATGGACGCCTATGGTCTGACTAGGATAAGTTCTTAAACTCATATGATTGTAGGAAGTTCCTAAACTCATAACGTGTGGTAAGTTTGACGAACTTGGTATAAATAAGTGTGAATGGAGTATTGAGGATGATAGGAATAGATAGACCTATTAAGTAATTGATCATTATAGAAAGTGGAGTTGATGGTGGAAGCATAGGTATTCTAAATCTACTAGCTATGCTAGACTTTCGAAATTTATTGACTTCGTGCTGATGTTTACACTTTTATTTTCTTGAAAAACATTGGACCAACTGATGGAACCAATGAGTTTTAACAATAATACTGTTATTCGTATGTCTATGCTAATTGCATCGGCTAGACAAAAATGATATGCAATATATCAAAATGTATTTTATATCATTAATGCATCATGTAACCTGGTGCAAAGATGATAAAAATGATGGAGTCATCAATGCAGTATTACCTAGTGTTGGATGTGATCTAAGGATCGTCAGCCCACTATGGTATGATGTAGTATGATAAAATCACCAAATGACGGAATCCTCAACAGACTATAAATACAGTGCGGTATCATGACGTCATAAAAATATTTTTGAGATTTCATTAAGATATGAGAATACATATGTATGTATGTATATGTATATTTTGGTTGATGTCCAAATTGTTGTAGAGGTCTATGCTATTTGATTCAGCTAGACAAATATTGAAAGATGTTCATGAAATTCAAGATTTTCTTGAGAAGTTATGCCAAACCAAATTATTTTGGTGCGGATTCAAATGTTGAAAAGCTGAGATGAACAACCCTATTGTTAGGGGTTGCACTTAGCTTTATACTTTGCATTGAAATGTTTGTATACAGTACATATACAATAGGTTGATCACCTAGAGTACTTGCGGAGGGTGTTTTCAGTCTTTGTGATTGATAAACATTCTGCCAAAGAGGGTTTAAAGTGTGAAGAATCGGGGGTGAAACACTATTAAACCTAGAGAATAAAGTTTATGGTCTTGTGACCCTCAGCATGATTTGGAATCATTTAAATTCCTGAGTTATTCATACTACTTCCCAATTATTGAACAATTGTGGAAAATTCTTGTTATTCTGTAAGATGGAAGTGAAAAAGGAAAGTATTCCTTTGAAAGAAGTAAGTCGTAAAATGCGAAACTGAATGATGGATATGTTGAATAAGTGAGAAAAGAAATTTTGAAGTGAGAAGGATGTGAGTTATCAAAGAATGATTAAAAAAAAATTCGAAGACGAAATTCTTAGAAGAAGGGGTGAATGTAATGTCCCGAGAGTTTGATCATATAATATATGATAATGATCCTTAGAGAAAGATAATGAATGGTTCAAAGAATATGTAATACTCAAATATAATTGAGTCTAAGTAAATATTATGAAATAAAACTTATAAGAATTTATTATCAAGAATGGTGAGAGTAGAAAATATAAAACCTATATTAAGGTAATGTGTTGAAGTTATTCAATGAATAGATTTGAGGAAAACCTGAGTAAGGTAGGGTTTCGGTGATTCTGAGGACGGAATCCTTATAAGGAGGGAAGGATGTGACATCCCAGATTTTTAGAAATTATAAATGATAATTTTATAAATAAAAGTGTTAGTTCCTAGTGGGCACAAGTTATCTAGAAGGGGGGGGATTGAATAGATATTTGAAAATCTTTTCTCTTTAAACTTGTTCTTAGATAATGATTAAAACTTAGCGAAATTAGTATTTGTTTTAATCTTCTTTACCAAGCAATAGAGTTATAAGCGAGTAAGGCAGTTATAGCAGATATAGCATGAATATAAATGACACAGTTGTTTTTAAGTGGTTCAGAGCACTCAAAGCTCCTAGTCTACTATTCCACTCAACGAGTAGGATATCCACTAAGGATGTCTTTTACAATCTTCTGAATCACACAGCTTCCTTCTAGAGCAGCAGTCTAGGAACTTCCCTAGTTCACTCTTGAACTCTTCAAGTCCAGCAGACTTGACTTTCTTACAGTTCACTACGAACTCTTCAAGTCCAGCAAACATGGTACACTTCTTCAGTTGATTGATAGTTGTTAATTTCTTGATGGTAGCTACTCAGTTGCTGTGTACGCACTGGTTCATTAAGAACTGAGTAGCTGAGCAAGCTTTGCAATATCTCAAATCGTAGAGTTGAGCTTGAGAGAGATGTTCACGTTGTTTGATTAATGCTTGCTTAGTTCTCTCTCATCTGTCTGATCTGTATATATGTGATGTTGAAAACTATCCGTTGGATCCATCCGTTGTGGCATTAAATGTATCTGAACTTTATGTACCGTGATGGAGACATTTCTGTACATCTTCTGAATTCTGCATTTTGGCCCACTGATACTGCAGGCTGCTTTCTCACCTACCACCTGAAAAGGTATTTTGTCCTTCTTACCCATGGTACTATCCTTAGCTTCTTCACTACGCTTCTTTGTTGCATACTAAGGATATTTCATCTATTCTGGGACAGATGAGCACTACAACATCTGGGATCCATTCCTCACTTGTAGAAAACATAGATCATGAGGCTCGACGTTTTCTGACATGAGACAGATGATGCTCTACGATTTGGATCGTGGTGTTCTACGATTTAGATCGTAGTGTCTTTAACATCTTTGCATACTACGAAGCTATTAGTTCGAGAGCACTACGATTTCCCTTCATCCTTCGCACACTACGATCTTCTCTTGCTCGTGTTGTTGACTCTACGTTCTCGAGAGCACACTACAATCGTTGACTTGTAAAACTTCATGTTTCCTTTAGCATATTGCGATCGTAGAGTTGGTTCGGCAAACGTTGGGACCACTCTATGATTTCTGAAGAGTCCCCTTCAAGGCAGGCACACTATGATCTTTAGGCTCTACGTTTTCTGCCCTAACTTCTGTAATGTTGATCAGATGGATGCACTACAATTTCTTCAAGACTAATCTATTACATCTTAAGATCAACCTAACAGTTTTGATCTTTCTATCTATACATTCTTTATCAGAATGGTACACGTTGAAAGCTTAGATCAACCTAACAATTTTGATCTATCACTAAGTCCTTGTACATATATTCATTTAAGGACCATACAAATAATCATGAACATATACATTTAAAACATCAAATCATAATATGCATTCTCCCAACAATCTCTCCCTATTTGATGTTGACATAAACAAGGAGATTTATTGTCATGATTATTAGTGACTAGATACATTTGCAGGAAATTTAAACACGACTTAGTATTTCAGTGAGCAGCTGAAATTTCTAGAGAATAAGTATGAATTTATTAATGATAAGAAGATATTACAATTCAGCATTACATCACTAGGAAATTTAAGTTTTAATTATCTCTGTTTCCTTGACCTTTTATTTGGAGGTGGGCTGGCATACTCCTCAGCCCTTCTTTTCCTTTGAGCTTCCTCATTTCTTACTAACTCTTCCAGCTCGCTTAGACTTAGAACTGGATTATCTTCATGTCTGCTCATGAATGCATGATCTCCAATTGGCATTCTTATATGTACAGTAGACACATCTTGTGAGCTAGGAGTTGGCTTTTGATGACTCAGAGAAATAGCTATTATAATTGCCTGCAGACCAGATCGTTGAGTTTGATGATGTCTTGCAAGAGGGCTTCATGATGTCAGAGCATGAAATTGACTTCTCCCCCTTTCTTGAGTTTCATGACCTCTTCCTCTGCCTTGGCCTCCTTGATCTCCTTTCACTTTATTATTCTCCCCCTTTATGTCAGCATCAAGGGTTCGAATATCGATAAATAGCCGATTAACTCCTTGAACAAGCTCATTCAGTTGGCTTTGGGTTTGAGCAATGTCCTCTCTATTTTCCTTGATCTGTTTTTCAGCTATAGCTTCTTTATTTTGGAGGACTGTCAGAATCATATCATTATACTTCTCCTGATTTGCATAAGATTTCTGGAAGTCATAGACAGAAGCTTTCAAATTGAGAATATTGTCCAGCAGAATTTGATGTTGACGATCTTTGCTTGGCAGCAACCTGGAAGTGGATCTCATCTCTGTCTGATATACTCTTTAGAATCTCTTTGATAATTTCCCTTAGCCTCTTTGTAAACTCAGTATTCATAGTGCCAGGGAGATTATTTGCAACTGTGATCATTTGATTCAGCCTGATATTGATGAGATCAGAGTGAGTTTTCAGGTTTGCTTCTATAGACTTGACCATTTTTTCAGAGGTATCTTTCAAATTATCCTTGGTAGGCAGGCTTAGGAGAGTATCATTTGCTTGAGGATTGTTCATTGGAGGGGTTCTTGGTTGAGATTGATCTTGCAGGTTGTAAAGAGCGAGATCAAGACTGAAGTAGTCATGTGATGAGGAGGATGGTATATCAGCTGGAGGGGCTTGGATTTTGATATCTGGGATAGGTCACTCTACGATTTCAATATTGGACTCTATGATGTGGCTTGAGTCTGGAATCGTAGAGTTGGTGATTTGATGGAGCAGGGTAAGGTTGACTTCTTCTGGTTCTTCAGTTACAGAATTTTTGGATTCTGCAACTGAAAACTGATTTACTGGATTGAGACTGACTTTCAGCCATTTAGGAAATTCATAGAAATAGCTAAATGAAGATGATGGCAGGTGATTAACTCTAAAACTGGTAGGGATAGACAATACCTCAAGTTTATCTTTTGATGAGGAATGGTTGATAAACAGCTTCTTAGCAAAGATTACTTTCCCTGGAAATCCATTAGCCAGAATTGAGATTGCTGGATATTCCTTGAAGCTCCAGAACATGTGATCCCATGAGTTCAGGATTTGAGCTTGATGGTAGGCCATCATAGGTAGGTAGGAAAATAGTTGAGTGTACATATAACTCCTAAATCCATCTTTCCTTACACTAGTGATTTCAAGCTCATCATTATCATCATCTTTTTCTTCTTTGTTTTCTTCTGAAGATTCCATTATCTCAATTGTCTCTTGAGGGTTTGGCATTGGCTCAATTTCATCTTGAGCAAGGGCCTCTTCTTCAGCCATTGGGATATCATGAGGCTCCCCCTTAGCATGAACATCTTCTTGAGCAGTAGACTTCTCCCCCTCAGCTAGTGTATACTCAATCATGAGAATTTCAAGGATCTCCCCCTCAGCTGGAGCACTGTCCTTTTCATTTTCTTGGGGCAGTTCTACTTTTGCAGCCATACTCTTGGCTTCCTTTTTTAGCACTTTTTCATTCTCAAGAATATACTTCTTGACCAGCTTTCTTTTTGCTTTGATGGGTTTAGCCACAACTTCTGGACACTCTTGAGTCTTAGCTTTGTCATATTGAACAACTACTATTCTTGAGGCAGCTTCTTCGATTTCTGCCACACTTGGCCTCGTTTCAGAGAACAGCAGAGTCTCTACGATCGAAGAAACTGTTGGTCTTTTGGACTTATAACAAGTTTTGTTCTTCTTTAGGATTTGTGAAATGGTGGCTTGATCCTCTTCAGCTTTTTCTTGTTGTTGCATCTTTCTTAGCCTTCTTAGAGTATCTACATCAGAGGACTCTACAGGAATGTTAGTTATAGATCCTTGAGGCTCTTCGACTTGTCTTGCCCTTAGCTTTTTCTTGCCCTTGCTTTTTCTGGCAAGAGCAGAGGGTTCTCCCTTGTCTGCTTCTTCTTCTTCTTCAACTTCCCTGACAACAGACATGTTTCCTGGAATGCCTGCGTCCTTTAGTTCCCCAGTTCTCCCACTGGACTCGGTCATCATTCTTACATACTTAGCAGGGTTCCTTTCCCAGTTCTTAAACAACTGATGTGTCATTCTTCAATTTGGGTTGATGGCTTCTCCTTCATTATCCCTAATTTTGTCCCCAGTGTAGATTGCATAATGATGCTTATGAATCTCCCATACAGCATCTTCGGAGTACTCTTTGATTTCTTCGAGTTGACGATCCACTTGCCGATCCACTCGAGCAATATAGCCCCATAGTTGAGTTGTGTACCATGAACCACGGCCGACATGAGCTTAAGTTGAGTCTCATTTATCGAGTCATGACCTGAGTTCTTGCAGCAGATGCATTTCCCAATAATGTCAGCCAAAATTTCATACCTTTGAGGGAACTCCTTCTTTTTGTAGCCTTTCACAGAGGGATTCTTCTTGTGGTACATTTTCTTCAAGCCCTATTGGAAGCTTATGCTGTCTAGAAATGGGTGCCCCATGTTCTTGAAACCTAGGGCCAGATTGAAGTTTTTTTCCCTTAGCCTCATTTCAACTCCTCTTACTCGTGTAGTGATGGTGTTGTGTTCGTACACTCCATTATTGTAGAACTCCTTCACTAGCTTGGGATAGATGAGGGTGTCAGTGCTCAACGCCTCTTCGAGACCTGCCTTCTTTAGTAGCATTAAGGTCTTGTGAAATTTTGGTGTAGCATCCTTGAACTCATCGAAACAGAGTCTGTAGCCTGAAATTACATTTGAAGCAGCCATTGATTCTGTAGTTGAGAAGTGGGATACGATTGAGCTTTCTTTTGATTTAGGGTTTTGCTTTGAGAGAGAGAGAGATAATCTTTTGAACTCCAGATTTCAAAAACACGGTTCCAATTTGTACTTGTAGCTTCCCTCTCTCTTTCTGACTTAGTGGGACAGGTGTCGCCTTTTGCTTGGCTCTACAATTTTAACTATGCATGAATGTACTGATTTGCCCTTTGAGTCTTCAGACCTGAGATGTCCTTAGGATGACTACGATCGTAGAGGTAGTCTTCTGGTCGTTGAGTCTGTCCGGCAGTCGTTGAGTCTGATCACCATTCGTAGAGTATGTCCTACGATCGTCGAGTCTGTCTGGATCCTTGTGATGAGTTTTTAACTAAGCATTCTTTTAAGGCAACTCAGGAAGGGCCATCCTCTTGGTATGATTCAACGGTTAGGTTTGTCCCTGAGGCACCTCTTAGAGAGATTGCTTTGTTATGAAGCTTGTCATCACAGGATTCACTTTTCTTGTTGAAAGGGCTTTTGGTCATCGTCGAGTCTGCACTATGATAGTTGAGTCTTTGCTACGATCGTTGAGGTAGTTGTCTATTCAGCTCTTCGATCATGAACTTTACTTGATCATGTCTACGATTTTGAGTAAAGCCTTTATATCTGTAGTGGTTAGAACAATCTAGAGCATACATTTTATAGTTGAAGATTTAGCATGCCTAGCTCACTTATTAACTTGTTAAATCTGGATTCATCTAGTGGTTTTGTAAAAATATCAGCAAGTTGATTTTCAGTAGGGATATATTGGAAAGATATAGTTCCATTTTGCATATGATCCCTAATGAAGTGATACATTATTTCTATATGCTTGGTCCTAGAATGCATGACAGGATTATGAGTTATTGCTATGGCACTTGTGTTATCACAGTGTATGGGAATAGATTTGAAATCGAACCCATAGTTAGTTAGCTAATTTCTCATCCATAGGATCTGAGCACAGCAGCTGCCAGCAGCAATATATTTAGCTTCTATAGTTGAAATAGAAACTGAGTTTTGCTTTTTGCTAAACCAGGACACAAGTCTGTTTTGAAGAAGTTGACAGGTGCCACTGGTACTTTTTTTATCTATTTTACATCCTACAAAATCAGCATCTGTGTATCCTATCAGTTCAAATGAGGATTCCTTGGGATACCACAGCCCCAAGTAGGGTGTACCCTTGAGATACCTGAAGATCCTCTTTACAGTAGACAAATGTGACTCTTTAGGGTTAGCCTGAAATCTAGAACATATGCATGTTGCAAACATTATATCTGGTCTACTGGCAGTGTGGTATAAAAGAGACCCGATCATACCTTTGTATTGAGTGATATCAATACTTTTACCTTTCTCATCCTTGTCAAGCTTGGTTGTAGGAGCAATTGGTGTTTTCATGGGAGAGGCTGATTCCATGCCACAATTCTTTAGTAAGTCTTTGATGTATTTGGCTTGGTTGATGAATATTCCTTCATCAGTTTGCTTCACTTGCAGTCCAAGGAAGAAATTCAGCTAACCCATCATGCTCATTTCAAACTTGCTCTGCATTAGCTTAGAGAATCTCTTACATAAATTTTCATCAGTAGAACCAAAAATGATATCATCAACATATATTTGAACTAGTAAGACCTTATCTTTATGCTTTCTAAGAAATAGTGTGGTATCTACTCTACTTCTAGTGAACCCATTTTCTATTAAGAAGTTAGTCAGTGTTTCATACCATGCTCTAGGTGCTTGTTTAAGACCATATAAAGCTTTATCTAATCTATAGACATAATTGGAAAGAAATGGATTGATGAAACCTGGAGGTTGTTCTACGTAGACTTCTTCTTGAAGCTCTCCATTTAGAAATGCCATCTTGACATCCATCTGGAAGAATTTGAACTTTATGTGGGCAGCAAAGGTAAGAAAGATTCTGATGTCTTCTAGTCTGGCAACGGGTGCAAATGTCTCATCATAGTCAATACTTTCTTCTTGAGAATAGCCCTTTGCCACTAATCTTGCCTTATTTCTGGTGTTTACCCCATCTTCATCCATTTTGTTCCTGAAAACTCACATGGTTCCTATGACACGATGACTCTTTGGTCTTGGTACCAATCTCCACACTTTGCTTCGTTCAAATTGGTTGAGTTCTTCCTGCATGGCTTCTATCCATCTGGAGTCTTCCATAGCATCCTCTATCTTCTTTGGCTCTATCTGTGACATGAAGCTTAGACAGAAGCATTCATTCTAAGTAGCTGCTCTTGTTTTAACTCTTGCACTTGGATCTCCAATGATTAGATCCTGAGTATGATCCCTTGCCCATCTGTTCCCTATTGGGACATCTGTCCTGATGCCTTCTTGTCTTAGGTTTTCAAGGTCTATCTCTTTTTCTTGGAGTGGAGGCTCGCTGTCTTGGATGGACCTCTCTACGATTTCATTATCATGCTCTACGATTTCACTATCTAGTACTACGATCATAGTGTTGAGCTCGACGATTGCATTCGTAGAGTTTGCACTATCGGTCATAGTGTCTAGAGGCACTGCTTTATCTGAGTCAGTTTCATCAAAGATGATGTGTATTGAGACTTTTACATTCAGTGTCTTCTTGTTGAACACCCTGTAAGCTTTGCTGTCTGTGGCATATCCAAGAAAGATCCCTTCGTCTGACTTGGGATGGAATTTTGTCAGATACTACTTTCCATTGTTGAGAATATAATATGCACCGACAAAGACATGGAAATAGCTGACACTTGGCTTCCTTCCTTTCCACAGTTTGTAGGGTGTCCTTTTGATCGTAGAGTGAATTAATGATCTGTTCTGTGTGTAGCATGCAGTGTTGACAGCTTCTGCCCAGAAGTATTCAGGCAGACGAGCTGCTTCTAGTAGGGTCCTTCCAGCCTCTATTAGAGTTCTATTCTTTCCTTCAGCAACTCCTTTTTGTTGAGGAGTTCGTGGAGCTGAGAAGTTATGACTGATGCCATTGTCTGAGCAGAACTTGTCTATTTTTGAGAAATCAAATTCTCTTCCATGATCACTCCTTATTGCCTTGATTTTCTCTCCTTTCTCATTCATCACCAGTCTGAACATCTTGATTAATTCGGAGCTCGTTTCATTCTTTGAAGTTAGGAAGAATACCCATGTGAATCTGGTGTAGTCGTCGACTACAACCAGAGAGTATCTTTTTCCTCCAAGACTGGTTGTTGGGATTGGCCCAAGGAGATCCATGTGGAGCAACTGCAGGGGCTTGTCAATGGAGTTGGCAGTCTTGCTCTTGAATGAGCTTCTGGTTTGTTTTCCAAGCAGGCAGGCGTTGCATGGCTTTTCCTTCACAAAGTTGAACTTGGGTAAGCCAGCTACGAGATCTTTTGATGCCAGTTTGGACATGTTTTTGAAGTTTAAGTGAGAAAACCTTCTATGCCATAGCCAGCTTATTTCCTCGGATGCTGTTGCCAGAAAACATATTATTTCATTAGAGCTTAGTTGACCAAGATCTACTATGTAGACATTTTTTTCTCTTGTTCTGGTCAGCTTTATGGCAGATGTCTTCAAATATCTGTCTTGACATTGATTATTGAGAAATGTTACTTGGTGACCCTTGTCGCAGAGTTGGTTGTTGCTTAGAAGGTTGTGTTGAAGTCCTTCCACATAAGCTACTTTGTTGAAAGATACTGCACCATTGCCAGCAGAGCTATATCCTCTTGTCTTGCCTGAGCCGTTATCTCCAAAGATGACTGAGGGACCCTCCTTTTCTACATAATTGGATAGTAGAGCTTTGTTCCCTGTCATATGCCTCGAGCAACCACTGTCCAGATACCATGTTGAGATCGTGGAGCTCTTTTCCTGTTAAAATATTTGAACCTTCATTTTGGTACCTATATTTGCATGGTTCCTTCTTTGTTAGTGCCTTTGGGGACCCAAATTTGTCTAATCTTGGGTCTCACATGCATGGAATTATAATAACACTTTGTAGCCCTATGACCATATTTATTGCATATGAAACATCTATTATAATGCATGAATGTGTGTGTGTGGTGATTCATCTTCCACTTGGACTTGTGTGGTTCCTTAGTTAACCTTATGTTAAACTGATTCTCTTTCTTCCACGTGTCCTTAGGTTTCATAAATAGTGATGAGTGTGCCTTACCTCTACTGTACCTTCCCAGTTGATTCGTAGAGTTGGTTTTGTTTGACTCTACGATTCTTTGAGGTTGGTAAGTAGATATTGGGTTACTCTTTTCCTTGATGAAACCCAGACCAGCGTGAGATCCTTTACTTCTCTGAGTATAACTAGAGACAGTAGAACAAGGTTGAACTGGTTCTTCCAACTATGAGGAATTCACAAAAGTAATGCCTCTACCAAAACTTGAGACATTACTAGTGCTAGTTTCCATTGTCTTTTCCATACTTAGCTCTGAGACGGAATCCCTAAAGCCTAAGCCTGTTCTGTCGAATGTGTTTCTCTAACTAGAGAGCAGGCATTCCATGGATGATGAGTATCTGTTCCATGCAGAGATGGTCTTCTCTAGATCATCAATTTTAGAGGTTAGCTTAGACTCTCTTTGTTCATGATGTGAACTTTCTTCTTCTCCTCTTGAAGAAGTGAATGATCTTTAGACAAGACTCTGAACCACTTCATGTATTGATGTAGGTCAGTGGTTATGCCATGCAAAGCAGTTCTTAAGTCACTTATATCTACATCAGGAGAATTAAAATCAAATACCTCATCGATACTTACATCATGTATGTTTACGCTTTGTTTGTCCTTTGCATGTTTGGCCATTAAGCACAGATTGGCCATATGTGGTTCTTCCTCATCTCCGGAGTTTGCATTTGAGTCATTATCTGAATCACTCCACGATCCTCCGGTAACCAGGCCTTTGTCTCTTTTTTGAGGCCTCTTGGTTCCTTTGTATTCTTTTTTTGCATGAGATTTCTTCTTTAGTTCTTCTTTGATAGGCTTGTTTTAGTTGGCAATGAAATGACCAGGTTTCTTGCAGTTGTAGCATAAATCATTTATTTGTTGTGAGGTCCCCGAACCCGGATACTTGAAACTTAAACTCGGTACTTCATGATACCATTTCTTTGAGCGGAATATTACTAATAATAATAACAATAATATAGAAATTAAACTTAATTTACATATACATCAGAGTCTGCCTCCCAAGTACGTAACCTTTAGTCATTCATTACATGATATTAGATAAATACATATCATAAATACATATCATAGTCTTCATAGTCTTATAAAACTATTACAAATACTGCCAAAATTCTTAATTTGTTAGCTTTCCTTTTCCTTTGTTTCGGCCTGAGCTTTATGGTCCTTCACACTTAGCTGAAAACATTTAAATTAAGCAAGGATGAGCATTTGAGTGCCCAACAAGTATTATATATATAAGCTGAAAGAATTTAAATGTTTTCTTTATAATATTCTTCTACATCCAGTCAATAGTTGTGAAGTAATCTCTACCAATAATAATAACATAATAACCCTCTTTCAAATTTTTGAAAATACGTAATGACTATACATGGGGTTTCTGTGACATACTATGAACATTGTTTTCATTTTCGAACGGGTTTAAACAGAAATTCATCTGTAAACCGTCATGACTTACGGGTAAGAAGGGTGATCAGCCCCGTTGTACCCTGTATTGATCAATACTACATGTACAAGAACGAAGTTATCGTTCACTCTGTTCGCCTTGGGCGCATAAAAATTTTCCCATTATCGGGATGTTCATACCTGTCGGGTTTTCATAACAAAGGTCTTATCTTGTTCAACAATAATATATAATTCAACATATAAATATATCAAAGGTGTATCAACATGTGATTAAATACAATGATTATCCAAGTGGGGACACTTGTATAATCATTTCTAGAAATTAACGAACAGAATATATATCTGAATTATCATATACTAACATGTTGATAATCAAAGGGTGTATATAATATAGGTTTAACAATCAGTACATTAATAATAATAATTCTGAACTTCTCACTTCTATCCATTGCATAAAGAAAATGCAAAGTTAGAATACTTGCCTGATGCGCTGCTTACTAATCTCAACTTAGTTTTATCTTTTCTATCACGACCTATCATTAATCACATCATTTTACTGATTAGTATAACATAACGTAACACATAACACTGCCTATTGCAGTCAGCACATTCCTAATCACATAGTCACATAACCTTAACAACCATTGAATCACAAATAAATAATTAACTAACTAAATTATCTATGTCCAAATCAATTTCTAAAACATGTCAGTCTACCGACAGCTTTATCGAGTACATATTGAGTCTAAGACTCTATCCCCAAGTTCAATATCCAAATAGTTAACTTAAACATCAGTCGCACTATTTTTCATAGACTTATAATAATTATTAAATAATTATTACCAATTACCATAATTTTTGAAATATCAGAATCATTATTAAATGATTTAAATATCAAATAATTCTATTATTATTAATATTTAATCAATATTAAACTATTAATGAAACCATTGCCAAAATATTAAAGTTATGTATAATTACTCAAAATATTCTTAACGTATTAATATTACCCTTAAATGATTTTTAAAACATTTAAAATCAACATTAAATTATTACCATTAATATTTAAATATTAATGAACTATTATCTAAATATTAAAAGTCATTAATTATAACTTAAAATATTTTATAATTCATTTATACCCTTTTTAAATGATTTTTAAATTAATAAAATCATTTTTAAACTATTTATTTAATATAATTATTAAATAAATTTAATATCATTAATCATTAAATAAATATCATTAATATTAAATTATTAATGAAATTATTCTTTAAATATTAAAAGTTATATTTTATAACTAAAAATATTTTTAAACACTTTATTTTTATTTAAAATGATTATTATAATATTAAAATCATTTTTAAACTAAATTATTTAATATAATTATTAAATAACTTTAATATCATTAATAATAATTAATTAATGAAATTTACCTTTAAATATTAAAAGTTATATTTTATAACTTAAAATATTTTTAAATACCTTATTCTTATTTAAAATGAATTTTAATATAATAAAATCATTTTTAATTAATTTATTTAATTCATTTAGTAAATAAATTAATTATCATTAATATTAACTTATTAATGAAAATTATCAAATAATATTGAAAGTTATTAAAAATAACTTAAAATATTTTCTTATATCATAATATAATTTTTAATGATTTTTCATGAATTAAAATCATTTTTAAATAATTTATTTCATATTATAATTAAATAAATTAAATAATTTTAATATTCCAAAAATATAAAATATTTATGAAATATATTTAAAAACTAATTTTCGGAATTTAAAAAAAATTCAGAATTTAAAATGTATTTTTAATAATTAAAATCTAATTTTTTCTAATTTTTAATCATTTTCAGAATTTCCAGAAATTAAAAATAATACAAAACCGTCACTAAAGGCTTTAGCGACACTTATATGTCACCTTAGGTGTTCTTCATCAACCCAGATCTCAAAGTCAGTAGTCGAGTAGGCTACTTTGACCATGATTCAAGATCGGATCATGATGTTTCTGGACAAGATAGCACATACATCTTGTAGTCCTCATGCAAGACTACAATTAACAACAAACATACTGGCAGGAAAAACATCAGATCTAAGAGTTATTAGCCATCAAAAAGTCTGACAAGGCTGTTCTTCAACTGAAGAACAGTCGAGGTGCCTACTTTTGATCCTTATAACATGCAATCCGTGTATTTTTGTGTGATCTATCAATTGCAGTGTGTAGACAACATGTAGTACAATAACTACAAAGCATTATAACACATTAACAACAAAGAATGAGCAAGATCTGGCCGGTCAATCTTGAACACGGAATCTGCTCAAAAAAATTCTGGGTTCGTGTTCTTGAACAGTTTCGGTCAACGGGTTTTGACCATGAATAACTTGTGATCTATAACAGATATGAACTTGATTCTTTTTTCATATTAAAGACCACATTTCAGACTACACATAACAACTTTTAAACAACAAAAATCATGATCGAGCGAAGATCTATAGCCACTGACATTTGATGAAAAAATCACAGAATTCGGTTTTTTTCCAACTTGCTTAAATATTCAAATTCGTGCACTTTGATGTTATGGGTCTTTCATTTATCAACTCATATCATCAATTAACATCTTATTACACAACATTAAACAATCAATTGCAACAAATAACATCGAATCGAAGGATTTCTAGGCTTAGGGTTTTATACCTTTTCTAGCTTTGATTTCTTGATTTTTGGCTTCTGATCTGTGGTTTGTGATTGTGGGGCTGTGTTTGGGAGTAATAATGCTAGATAAATTCATTGGTTCTAGAGAGAAAAGTTCTTGTTTGAGTATTGAATAAAAATGGCTAGCAAATTCAATTTTTCTCTCTCTCAATCTATATATAGACAAACAAGATGCATGAATTGGCTGATCTAGAGTGGTTTGCTATCATTTTAAGTCAATTGAGTTGTTGGGTTTGGTAAACAACTCTCCACAAATGTCAAAACCTAGCCTACCATTCAATAATTCAATTAGGGGCACAATGGTCTTTTGATAATTCAATTTAATGGCAATCTTGTAATCTTTACAAACCCTTAGGGTTTAGGGTTTGGTTTAGGGTTTAGGGTTTGAGCCAATTTAGGTTTTTTTTAAACAAACAAAAATCTAGGATTTCCAATTTAGGGTTTGCACAAAAATTAAATAAATAAAATTAAATAACTTTTAGTTTCTAAAATTTTGAAAAATAAATTTGTTAAATAAATTAAGTTTGTAATTATCTTATACATGGACATTAGTGTTTATTACCCTTAATCATAATTAACTTTGCTAATATAGCAATTAGGATTTAGTACTATGATAATTAGGGTTACTAATACGCAATTAGGATTTCTAATAATTAAATTAGGGTTCTTTGGTATTAGGGTTTTAAAAATATAGGGTTTACAAAATTAACTATTGTAATTATAATACTTGTTAATTAATCACATTAACACAATTTCTGACAGATAAAATTATCCGGTTTAGGTTTTCAATTAGGGTTTCTAATATCAAAAATTTAAATCTAAATTAGGGTTTGATATTTATAAATATAATTCCCTAATTAGCATATTATTATATAACACATAACCTAAATCATATAACATAGTCATAATACAGTCTTGAATTTACCCTTTAAATTGAAAAATAAGGTCAAATCAATTAATGCTAGGGTTTGAGTCAATATATACCATAATTGACCAACCCTCAATATTACGTACATACAGTACATATTTATAGCACTAAAAATCAAAATATTATAATATTATAATATTATTCTCATACCTTGATAATAATCCAAAATTAGGGTTTGGATTCCATATCTGATTTATTCTTCATATTTAACCTTAATAATTAAGGTAAAATTTATTAACTTAATATTCTGTACTAAAATTCATAAAATAATTATTATATTTATTTTAAAAAAATCACTCCATATATTATTTAGATAATATATGATTATATGATTATATTTTCATGGAAAATAATTAATAAAAACATTTCAATCTTTAAATTAATTATTATAAGAATATACTTTATAATAATCAATAATTCTAAAATAAATTTATTTATAAATATTTATGTAATAAATATATTTTATTTACCACATAAATACATATACACATTATCTTGTACAAATCCTCATCTTTAAAATAAATAAAAATTTATACGCAAAATTTCTTATTTATTTATATAGAAAATATCGAGTTGTCACATTTGTTCCTGGCTGACGTAGTAGCTAACTATCTTTGGCTTGCCGGTTCTGCCTTGTCGCATGAACCTTCTTAGTCTCTTTACCAGCATAGCAAAGTCATCATCATCGTCTTCATCATCATCAGAGTCAATCTCAGTTATGACTTTTGATACACCTTCATTTGCCTTGAGAATAACACCATTATCCTTTCTTCTTCCTTCTGATAAGGTTTCGGCGCGTTGGGTCAACTCCAGTTCGTACATCAGGAGATTTCCATACAGTTGTTGAACTGTCATCTCATTAAGATTCTTTGATTCTCTTATTGCTGTGGTCTTTGCATCCCACCTACTTGGTAGGGCTCTCATGAATTTTATGGTTAGATCCTTGTTAGGATAGATCTTCCCATACGCTCGTAGAGAGTTGAGCAGAACGTTGAATCTTTCATAGGTTGCAGTCACGTTTTCTCCCTGAACATGTGCGAATATTTCATACTACTGTGTCAGGAGAGACTGCTTGTTTTTCAGTTCCTTCGTGCATAATCAGCAGTGCTTCCCAAACTTCCTTAGCTATTTTTCTGTTTACAACATTTTCAAACAGATCGTCTTCTAAGGATTGGAACAGGATGTTCTTTGCCTTTTTATAAAGTTGAACAGCTCTCTTCTCTGTGTCTGTCTATTCTTTTTTACCTTTGATTTGTACTCTATTTGGATCGTCAATGGTTGGTGCAAGCTTTGTTAGTATATAGGGCCCATTAAGAACAGTCTCAAATAGATCTTCATCTATTGAGTCCATGTAGGCTTGCATCGTGACTTTCCAATTAACAAATTTATCCTTGTTACACATTGGTGGCTTGTTGCCTCCCCCGGTCCTGGATTCACTTGGTACGAGTGCCATTTGGATCTACTAAAGCGTGTGAGCTGTAAAATAGAACCTGCTCTGATACCAATTTTTAGTTCCTAGTGGGCACATGTTATCTAGAAGGGGGGGGTTGAATAGATATTTGAAAATCTTTTCTCTTTAAACTTGTTCTTAGATAATGATTAAAACTTAGCGGAATTAGTATTTGTTTTAATCTTCTTTACCAAGCAATGGATTTATGAGCGAGTAAAGCAGTTATAGCAGATATAGCATGAATGTAAACGACACAGTTATTTTTATGTGGTTCAGAGCACTCAAAGCTCCTAGTCTACTCTTCTACTCAACGAGTAGGATATCCACTAAGGATGGCTTTTACAATCTTCTGAATCACACAGATTCCTTCTAGACCAGCGATCTAGGAACTTCTCTAGTTCACTCTTGAACTCTTCAAGTCCAGCAGACATGGTACACTTCTTCAGTTGATTGATAGTTGTTAAGTTCTTGATGGTTACTACTCAGTTGCTGTGTAAGCACTGGTTCGTTAAGAACTGAGTAGCTGAGCAAGCTTTGCAATATCTCAAATCGTAGAGTTGTGCTTGAGAGAGATGTTCACGTTGTTTGATTAATTCTTGCTTAGTTCTCTTTCATATGTCTGATCTGTATATATGTGATATTGAAAACTATCCGTTGGATCCATCTGTTGTGGCATTAAATGCATCTGAACTTTTTGTACTGTGATGGAGACATTTCTGCACATCTTCTGAATTCTGCATTCTGGCCCACTGACATTACAGGCTACTTTTTCACCTACCACCTGAAAAGGTATTTTTCCCCTCTTACCCATGGTACTATCCTTATCTTCTTCACTACGCTTCTTTGTTTCATACTAAGGATATTTCATCTATTCTGGGATTGATGAGCACGGCAGCATCTGGGATCCATTCCTCACTTATTGAAAACACAGATCATGAGGGTCGACGTTTTCTAACATGAGGCATATGATGCTCTACAATTTGGATCGTGGTGTTCTACGATTTAGATCGTAGTGTCTTTGTCATCTTTGCATACTACGAAGCTATTAGTTTGAAAACACTACGATTTCCCTTCTTCCTTCGCACACTACGATCTTCTCTTGCTCGTGTTGTTGACTCTACGTTCCCGAGAGCACACTACGATCGTTGACTTGTAAAACTTCATGTTTCCTTCAGCATACTACGATCATAGAGTTGGCTCGGCAAACGTTGGGACCACTCTACGATTTTTGAAGAGTCCCCTTCAAGGCAGGCACATTACAATCTTTAGGCTCTACGTTTTCTGACCTGACTTCTGCAATGTTGATCAGATGGATGCACTACGATTTCTTCAAGACTAATCTATTACATCTTAAGATCAACCTAACAGTTTTGATCTTTCTATCTATACATTCTTTATCAGAATGGTACACGTTGAAAGCTTAGATCAACCTAACAATTTTGTTCTATCATTAAGTCCTTGTACATATATTCATTTAAGGACCTTACAAATAATCATGAGCATATACATTTAAAACGTCAAATCATAATATGCATTCTCCCAACAAAAAGTATTATTTATGAGATATGTTGGGTGTGAGTATGTGTATGTCATATATTGTAGAATATGTGAATTGATGTGAAGAGAATGTTATATATTAATTTTAATATATATAAATATTTAATTGAATTATTTATTGAGTTAAATAAATAAATTTTGTTTTGATTATAGAGTAATGTAATTAAGTGTAGTAGATTAATTAAATGAATATTTAGTATTTAATTTAATTAATATAATAATTTTAAGTTATAGTTCTAATTTAATTAAGAAAATTAAATTAGATGAGTTACGTGATGATTGTTACACAAAAAATTATAATTAACAAGTAAATATAATTATGTTTCAATTTGATGAGATTGATTGATGTTAAGCTATTGATTAATTAAAATAATGAGTATTTGCCAAACATGATCTTAGGCTTTTCAAGTTCAAATTGGTGTAACCTATGTATTAACTAGTAATTAGTATATCTAATAATTACTAGAAATTACATATATTATATATTACTAGTATTGTATATTATATGTATATACTACAAGTTAGTATGTTAGTTTTAGAAAACAAACCAAAGAAAGAAGAAGAGAGTTAGAGAGAGTTGTAGGAGAAGAAGAAGATGAAGAAAAAGAAGAATACGGCAAATCTTTGAGAAGACAAAACAAGTCCCATCATCATCATCTCCATCTCTCTCTTAAATTCATATTAATAAAGTTATAATCTAAATTCCTTATTTTAATTATATTTTTATGTTCTTCATAATGTAGATAATTGTTATGTAGAATTTCTATTGAGAAATTGAGAGAAATAGAGGAAATGAGATGAGCTAGAAGAAGAAGAAGAAGAAAAAAAAAAGCTAGAAGAAGGTAACTTCTAAACTCTTATTTAATCCTTGATTTTTTTGGGTAGATTTATGTTCTAGGGTAGTAGATGATGCTTAATCTGTTTGTATTGGTTTAATATTGGATTATCAAGAATCAAACAAGAGGATTCAAGAAAAAAAATAAAATGGAAAGAAAATTTGAAGAACAAAATTCGTAGGTTTTTAAATTGTGGACATATCTTGTGAAATTCATACCTCTTTGAGTATGATGAGTTAGAAAGTGAGCCTTATATCAAATCGAAGATCCATAAGTAAGCTATATTCTGAAAGTGGAATCACATGAAAACTCTTTGTAGATTTCTTGCAATGTCTGTTTTAGTAAGGCTGGTCCGAAGGGAAAATAATCTGTCCAGAAAATCAAAACTGTTACGGTTTCTGATTTTGAAAAATTCATATAAATTCGTGTGCTTTGAATCTGAAGAAACTTAAAACTGTAAAGTTGTAGATATGGAAGTTTACTAGATAGAATCGCGAGATTGAGCCATTTTATGGACCAGATCATGTCCGAAATAAATTGTTTAGTAAGAATGTCCAGAAAATGAAATTTTCTAGACTAGTTAATGAATTAAAGAATCTGGTTTAGATGGATAAAGGTCTGACTTTAAGGCCTAGATGAGGTTGTAGTACACTGAGTAAGGGTTAATTCTATATAAGAAGGAACAAAAATGGACATGTAACGAACGAGTTAAGTTAAAAATGAAAACAACGTTTTGTTAAAGAAATTGTAAAGATGAGTTTTATAATTCTGTTTGAATTAAGATTTTGGGTGATGATATATTTTGATGATTAAAAATATGTTTTGACATATGTAATAAGTATAGATATGTGTTATCATATTCTATGCATAATTAACCATTTAAGATCAAGAGTTGAGATAAGTTAATGTGTGCACATAACGTGCTCGATAAAATGCCTAAGAGTAATAGTGTTTCTAAACTTTGGTATACAAAGTGTCTAACTAATGGCTAATATTGGATATCTAAGTATGAAAAGATGATAATACAAGAATAATAATGGAAAGAAATTGAAAAGGGTAATTTTTGATTTATGAAGGAAAATTAAACAGGTAAACAATGTGTTGAATATGCATTTTTGAAACCAAAGTGGTATAATAAAATGGTGTGATATACGCACATTAAACTACAAGTGTGATAGTCTAACATGTGTGGTGATGAAAATGAAAAATAAAACCGAGTTGCATATAAAATAGTTAGATGTCTATAAAGACATTATAAAGGATAATAAGATAAAATAAGGTCTTAGAATAAATTTGACCATGAGATTGAGTATTGATTTTATTTATTATCAATCTCACATACAGTGTAGGTTGTGCAAGGATGCGAAGTATTAGCGTATTGGTAAAACGCCGGTAAAGGCAAGTCTTCCAGTTCCTTTTTACTATGTGAATTTGATGATGATCTGCTTTAAAATTTAAGTGTATGATGTATTATATATGTCAAAAGTATGAAATGTGAAAGTCAATCTATGACTATGATGATTGAACTATGAATGTTGATTGCGTAAGGAACTCAATCTTTATAGTTTTTATGTGAAGTATAACATGTATGCTATGTTTGTTTATGATTATTCTTGTATTTTGAGCATGCTATTATGTGGTATGTGATGCATGAAAACTGTTAGATTTTGCGGAGCTGTCGAGCTCATTCTTGCAAATAACCATTTTTACAGATTCAAGAATTGAAGGTAACGTAATGTGTTACTTGATTGTTATGGATCAAAAGTGATATATGAAGATTTAATATCCTAGCTAAGTTGTTATTCTTGTAAACCATGTCTAATGTTTCGAATAATGTATTAATGTTGAATTGTAATATTGTTTTACGAATGTAAACTATTATAGTATTAAAATGATTCTGAGATATTTAGATGTAAAGGTTGAAGGTTTTGGGAATGAGGATAGTTTGAAATAGAAAATTTTAATTATTTCACAAATTTTAATGGTTGGATTATCGTTTAATGATGTAAAATTAGAGGTTGAATGTATTATTAACGACCGAAGTCGAGAATTAAATTATATAAATTTTGAGGTCGTTACAACAAATATATCCGGACCAAACGGTAATGAAGGTGATCAGCCTTTCATATCTGACTTATACATGCAATATGTACATAGTACAATTATATATGGCAATCAACAATGATTAACCATAAGCATATCCGAAAGAAACAACTCTTAGTAGAGTTAAGTAAAAATAAACTTGCCTGAACCGTTGATTATCATATTAGAATAATATCATCACAATATAACACTATCAATTTATAATAATATCATCACAATATAATACTATTATAATACTATCATATAGATCTCCAATATTAGAATAATATCATCATAATATTATACTATTATATATATAGATATACATAGAATAACCTAAACTCATAACACTATCAATTTATAACACACATAAGACTCAGTATCAAGTCAAACTATTGCAATCTGAGTTGAACCCGACACAAATCTGACATCCTGACGGTCTAGTCGGACCTTTATCGAGTCTAAGTTCAATTAAAATCTGCCTTAACACCTAACAATTATCTCAGATAATTGTAATATCAGTCAAAATATTTTTGGTAAGCTCGTAATAATTTTTAAATAATTATTACTATTTATCGTGAATTTTCAATCATTAAAATTGTATTTATATAAATTAAATACCACAAAATTCTTTTATCATTAATATTTATTTATTATCAAATATTAATGAAATACATGTTATAATATTATAATATACTTATAATATCATAAAGTATTTTTAATACTTTAAAATCACATTTATGTGATTTTTAAACAATTAAATTCATTATCCGATAATTACTATTAATATTTTCATGAGAAAATATCAAAAGTTATATTTTATAACTTCAAATATTTTTCTAACACTTAAATCATTTTAATATGATTTTTAAATCATTTATTCTATTTTTCAATAATTTATTTAATATATTTATTAAATAAACTAATTACCATTAATATTGATTAATTAATGAAATTCATCCCAAAATATTAAAAGTCACTGAAAATAACTTAAAATATTTTCTTTTATCATAATATTATTTTTCATGATTTAAAATCATTTTTAAATAATTTATTTAATATTATAATTAAATAAATTAAATACCATTTATATTCCAAAAATATTGAATATTTATGAAATATACTAAAAATAATTAAAAACTAATTTTCAGACTTTAAAATAATTTTTCAAAATTTATTATATATTTTTAATAATTAAAAACAAATTTTATACCTGCTGAGCACACAAGAATGCATACCATATCTTCCCATACCTCCTGAGATCCTTACTGTGAAAAACAGTGCCTCCTTTGCGACCTTTTATCCATGTGGTTCCTGGTTTTGTCATTTCCTTCATAATAGCCTCGAAATCAGGATTGAAATCACGTAAGTGAGCGTACTGGCAATGTCTAGGCACTCGTAACTGGTAGTATGTGTTGATGGCGTTGGCACTGAAAGGAACTAATCTACCCAGAACAAAAGCGTTGAAAGGGGCCTTATCCTTGGCGTTAGCGTGAAATTCTTTGACCACACTTACAACTGTGCCTCGGGTTCTGTGAGGGCCACAAATTCGAGGTCCTGAATCACCGCGGATTCGGTTCGATCATTTTAACACTATTACTATATTTGCGGAAGATATAAACATAAATTGTTTATACAATACAATACACACTATTCTCCAAGGTCGAGTAACCTTAACTTATACGCAATACATAACTTATTAACTTACAATAACATTAATATACAATACTTATACAAATCTAATTGCGCACATTAAATTTAAGTTGGAACTGTCTTTAACCTTTCCTTGTATCCGAAGCATTCGCCTTAATCTGCATTGTTTTACCATGATATAGCAAGGGTGAGCATAAAAATTGCCCAACAAGTTTAAGTTCAATAATTTAACGATATATCATGACTGAAAGATTCTGAATATTAAGCTGGCTATAATTCAACAATATAATTATGAACTAGCAGTAACAAACTTTTGACTGAACAAGTATTATACATGAACAAATATATCTGGACCAAACGGTAATGAAGGTGATCAGCCTTTCATACCTGACTTATACATTCAATATGTACATAGTACAATTATACATGGCAATCAACAATGATTAACCATAAGCATATCCGAATGAAACAACTCTTAGTAGAGTTAAGTAAAAATAAACTTGCCTGAACCGTTGATAATCGCTACGAAATTTATAACGCTTTATCTGAAGACCTAATATTAGTAATATAGATCTCCAATATTAGAATAATATCATCACAATATAATACTATTATATATATATATATATATACATAGAATAACCTAAACACATAACACTATCAGTTTATAACACACATAAGACTCAGTATGAAGTAAAATATTGCAGTCTGAGTTGAACCCGACACAAATCTGACATCCCAACGGTCTAGTCAGACCTTTATTGAGTCTAAGTTCAATTAAACTCTGCCTTAACACCTAACAATTATCTCAGATAATTTTATTATCAGTCAAAATATTTTTCGTAAGCTCGTAATAATTTTTAAATAATTATTAATATTTATCGTGAATTTTCAATCATTAAAATTGTATTTATATAAATTAAATACCACATAATTCTTTTATCATTAATATTTATTTATTATCAAATATTAATGAAATACATGTCATAATCTTATAATATACTTATAATATCACAAAGTATTTTTAATACTTTAAAATCACCTTTATAAGATTTTTAAACAATTAAATTCATTATCCGATAATTGCTATTAATATTTAAATATTAATATTTTCATGACAAAATATCAAAAGTTATATTTTATAACTTCAAATATTTTTCTAACACTTAAATCATTTTAATATGATTTTTAAATCATTTATTCTATTTTTCTATAATTTAAATATTTATTAAATAAACTAATTACCATTAATATTGATTAATTAATGAAATTCATCCCAAAATATTAAAAATCACTGAAAATAACTTAAAATATTTTTTATCATAATATTATTTTTATGATTTAAAATCATTTTTAAATAATTTATTTAATATTATAAGTAAATAAATTAAATACCATTTATATTCCAAAAATATTAAATATTTTTAAAATATACTCAAAATAATTAAAAACAAATTTTCAGACTTTAAAATAATTTTTTAGAATTTATTATGTATTTTTAATAATTAAAAACAAATTTTATATATTTATTTAATTAAAAATATTAATTTCTGAAATTAACTGTCGCTTTAGAGGCCTTAGGCGACGAATCCGTCGCTAATGGTGTTCTTGAGGTTGTTCTTGAGCTAACCCAGATTTCTTGTCAGTGTTCCTGTTAGTGGGTTTGATCGATTATAATTTCTTGGGTATAAAGGTTCTGGGCTTGTTAAGACTTTGATCTCGTAGTCGAAATGTAACACTACAATATGAAACCATCGTCTTGGTACTATCACACTACAACAAGAACATCAGATTCGCCAAAGTCGTTGTCAGACATCACCTGGGTTTTCTGGGTAACCCAGAAACCCAGTCAGTCGCGAGGTACCACTTTGTGGTTTTAATTTAGCTTAGTTCTGGTCATTGTATTAGTGTTATTAAGGTTCAAACCTATAGTAATTATGTCATTAAACATTTATATACCATGATCTCAGTATAACAACATCATCAACTCAAGATTTAAGCCGGTCAAAGTACCTGACAAAACCTGTTCTTGGTGAATTCTGGGTTTTCCAGAAATTCATCCGGCTCGGTTGGTCAACGCTTGTTTGACCATTGCTACAATCGATCTTGTTGTAAATCTAGGTTATCTAATAAAAAGGATTTGTAGGTCATATACCAGGCTACAACATCAAAACAATAACCTGGACGAAACATTAACACATAGCAAGATCTAGCACCTGCAAAAGCTTGTCAGAGGTTACTGAGATTTCTGGGCTGCCCAGAAATCAGTTTCTGTGAACGGTCAACGAGGTTTGAACGCTCGTATCTCTCAATATATTCATGATCTGGTCGTGTTTCTAGTTTCAAATCACAGTCTAAATGTCATAGAACATATGTATAACATAAAACCACAAAAATCAAAAACAGAGAAGAATTTACAAGCCCTGACATTAGCTTGTCAGGCCATCATTTTTAATATTTCCAGATTTTTAAAATCTTTAGATTCGAGTATCTAGATGTTATGGATCCATGATCCAACAACCCAAATATCTAAAAGGCATCTTCTAACACATCTAACCAACAACTAACATCAAAACACAAGATTTAAAAAAATTAGGGTTTATACCACTTTGAAGCTTGATCTTGATTTCTAATCTTTGGGATCTATTCATGGATTGTTAAGATATGATATTGTCTCAACTGATCACTCACTATCACTCTACTTTTTCGAAATTGGAGAGAGAGTAAGGCTTGGTTCATATGAGAAAGAAATTGAGTCTTTTTCTCTCTCTCTAATCTTATATAATGTATGATGCAATGAACTTGGTTGTGTGAAATGGCTGATCGCTGAGATTTATTAAGTCAAGGAGTGGTTAGGGTTTGCTCAACCACTCCATATATTTGCAAGATTGCAAGTTACCCTCAATTATTCAATAAGTGTATTATGGACATTTTGATTTTTATTTTAATGGCATTTTTGTCAATTGGCCAAACCCTTAGGGTTTAGGGTTTGGATTAGAGTTTAGGGTTTGAACCTTTTAGGGTTTGTAATTAATTTCTAACATTTCCAAATTTCAGTTTTCAGAATAGAAAATTAATATTTCTAAATTATAATTATAATTTTCTAATTATATTAAAATTTCTTAATCATAATTTAAATATTGCTAATTAGGATTAGTATTTCCTAATTTAAAATTGCTAATTAAGCAATTAGGGTCAAAATGGTCATTAAGGTTTATAACCCACGAATTAGGATTTCTAATAGAAAAATAATTTTCTAATTTAGAAATTAGATTACCTAAATAGATTAGGGTTTTCTAATTACTATAACTTTAAAATTAGAATTAATGTTTCCAAATTAAAATTAAAACTATTTAATTAACACTAAGGTTTTTCCCTTTTTATAAATTAGGATTTTTTATCTCGAAATTAGGGTTTAATAAATTTAAAATTAGGGTTTGCTAAATAATTAAGCTTTACCCTAATTAACATTATAATTAATAGCACTTGAGCATTATAATTATCCTTTAAGTTCCCAAATTAGGGTTTTAAATTTCTGAATTAGGGTTTCGAATTCCCGGAACAAAAATTACGGTTTCCAGAACTGATTTTAGGGTTTCTTGTTAATCGCCAGGGTTTTCTAACCGAACAATGACGTTCTTAATATATATTTAGGGTTTGTTACAGATATCGTTTATCTGGTCAACCATTGACCCTTACCACATTCTGAATACTTAATTGACCATATACACAGAACATAAACACGTATACACTTAATCCTGAATAATTCACCTAAATCCTTCAGAAAACTTTAAAATCCTCAAAATTTTATCATAAAAATATCAAACGCATACACTTATTTTCTGTCTAGGTTCTAATATTGAACCTTAATGTTTTTTTTAATATTCAAAATTCTCGGGTTGTCACAGGTTCTTCCGTGAACTTATTCCACCCTTTCTGATATATTTGTCGCATCATTTCACTGTCGACATGGTCCGGTGCCAATCCCCTCTTCGGTGTGAGTGCTTTTGTTATAATATAATCCTAATGGTTGGCGGCGACACTTATGAATTTACGTTGGTCGAAGGTTCATGATGGTGGTGTGGTTCCAAAACTCTCTCCATGTTGCCTCTTTGATATAGGTTTAGGTGCCATTGAATTAGAATTGGTGAACTTCAACAACGAATGCCCCCAAACTTCACTCAAGCAAATTATCGAACACTTGGTGTGCACGATGTTCAATCCTCCCACACTTGATAACTTTGTGTCAACTATGGTGATAGAAAGTGAGGAATTGGAAGACAAGTTACTCACTCTCTATTGCTGTATAACTTCCCCCAAAAATAACCCTAATTCGTAGCTTTCTGAGTTTGAGTTTAATGTATGTGGTTAAATTGGGTAAAGATGGAATGAATTTATAGAGATGGTGTGATAGAGAAACTTATGGGGTGGAGTAATGGAGTAAAGTAGTGGGTGAGTGTGCTAATGAAGTGGTATAGTGGGTATTAATTTGCCAAAACGCGGGTATATGAATGTATTGAAGTTGTATGGGAGTGGGTTTCAGTTGAGGAAGAAGTAGGAGAGGTGCAAACGTGATGTAACTGCCGAAATTTCTGGTTCATAATCAGGACCCCCGCCCCGGCGAGGGGTATTGTGCCTTATAAGCCCGCCTCGGCGGGTATGCACACTGTCAACGAGATAGGGAAACCCCCGCCCTAGCGGGGTAATAAGCTTGTAGGGGCCTGCCCCAGTGGGCTAGTGTTCTACAATTTGACTCTATTTTGCTTATTTCTTCTTTGCTACTCCAATCCATGATCATGTTAAGTTTCTGAAATATCATCAAACATAACTTTGAGTGGATATTGAGCAATTTTAAGCATAGGTGGTAAGATTATCTAGAACAAAATAACTAAATAACTACTTGATTAAATTATTATATACTAATTATTATTCTAAACTACAAATTGACTAATGTTAATAGAGATACTAAAAATAAAAGTAAAATTGGGTTTCCTCCCAACTAGGGCTTGATTTTAAGTCTTTCAGCCGGATTAATCCTTATGTTATCCCAGATCGGTTGGGCTATCCGCGACATGATGTTTATTTATCGCACAAGACCAACATTGTTGTATTGCATGTCCGTTCACTTACATGTTGGAGAATGAATTTGACTTTTTATCCTAAATTAATGCCTTACGACCACCACCTTCTCTGCAATCCCTAAAATTGACACGTGTAGATTTCTCGAGCAACTCACACTCTTCCTTCTCAGTCGGGATTGTTATTTCCTTGAACACCTTCACCTTTACTACCTGATCAAACACTTTCATAATATGGAATGGTCATCCCAAGATGATATGGATGTTCTTATCTTCTTCAAAATCTAGTACCGCAAAATCCACTGGAAAGATCAATGAATCAACCTTGACCAATACGTCTTCAACTATTCCTAATGTGTATGTTAATGATCTATCTGCAAGCTGTAGACTAATGTTGGTTGGTATTTATTCCTTTTACCCCAGCTTTCGGTAAATGGACAGTGGTATAAGATTTATACTCGCTCTTAGATCGCATAGAGCTCTCCCCACATCTTGATTGCCAATTGCACACGGAATTGTGAAACTTCCCGAATCTTTCAATTTAGGAGGAAGCTTTTTTTGCAGTATTGCACTGCATTCTTCGATCAACGCCACTTTTTCGAAGTCCTAGAGCTTACGTTTCTTCGAAAGTATGTCTTTCATGAACTTAATGTAACGCAACATCTGCTCAAGTGCTTCGACAAATGGAATATTGATGTGTAATTGTTTGAATATATCCATAAACCTTGAAAATTGGTTCTTTAACTCTTTACTTTATAGCCTTCGAGGAAAGGGTACAAGTGGTGTAACTTTAATTTGTTTATCTTCCTTTGCTTTTTCCACCACTTTCTCTGTAGATTTATTGTCAAATTCATTCCCTTCATCCTCACATTCATCTCTTGTACTAGCTTTCCCATCCAGGTTAGAAACCAACTCCTTACCACTCCTGTGCGTAATATCATTACACTGCTCGTGATTTCCCTTTGGATTCTTTTATGTATCGCTCGACAACGTTCCTTGAGGCCTGTAATAAACTGAATATTTTCTATACAAATAAATAAGACATTTTGCATATTAAATTTTATATTTATTTTAAAGATGAGAATATGTGTCAAGTAATGTGTATGTATATATGTGATAAATAAAATTTATTTATTATATAAATAATTTCAAATAATTTTATTTTAGAATTATTGATCATTATAAAGTATATAATTATAATAATTAATTTTATAGTAGAAATGTCTTTATTAATTATTTTCTATGAAAATATGATTTTTATATTATTTAAATAATATATGAGATGATTATTGGAATTATTATAATTAATATTTTATTATATGAATTTTAGTTCAAATTATTTAAGTTAATTCTTTTTAACTTAGTTAATAATTTTATATATGAAAGATAATCAGATATGGAATCCAAACCCTAATTTTGGATTTTTAGCTATGAATGAGGATAATAATATTATATTAAAGATAATATTAGTTTTCAGTGTTATAAATATATATTGTATGTATTGGTCAATGATGATGTTTAATGTCAAACCTTATACCAATTTGTTAAAACCTATTTTGAAACTCAATTATGAGTTCAAAACTGTGTAGTATTGGTGTTATAGAATTTATGTTCTGTATTATTAGGATTAATGTTAATTAGATAAAACCCTAATTAATATTTGAAAGCTCTAATTTAAATATTTGAAACCCTAATTTGCTAATTAGAAACCCTAATTGCAAATTTTAGAAACCCTAATTATTATTTTAGCAAATTGAATTGTTAATTTGGGACCCCTAATGATAATTAAGGAACCCTAATTATTTAAACCCTAATTTTTATTAAAAACCCTAATTTAATTAGTATGTTTTAATTTAAAATTTTACTACCTTTAATTTTTAATTGTTCAAACCCTAGAAATTATTTGGGAAACTTTAAGGTTAAAAATCTAGTGATTAAACCCTAGATTCAAGCACCTTCGACAAGAATACCCTTTGACTTATTTGCAAAATTACAATTTTACCCTTTTTGTCCCATTTGGTGTATTATTGCTAGACAAATCTTATCCAATCTTGCTAGCCACCCTAGTCTACCTAGCTATGAACCTACAAGCTACAAATCTCAGCCATGTGATCATCCAATACATTGCATACATGTTGTTTATATAGAATTCAAGAGAGAGAAAGTGCATTATTTACACATTTGTGCAACCCACCCCTTGCCATTCTCTCTCAAGCTCAAACCCACAAAATTCTAGTGTTAGATCAGTCACAAATCAAGCCCCACGAACACCAACAACAGATCAGAAGCATAGAAATTAGATTTTTCTCACAAAAAGGTATGAACCCTATTTTATAATCTGACCTTGATCTTGTGTTTGATGTTAAACTTTTTATGTTAAATATGTAGTATGGAGTCTAACAAAGTGATCTGGGTTGCTCGATGTTAGATCCATAACATCTAGAGGCTCGGATTTGATATTTTTAAAAATCTTGAAAACTTTATTTTTGTGATTGACAATCGAATGACAGGTCTGGTAGATCTCTGAATGTTAATGATTTTAGTGTTTTTAATGTTTGAGCATATAGTGTGATATGAGATCTTTGATCTGAAAATGGAATCTAGCCCATATCATGAACATGTTAAAAGTTATAGCTGGTCAAACCTAGTTGACCGAGCATGATTTTATAAATCTGGAAAACCCAGATTGTGCCCAGACAGGGCCTGACAACTTTTTCAAGCGACTAGATCTGCTAGAGTGTTGTTGTTTTGATTCTGTTATGGTAACTAAGTTGTAGCTTGTTATGTTTACTATGGATATATGCCTCTAGATCCCTTATATCATCATTTTATAAAAATACAGTGGAAGGTCAAACTAGCTTACTAATCCACGAAATCTGTTTCTGGAAATTTCAGAAAATTCAAGAACATGTCTTCTGACATTGTTTGACCGGCCTAGATCTGCATGCTCTATTGTTGTTATACTGTTTGTATGCAATGGATATATAATATTACATGCTATCTACAACCTGGAATCAGTATCGCACAAAGAGAAAACACACAACGCGAGATATAAGGATCCAAAGTAGCATACTCGTTCTGTTCTTCATTCTGGAAAAACCTAGAAATGAAGAACAGACTCTGACACAATTTTCTGAGCCCCAACGCGTTTTGATTATTTATGTTTAGACTTGGCCATGAATTGAAGCATGTTCTCTGATAGTTTGTCTAGACAGTCCGACGAGCAGAAAACACTTAACATGAACAGACTCTACACAAAAATGGGCCTTTAGCAACGATTTTTCCGGCAACGACTTTATAAGTCGTTGGTAAAAGTATATGTTTAGCAACGAAATTTGTCATTCGTTACAGATTGTGTCAGGCTTTCACTTTTTGCAACGAAATTTATAAGTCGTTGCAAAATTTTGTTCCTAATTCATTGGCGGGAATAATTTTCGTTAGAAATTCGTTGCAAAATTTTCGACCACTTGCTTTCCCGTCATCATGGGCAACGGAAGTTTTTTTTTGCTAAAAATAGGGCTTTAGCAACGATTTTTTAGGCAACGACTTTATAAGTCGTTGCTAAAATTGTATGTTTAGCAACGAAAATTGTCCTTCTTTGCAGATTGTGTCAGACTTTCACTTTTTTCAACGAAATTCATAAGTAGTTGCAAAATTTGGAAACAAAATTCGTTTGAAATTCGTTGCAAAATTTCTAACCACTTGATTTCTCCTTATCGTGGGCAACAAAAGTTTTTTTATTGCTATTTTTCGTTGCCTAATATGGACCATTTTCATTGGCAACAAATTTTATTTTCGTTGCATATTTTATACAACTTTTTGCAACGACTATTAAAATGTTACCTTAAATTGAGATAATAATAATAATAATAATAACAGTCATAATATTAATAATAATAATAGTACTAATAATAATAATAATTATAATAATAATAATAATAACAATAACAGTAGTAATAATAATAATAGTACTACTACTACTACTATTACGGGATAAATAACGTTTTGGTCACTGTACTAGGGTCCGGTTTTCATTCTGGTTACCAAAACTTTTTTGTTACAATCGAATAATTGTACTCTCAAAAAATTACAAAATGGTCATTCCGTTCGATTTCCGTCCAAAAATTTGACGAAAATGCTGACTGTGCATATTGACCCGTTATTTTTGCTGACGTGGCCCGTTATTTGCTGACGTGGAGTGTAGAAGGCTTGCCTTAAAATTTTTCTTAAAAAAAATGTTGCAAACAAGTGTTGACAGATTTAAGGCCATCCAAATCGTTGACCGGCCACGACTTTGTTTTCTGGGCAGCCCAGAAACGTCAAGAACAGCTCTGACATCTTGTTCTTGAGCTTAGATCTTGCATATGATGCATGTTTTGACCATGTTTGTTGTTAGACTGTGTAGTATTACATCCGTTCTATAATAGTTAACCATTAACTCGACCAGAAACACATTACAAAAGGAATGATTGATGGTCAAATGAGGTACCCTTGAGCACTGACTGTCAGTGTTCTTGAGCCTCAAAAACACCTATCGCGACAGAAACTGTCACTAAAGCCTTTAGCAACGGATTTAATTATTTTTTTATATAATTTCCAAAAAATACATTAAAAATAGAAATAAATTCCTAAAAATTATAAAATCAGTTTTAAAAATTATTTTAAGTTATAAAAATTAACTTTTAATAATTTGACATATTTTTCATAAATATTAATATTTATTTGGATATTGTTGGTATTTAAATTATTAAATAAATGCATTAAATAAATTAATTAAAAATGATTTTATTGTATTAAAAATCATTTTAAATAATAATAAGGTATTTAATAATATTTTAAGTTTTAAAACATAACTTTTAATATTTTATGATAAGTTTCATTAATTATTAAATATTAATGATATTAGATTTATTTAGTAATTATATTAAAAAAATTAATTAAAAATGATTTTAATATTATTAAAATTATTTTAAATGAAAATAAATAATTTAAAAATATTTACAGTTATAAAATATAACTTTTGATATTTAAAGGTAAATTTAATCAATAATTTAATATTAATGATATTAAGTTTATTTAATAATTATATTAAATAAATAGTTTAAAAATGGTTTTATTGATTTAAAAATCGTTTAAAAGGAAATAAATGAATTAAAAATATTTTAAGTTATAACTAATGACTTTTAATATTTTGATAAATAATTTTAAATGTTTTAAAAATCATTTAAGGGTAATATTAATACTTTAAAAATATTTTGAGTTATTATTAATAACTTTAATATTTTGGCAACAGTTTCATTAATAGTTTAATATTAATTAAATATTAATGATAATAGAATTAGTTAATATTTAAATCATTTAATAATAATTTTAGTGTTCGAAAATTCATGATAAATTATAATAATTATTTAAAAATTATTATAAGGCTATGAAAAATAATATGACTGATATTTAAAATATCTAAACGACTATTGAACTGCAGGATAGAGTCTTAGACTCGATATTTACCAGATAAAGCAGTCGGTACACCGAAATATTTTAGAAATAGATTTGGACTTAGATAATTTGACTAGATACGTGTTTGTTTATGATGTAATGACTGTTAAACATATGTGACAATGTGATTAGCTTATGTGCTGACTGCAATTAGACGTACTATGTGATATGATATATTATTCTAATTGAACGAATGATCTTATTAATGATAGATTTTGATATAAAAGATAGAACTAAGTTGCAAACTGTAAGCAGCGTATCAGACAAGTATCTAAACCTTATGCACTACTTTTATTTTGTGCAAACAGGTATATTATGTTATGCAAGTTTCCTAAATTTACTCCAATTATTATTGAGCAAGTATCTGAACTATTCTTTACATTGTGCAAGTATCCTACGTTTGCATTTACTTTATGCAATGAACATGAGTAAGAAAGTTTCAAAATCATATTATTGTGCCAGATTATTAACTGTATTATTATTGATTATGTATCCAATATTTGTATTCATACAAGTTCTTACATTATCTAATCATTGTATTATTATATATTTCAGATATTTATTCTGTTTGTTAATTCGTATATAGGTTTAGACAAGTGTCCCCCCTTGGATAACCATTGTATTTAATCATATGTTGATACATACTTATTGATTTCAAGTATGTATACGTTGACTTAAAAGTCGTCTAAGTTATTTGATTCAGCTAGACATAAAAATATTGTTGAACAAGATAAAACGTTATTGTTTCCAACAAGATTGTTTTGGTTTGTATTCGCGACTAAGTATGAACATCCCGAATATGGGAAAACTTTTGTGCACCTAAGGTGGATAGAGTGAATGATAATATCATTCTTGCATGTAGTATTGATCAATACAGGGCACATTGGGCAGATCACCCTCGTGTCCGTAAGTTATGACAGTTTGCGGATGAAGTTCTGCTAAACCCTAGCGAAAAATAAAAATAATGTTCATAGTCTGTCGACTAATCTCAAGTTATAGTCAGTACGTAGTTTTAAAAATTTGAGATAGATTTGATATGTTGTTATTATTGGTTTAGCTTACTTCACAACTGTTGATTCGTTGTAGAAGAGTTATTCAAAGAAAACATTTAATCCTTTCAGCTTATATTTATTGTTGCTATTACTTGCTGGGCAATCAAATGCTCATTCTTGCTTTAAATTTAAATGTTTTCAGCTAAGCATGATCAACCGGAATGTTCATGCCAGAACAAGGGAAAAAGGAAAGCAATCAGAATAATTCTATGTTATCTTTTGTAATAGTTAGGCAATATTAAGACAATGATATTTATTATCTATCATGTAATGTATTGTAGTAAAGGTTACGTACTTGAGATTAGACTTTGATATATGTAATTGAGTTTGATATTTATATTATTGTTATTATTATTAGTATTATTCCGCTCATAGAATTGGTATCGTAAAGCACCGAGTTCGGGTTTCAAGTACCCGAGTTTGGGGGCGTTACAAGGCCTGTTGTTTAAAGCAAAAGCTATCTGTTCCATCTGATTTTCTAAATTCTTGATGGCTATTTCTTGCGATTTCATGGCAAGTGCTTGGTTTTTCATGGCTGCTTCGTTGCTTGTTATATACTTTGATAACAACTCCTCTAAATCTGATTTCCTCTCTTGATGTTGAGCTTGTTGTTGTTGTTGTTGTTGATTCTAACATCCTGGGGGATAAGATGTTCTTGGAGCTTGCTGATGCTGATTATTACTCCACGAAAAATTAGTATGATTCCTATGCCCCGGATTGTATGTATTCTGGTACGTATTATGTGGAATTCTGTTATAGCTGCCCACAAATTGCACTGATTCTGAGTTGATTGCACATTGATCTGTAGGATGTTCACCCATGCATAATTCATAAATAACTGCAACTTGTTGTGTCTGTACCCCTAACAAAGCATCGAACTTCTTAGAGAGCGCCAAAATATGCACGGCTATTGCCGTCACTCCATCTACCTCTAACACTCCAGCTGTCTTAGGTTGTGTCATTCTTACTGTGGGCCATTGGTAATTGTTAGTTGCCATTGTATGTGACACCCCCAAATTCGGGTACTTCAATTCCCATATGATTTGGTGTTCACTAAACAAACATCATATGTCTATCTACCCATAGTACAAGAAAGCATAAATAGATAGAAATAAATCCTCTCCTTAAGGAGTTACAACATCTGCAATAATTACATAAATCCCAGGTCATACTAACCTTAAATCTCAACTGCGGAAACATAATCAATTAATAGTCTTACACAACATTAACATAAGTCTAAAATATAAATACGTAATCACATAAACAACAAGTCTTCATCACTTGTTAATCTTGCCCTTGTCTTTGCTAGTAGAAGGCTCGTCGGACCTTTCGTTCTTAGCTTCAATGTTATTATTATGCAAGAGTGAGCACGATTGCCCACATGCGAGTGAATCAAAGACTTCTAGAAATAAAACTCAACTTTTGAATCAGGAATGAATAACAAGAATCAAAATAACTTCTGAGGGTTATAAGAACTTGAAATATGTCCTAGGTTATCAAGGGTTATATTTGAAACCTTTAACAATCATAAGACTATAGACTCTTCTACTCGTACTTAGGGGGATTAGCCCTTAGTACCATATTGTGCACAATATCTTAACGCTAACGCATAAGTAATCCCTATACAGGGTTGTTCATCTCAGTTTGACATTAGAGTCCGCACCAAAGAAAGTTTGGTTTGGATAATCCAATAAAGGTTCTAAAATTTAGAACGTTCATCAACTATGGACTAGTCGAATTAATAAGGGTTCACTAGTCTAACAAGGTTCAACAATAACTGATATTTAAATCGAATAACAATCTCAAGAGGTATACAATAGGATAAGTATTGTATAACAGAATCATACTTTGAAAAGATTAATAATATTTAATATAACAAATTGAACTTGATTAATAATAACAAGAATCTGCTCGATGTAAGTTTATAAATTTGAATAACAATAACAAGTAGGATTAGGAAACTTGCCTCGTGCGTAGATTACACGTTAATATACACGTTCCCCGATTTAATCCTACATACCATTCATATCCACAATACCAATCAATTATAACGTAACTAGTCATCACAAGTTCATTCTTTTTGTCTAACTTGGATTATGACTATACTTAGTCAAATTACCACACTTATTGTCACATAATTTAGACTTCACGAACAATAAGCTAATTATACGTTCAATAATTCAATCCACATGTAAATGCGTTATTGACATATTAAGAATCTATTTTAACGTCTCATTATACGTCTAACATATTTTTATGTTCATTAGATTAGGTCACTATCACATTCTTAGACTTAAATAATTGAAAAAAAATCATTTCTGGACCATCTACAGAGTGGCACTGCGGCGCCACTGTTGGGATTGTTCTAAGCGCTGCGGCCTGGAAATTGGCGCTACGGCGTGGGTGTTATGCTTGCAGCCGGTGCTACGGCATGACACACCAGAACCAGAACTATAATTCGCAAAAAATTGCAGAACATGGCCAATTTCTACCAATTTCTTTATTCATTCATGAAATTAACATACCCAGACATTAAAATATACACATAACTACTACCCAACCCTTTTAGCATGATTTTAACACGTTAAAACATACAATTTCTTGAATTAATTTATATAATTTCACTGTTCTTGATGTTCTTGAAAGTTTTGAACACAAACCATAAAAATTACCACTACGGTTTCGTTATAACACCGAATCTGTCCATTCGAATTTTGTCTTCTTCGTTTTAACATACATAATTAGATACAAGTGTAAATTTATGATACAACATATGATTAACGTATTAAATTTGTACGTAAGGGCCATATGGCCATATTTACATTTTTATACTCTGTAACTTTTAAAATAATCCAATTACTATATATTTGTATGGATTTAATGCTTTGAATACAAGATGGTAGGTAACATGTTATTATAATATATTCATAAACAAATACATTATTGCTACCCTTTCTAATTGTAGAGACTTTAACTGTAATGACCCCAAAATTCATACAATTTAATTCTCGATTTCAGTCGTTAATAATACATCCAACCTCTAATTTTACATCATTAAACGATAATACAACCATTGAAATTTGTGAAATAATTAAACTTTTCTATTACAAACTATCCTCGTTCCCAAAACCTTCAACCTTTACATCTAAATATCTCAGAATCAATTTAATACTACAATAATTTACATCGTGAAACGATATTACAATTCAACATTAATACATCATTCAAAACCTTAAACAGGGTTCAAATAATAATAGCACAACCAAAGTGTATAAATCTTCAAGTATCATATCTGATTCATATCTTTCAAGTAACGCATAACTTTACCTTGAAATCTTGACCTACAAAAATGGTAATTTGCAAGGTTGAGCTCGATAACCCAACAAGATCTAACAATTTTCATGTATCACATAGCATATAATAACATGCTCAACATATAACATACATGCTGCAGTTTATATACCAAGTATAAAGATTGAGTTCCTTACTCAATCATCGTGCTTTAATCAATCAACGTAGTCATAAATTGACTTTAACATTTCATACTTTCAACATATAAATAATGTAATGCCCGAGAACATCAATTTTTTAGAAGAATTAAAATTTTATTTAATTATAAGGATTAAATGAATTTAATTAATTATTTATGGGAGCAGGCTAATTGAAGGTCGTTCTATGACCTAAACATATCAGAACGTCGTAGGATTTTGGCTACGTGGTAGAATTAAAGTGTTTGAATTTCTAAGACGAAAATAAAAGCTTTCCGAGAAATTTTTCGAAAAACCCTATTCACGCATTTATGCTCGGGAATTATTTTTGAACTTCCAAAAAATACGTAACGATGGAATATCGAGGTAAGATAGAAAATCCAATAATATTTTAGTTATGGAAAACATATTATTTTGCCTGCAGACTTAAAACCTAACGTTTAGGGAAAGTGACTTCCGAGAAGGAATTTAAAGTGTGTGCAATGAATTAAGTAATGATCGTATAATATGTAGGTATTGTATGAAGTAATGAATACGAGTACGATATGAAGTATTATACGAGTGTGTATGAAAGATGATATGTCGTATATGTTGAATAAGTATACGAGTTAGAATACGAGAATTATACATAGAGTATACGTTATAAGGCTTTAAGCCAAAAGAAAGGATTTTGTAGGATTTGTTAAGTACTATGTTAGCCAAGTATGAAAATGGTTAAGCCCAATGTTAACTAATGTTAAAACTAAATATTAGTTATTATAAAGTCCAATAGAATTAAATGGTCAAGCTTAAGTGTTTGTAAAGTAAAGCCTAAAGATTTGTTAATGTAAACCCAAAGTATAAGATGAGATTAATTAAAATTAAAGTCCAAAGCAAGGTGGATCCATAGAGCAACCCATGATCACATGGATGGTCTAAAGTTGTGAGCAAGTAAAGGAAACTTAATGGCTAAGTGTTGTGGTAATCAAGTAAGCTTAATGGCCAAGATAAATGGTGAGCAAGTGTTGTGATGGCCAAGCAAAATGTGTGGAGGCTAAGTTTACTTAGGGACAAAGTAATGAATAGTAATGAGGTGTATTAAGGAGGTGGAGGTGGCTTATTGACCATTATGCCCTCACTTAGGATTTCCTATAAATAGGAAGTTTGCTAGCTCATTTGTTCCTTGTTCCAAACTCCAACAAGTTAAGTGCTTATTTTCTTGAGAGAATAAGCACATATAACTTAAGACTTCCTTTGTTATATTTTCAAGAAGCAAGAAGGAGATTAAAGATTAACCAAGTGTTATTCAAGAGTAAGTATTCTTAAACCATGATTCTCTTTCTCTTCATTTGTTAGAGAAGGGGATATTGGTAGAACTAGCATGCTAAGAAGGGGTTAGAATAATGAATCAAAGGGCTTAAGTCTTAATAAGCCGTATAAGTCATGAATAAGTAATTCAATCATAAATAAGTTATGAACTTATAATGAAAGTATAAGAACTTCTGAGAACTTGTAACATGTTTACATTAATAAAGTGAGTATGATAATAAGAAGTAAGAAGAATGGTTAAAAGTCATTAATCATAATGAGTCATATTAAGAGAAGACATAAGTTATGAGAAATGGAAATATAAGTATTTTTATACTCTAATAAGTTACAAACTCACCCAGAATTAGTAATAACTTATCTTGTTTATAAGTTAATGAAGCATGTATGTCAATATATTAGTATGATGGAATAAATCCTTTTGAAACGAAGAACAAATCTTAAGTAACGAAGTTTCGCCGGAATTCACACGATTAGACGACAATCGTCGAATTCGTGAAATTCTCGGAATGGAAGTAGAATTTTGATATTGAGCTTGGAAACATTGGTTTTCAATGGAGACAAGTCTTATTTGGCATTATAGAGTTGCAGATTCAAAAATGGCTGGATTCTGACTTAGAACGAAGAAACGAGCGTTGAACGTTCACGAACGTTTATCGTTTTAGTTAAAAATGGACTAATAGGAGAAATTTTAGCAAACGAAGTCGAATAGATAAAATTCTTGCATGACCACGTAGAGTATGTGATTTGTGAACCGTAGGCTCTTAAACGAGCTAATTCGGACTTATAACGAAGAAGTTACGAGTCCGAGAATTACACAAGTTTGAAAGAACTGTCAAAGTTTCTGTGGCTCAGAGTCTGCGCCGCGGCGCGACTCTAAGCCTAAATGAATGGCGCCACAGCGCCAAAGTGGCTATAGTCCCCTGCAAACTTGCGCTGCAGCGTGATAAGTAACAAAGTGACTCGCGCCGCAGCGCCGAGTCCGGTTTTCAAGCCCTAATAAGCGACGCCGCAGCGCGGCATAACAACGAAACACTGGCGCCGCAACGCCAGCCTTAAAAGCTAGACAGAAAAGTATGGTTTCAAGAAGAAGATAAAGAGAAATTGTTTAGTAGCGAACTAAGGGACTTAATAAAACATTGTTAAGTCATAATTAAAACTCAAGTGTGATCACTTAGAGTTAGAGAAAGTTAATTGAATGTAAACAAGAATGGTGTATAATAAGTGTACATAACCAATGCCGATTAAGTGTCAATTAATAACGTAATGACGTTAGTAAGCCGTGAGGAAGGATAATTAACTCGAACCGAGTTTTAATAATGAAATAATTTCAATTAAGTTATAGAAAGGAAAGAAGTTGGTAAGAACGATGTAAAAGAACGATGAAAAGCCAGAACCAATAAATAACAAATCTAATACATGTTTAGATTGAGAAGAAGGGTAAGATTCTTTAGGAACTATGTATATTCATTCATGACCTAATGTGGTATGTTATGTGATTATGTGTTGTAGAGACCGTAAAGACTCAAAGGAAAAGTAATTTTACTGTAGCAGACGCTGAAGGCAAGTTTTTCTAAATGCTTGTCTAACCTTTGTGGTAGCCAAGTTTTCAAATGATTCAAGTTATGAGATGCATGTATGATTTTAAAGAAAGAGTCGATACCAGTTTTAACTCGGCTAGACTAATCTTGATAGAGTGATTGATTTATTTACAAGTCTTTCAATATAGAATTTCTAACGCTATCCTACACCAACTGTTGGGTACGGATTCAAGGTAAGCTTGAATATGAATAAACAAATTTATTTTCATCGAGTATTCGATGGGCACGTGAGGTTGCCACAACTTAAACGTACACACATTTAATGGATGTAATGTTAATCAACATAGAGTACTATAGGCTGATCACCTAGAAGTGCTCGTAAGATATGTCGAACTTACGGACTTCGTGTCGGGTTGTCCTTTTCAAAGAAATTGTGAAACGCTCATTGTCTTGGACCAGAATTGATGTTTTACTGAATATTGTTATTGTAAAATGTTTTGAAGGAAAATGAATGCTATTTTGAGTTATTGATAGTACTTCGTAACTACTATCCAGTTATTGAAGATATACGATTCCTATGTTTCAAGCGTGCTTTTTAAATGAAATTGTTGTATTTGTTGAGCTTGTTATGCTCACTCTTGCTTGAACCATATGAATGCAGCATAGACCGAATGGACCAAAGGATTCGACAAGGATAAAGAGAATGCTAAAGCAAACTTGTAGATTACCTATGTAATATTATATGTTTGTAATGATAATATTTGATATTATGACAATAACAAATGTAACGGTTATCAAGAACCTGGGGAATGGTAGTATTGTTTTGGAATATATATAAGACATATTCGTTCTTTTGAGGCATTTCAATTAAATGTTTTATGAACTGTAGCACTGTGGAGCACCATATGTCGGGTTGGAAGAGAACCGAATTTGGGGGCATCACAAATAACACATCATGCTCTTCGCAATAAAGATTTAAAACAGTTAACCATCAAGTTCACATAGCAAATAGGAAATGAAAGACTTGCCTGATTCGTAGTTTATGAACTACGACTTAACTGCTTATCGCTTATCTGCACTTCGTGCATTCCTACACAGTTATATAATCATTCACATTAACTATTAGTCACATAGCAACGCACAGTAGTTATAATGTAAACTTTACTCTACATCCATAACCCTTCTTATTAATCAATACACAATGTACTAACATCCTTTTTCCAACATAACACTCAATTCTATCTAAACTTGTTATTTTAGTACAAGTCTTACATTAACACTTACATTTCAGAAATTCCAAATGTTGACTTCACAACACTTGTCTAGCATTCATTGTGTAACTAAGTTATCACATAACGCGTTCGTAACTTACTAATCATTCTCATGACTTTGAATTTATCAATTACATATCACGATTCTGTTTTAACATTCTTACTACATGTTTGACACATTAACATAATCTTAGACCAAGTGGTAATGCTACTCAAAATCTGCAGCAGCAGCAGAAGTGTCTGCCTCAGATCAGTGTGTGGCGCAGTTGCGCAGTTTTTAGCCTTGGCACCAGCGCAGCTGCGCTGGTACGCAGACAAAACTAGAAAGGCTGTGAACAGTAGCCGACTTAAGCCCAACTAACATGAATTTCACCCATAAAATAGTGAAATTAACATATACAATTGATATAGAACTATCACAAACATGTTTGCTAACATATTCCCCAACATAGAACATTTTATCAACAATTATACTAGTTTAATTTGATCAAATTCAATATTTTTATATAAAACTTCATTTTTGAGTTCCTTAGATAAAAATTATCACTGTAATCTCAATTCTTCACAAAATCACTTCGTTCAAACTACGTTTTTCTCGTTTCTTAATGAACTAGCATAAACAAGCCTCAGTTTATAGTTTATTATACTAATTAACCATCATAATTGGTACTTTTATAAGCCAAAAGCAAAAATATACATTGTCAAATTTCTCTCAATTCTCTCTCAGCTTCTCTATGAAATTCTCAGTTTAGCAAATAACCAAGCTAATAACCCAGTATACGTAAAACAAAATAAAACTGATATGGCCTTAACTCACATATTAAGTATATCAGTTACATACTAAATAAACGTATAGATTATAAATACCATTTATTTATTAATTAATTAAATTTATTTATATTATTATAATTCAAAATTTAAAAATCCAAAAACCACAAGGCTTTGTTTGGCAAAACCCTTTAAAATTTAAAGACTTAATATATTTAAGCCTTGTTAGGGTTAAATCAATTTAAAACTACTTTAATTATTTTAATAAATTATTTAGTTTATAATTTATAATCACATATTATTTATTTAGATTTCCATATCCAACATTAATCAAATAAATATTCCACTTAAACAATTATTACACAATTATAATTTCATTATAATTTTATTTAATAACAAACCAATTTAAATTATTAAATTCAACAACAATTAGACCTCTCATGTTATATTACAACTCTCTGAATTACAAATTAATTTAATTTAGAATATTATCTAATAAATTTAATTCATAAATATTTACTAATAATAACCATATCAATAAAATATTTATTTCATTTAATAAATATTTTAAACTACAATTACTAAAATCTTGGATTGTCACATTCTTCCCTCCTTACAAAGATTATGTCCCCAGAATCAAAAATACAAATTAAACAAATAACTCAGGGTACTATTAAACCTTACTTTTCCAGTATATGAATATATATACCTCTTCACACCCAATCACATGTTTCAAAATATACATCACATACATATACATGTTAAACTCAAAACATCTCATAATAAGAATTTTAATTATTAAATTCCTATTTTAATAACTTTTAAAAATTCGGGTTGTCACATCCTTCCCTCCTTATAAGGATTCCGTCCTCGGAATCACCGAAAGCCTACCTTACTCAGGTTTTCACCAAATCTCTTTTCAAAATTTATCGTTGAATATATTCAACACATTACCTTAATATAAGTTTTATTTATTACCACTACCACCATTCTTCATAATAAATTTTGTAATTTTTATTTCATAAACTTTACATATACTCAATTATATTTTGAGTATTATATATTCTTTAACCCATTAATTTTCTTTTCTAAGGATCATTATCATAAACATTCGGGATATTACATCACCAATTCTTCTAAGAATTTCGTCCTTGAAATTTTATTTATTAATCTTTATTCATTCAATCTATCACAATAGATTTATTATTAATACTTTATTCATTCATTGGGTTCTAAAACTAAATTATTTTTCTAAGGATCTTTCTAAGATCATCGTATTCCTCACCACTTCATCTTCTAAGAGTTTCACATTTCTCTTCTTTTCTGGAATTTCATTTCTTTCTTGAAATTATTATGATTTGCTTAAATTTCTCATCCTTTCCACTTTCACCTTTCAGAATAATAAGAATCTTCCACAATTGCTCAATAATTGGGAAGCGGTATAAATAACAAGAATTTAAAAGATTCCAAATCATGCTGAGGGGTCACAAGACCGTGAACTCTTCTCTAGGTTTACTAGTGCTTCAACTCAATCCTTCACACTGGAAACCAGAGTGTTTATCAAAAACAAAGACTGAAAACATCCTCCACACGTACACTAGGTGGCCAGCCTATTGTACCACTACGTTTGGCCGCAAAGTAGTGTTTTGTAACGACTATATGCGTTACGCTCAGAACCATTGTCCACGAAAACATATCACCTTATAGGGTTGTTCACCTCAGCTTTTCAACATCTGAATCCGCACCAAAACAATTTGGTTTGGCATAACTTTTCAATAAACGCTAGAATTTCATGAACATCTTTCAATAATTGTCTAGCTAAATCAAATAGCATAGACTTTTACAACAATTCGAACATCAATCAAAATACACACACACACACACACACACACACACACACACACACACACACACATATATATATATATATATATATATATATATATCAATTCTCATATCTTAAATAAACCTCAAAAATCCTTTTACGGCGTCATGATTATGACGTTGTCATACTACATCTCACCATAATGGGCTGATGATCATATGATCACATCCAACACCAGGTTCCATTGCATTGATGACTCCATCGTTTATCATATCACCCGATACATATAATTAAAATATATTTTGAAAATTAAAAAAAATCATTTTTTTTCTAGCCAAAACAAACAGCATAGATACGTGAATAATAACACTATTTTAAAAATTCTTTGGTTCACTAGTGTGATCCAACATTTTTCAAAAATTAAAAGTACAACAATCGGCACGAAGTCAATAAATTTTGAAAATCTAGCAAAGCTATAAGATTTGGAAAAACCTATGTCTCCACTTTATATACTGATCCATTGCTTAACAATTCTATATATTCCCATAATCATCAATTCTTCATTCATAACTTATCTATACCACAGTATAGTTCATCAAACTTACTACACATTAGAAGTTCATGAACTTGCCATAATAATATTAGTTTTAGGAACTTATCCTAGTCAGACCATAGGCGTCCATTCACCGAGGAGTTCAAAACATACCATATTATTATGAGTCACGGACATAACATATACATTAGTTTTAAGAACCGTACCTAATCCTAATATTATCTGACTAATCTTAATATTTTCTAACTATCAAACATACATATGAGAAAAGAATCACATGTTCACTACATATACATTGATAGCGCGACACCAACATTCTAATGATTATCAATATGATAAACTGAGTGCAAGCACAAAACCCTCGCCCATACAAAGATTTGTACAACTCAGCCATCACATGAGTCCTCAATTGAAATCCCACATAACTCTATCTTACTCTTAACTTGCTATTTGCTCGATACGAGTTCCTCGTATCACATTATCTATAACTCCTCGTGAGTTATCTCGTACTATTTCATAGTACTCCATCTTCATAGCATTAAGCTATAATTATTCAAACATTACAGACCATCTTTCTTTTATAACTTAAACTGATCACATCGTGATCTTATTCTATAATCATCTCCCTTAAAATTCTTTTCTTAACTCGTGATCATTTTGTTTTATGATCCTCTTTCATTCCTTTCATTTACGACATTATTTGTTATCTTGGCTATTGGAGTTAGGTAACTCCCATTTCTTATCTACATATCTCTTCAAGATTCTTCTTTGAATATTCTTGTTTATATAACAATTCCTGCTTTAAGAATTTCCAACTTCATTTATATTGCTCAACATTTCTTTCGAGTTTTACATTTTCATCATACGTATCCATTTTCTATACTTGGTACACATTTAGTCTCTAATGGTTTCAATATGGTACGCTGAGTGGTTTCCCAAAAACAACCAACAAACTAGGTTCCGAGTTGCTAGTTCGTATATACCTCCGCTCTATGAGGGAGTCGTTTAGCCCAGATACAATACATCAACTATTAAAGAGTACAACTGTACCATACTTAAATATAACTTCCAATTTTTAACTTCTTTATTATTCTATTCTTATAGACATTGTCTATTTATTATCACCTTACATTCTTATCATTAGAGTTGGGTAACCCCTCATTCATATTCCTTATAACTCTGCAAGATTCTTCTTTGAATCCTCTTACGCATGTTTTAATCCCTTCTTTATAAATTTCTTAAATTACTTCTTATTGTTCAAACTTTATCTGAGCTTATTCTTTATCATCTTCACATCCCTTCTCTAAGGTTAAAGCCTAAGGTACTCCTACTTAAGGTTTTAACCTACAGCTCTGATACCAACTGTAACGACCCCAAAATTCGTACAATTTAATTCTTGATTTCAGTCGTTAATAATACATTCAACCTCTAATTTTACATCATTAAACGATAATACAACCATTGAAATTTGCGGAATAATTAAAATTTTCTATTACAAACTATCCTCGTTCCCAAAACCTTCAACCTTTACATCTAATTATCTCATAATTAATTTAATACTACAATAGTTTACATCGCGAAACGATATTACAATTCAACATTAATACATCATTCGAAATCTTAAACATGGTTCAAATAATAATAACACAACCAAAGTGTATAAATCTTCAAGTATCATATCAGATTCATGTCTTTCAAGTAACACATAACTTTACCTTGAAATCTTGACCTGCAAAAATGGTTATATGCAAGGTTGAGCTCGACAGCCCAGCAAGATCTAACAGTTTTCATGCATCACATAACACATAATAACATGCTCAACATATAACATACATGCTGTGGTTAATATACCAAGTATAAAGATTGAGTTCTTTACTCAATCAGCATGCTTTAATCAATCAACGTAGTCATAAATTGACTTTAACATTTCATACTTTCAACATATAAATAACACATCATGCTCTTTGCAATAAAGATTTAAAACAGTTAATAATCAAGTTCACATAGCAAATAGGAACTGAAAGACTTGCCTGATTCGTAGTTTATGAACTACGACTTAACTGCTTATCGGTTATCTGCACTTCGTGCATTCCTACACAGTTATATAATCATTCACATTAACTATTAGTCATATAGCAACGTATAGTAGTTATAATGTAAACTTTACTCTACAACCCATAACCCTTCTTATTAATCAATACACAATGTACTAACATCCTTTTTCCAACATAACACTCAATTCTAGCTAAACTTGTTATTTTAGTACAAGTCTTACATTAGCACTTACATTTCAGAAATTCCAAGTGTTGACTTCACAACACTTGTCTAACATTCATTGTGTAACTATGTTATCACATAACGCGTTCGTAACTTACTAATCATTCTCATGACTTTGAATTTATCAATTACATATCACGGTTCTGTTTTAACCTTCTTACTACATGTTTGACACATTAACATAATCTTAGACCAAGTGGTAATGATACTCAAAATCTACAGCAGCAGAAGTCACTGCCTCAGATCAGTGTATGACGCAGCTGCGCCATACACAGCGTAGCTGCGACTGGGTAGCTACGCAGTTTTTAGCCTTGACACCAGTGCAGCTGCGCTGGTGCACAGACAGAACCAGAAAGGCTATGAAGAATAGCCGACTTTAGCCCAACTAACACGAATTTCACCCACAAAATAGTGAAATTAACATATACGATTGATATAGAACTATCATAAACACGTTTACTAATATATTCCCCAATATAGAACAATTTATCAACAATTATACTAGTTTAATTTCCTCAAATTCCATATTTTCATAAAAAACTTCATTTTTGAGTTCCTTAGATAAAAATTATCACTGTAATCTCAATTCTTAACCAAATCACTTCGTTCAAACTACGTTTTCCTCATTTCTTAATGAACTAGCATAAACAAGCCTCAATTTACAGTTTATTATACTAATTGACCATTATAATTGGTACTTTCATAAGCTAAAAGCAAAAATATACACTGTCAACACTTTTCTTTCTTTTTTGAACGAAATTAACATAATAATCAATGTCTAAACACTAGTTCTAGCATCACAACACATATAACCACCATAATTCAGTTACATAACAATAATTTGAAAGAAATAGAATTTACATAACTTAAAACTTCATGCCATAAAAACTCATATATATATATATAATAAGATTAAGGAAAATACCTTCAAACTTGCTAAGATAATCCTTGCTAATAAACTGAAATTGCTTTGAAAAATCTAAGGTTTTCTCTCAAATTTCTCTCAATTCTATCTTAGCATCTCTCTGAAATTCTCAGTTTAGCAAATAACCAAGCTAATAACCTAGTATGCATAAAACAAAATAAAACTGATATGGCCTTAACTCACATATTAAGTATATCAGTTACATACTAAATAAACGTATAGATTATAAATATCTTTTATTTATTAATTAATTAATTTTATTTATATTACTATAATTCAAAATTTAAAAATTCAAAAGCCACAAGGCTTTGTTTGGGAAAACCCTTTAAAATTTAAAGACTTAATATATTTAAGCCTTGTTTGTGTTAAATCAATTTAAAAATACTTTAATTATTTTTATAAACCATTTAGTTTATAATTTATAATCACATAATATTTATTTGGATTTCCATATCCAACATTAATCAAATAAATATTCCACTTAAACAATTATTACAAAATTATAATTTTATTTAATAACACATCAATTTAAATTATTAAATTCAATAACAATATAACCTCTCATGTTATATTACAACTCTCTGAATTACAAATCAATTTAATTTAGAATATTATCTAATAAATTTAATTCATAAATATTTACTAATAATAACCACATCAATAAAATATTTATTTCATTTAATAAATATTTTAAACTACAATTACTAAAATCTTGGATTGTCACATTAACAGAACTTGAAAGCCATTTTTATGAAAATATAAACAACGTGAATTGTAATTGGGTTAAAGAGATTACCCATAGTGTAGAGTGTAGATTAATAGAGATGATCCTTTCTCAGATACTTCTTCAATCACACACTCAGAATTTCCCTCAATGATTTTCATTTTCTCTCTCACTAGTTTTTTTTATCAGACTAAGAAAAAATAAAATAAAAGAAGAATATGTATATAATTTATAAACTGACGCAGTTGTGGTCAGTTAACCAATCATGGGTTAACTGCCCTCAACCTCCACTAAGGCCTTATTTGGCTATTCATAATAACTCATTCCCATTTAATTTGATAAACTTTTTATACTATAGTTTAATAATGTCACACTCATTTACACAATAAATCAAATATCTTATTTAATTTAATTAAATAAAATATAATAATTTCTCATTAATTCACATAGTCATAAAATTAAATTTCTCATTTATTCATTATGTCAAATTATTAAATCTCTAATTAATTATTAAATTAATTAAAATAACATTATGCTTCTTAAATATTTCATTTAATTCAATAAGCTCACATAAATACATAATTTGAATAATAGAAATTCTCCACATTAATTTAATAAATATAACACATAATTAAATTAATCTATCACAATTTCATCCATAAATTATTTAATCCAATAATTAAATAATCGAAAAATATTTATTTAATTCAATAAATATTAAAATTAAATTACAAAATCTCGTTTGTCACATTGTCTCTATCAATTCATACGCCTCCTCATAATTCTTTGCAATAAAAGCTCCACCCGAAGCTGCATCAATATTGGTCTTGAGATTCCCATGTAATCCATTGTAAAATGTGTTCATCTACAACCACTTAGGCAATCCGTGATGTGGGCATTTTCTGAGAAACTCTTTGTATCTCTCCTATGCCTCATACAATGATTCCCCATGTTGCTGTTCAAACATAGAAATCTCATTTCTCATCTTTGCAGTCTTCGGTGGCGGGAAAAAATTAGCTAGGAACTTTTGAGCTAGGTCATCCCAAGTAGTTATTGAACCCGACTATAAAATGTGTAACCAACTCTTCGCCTTGTCCCACAGAGTGAATGGGAACAAATGAAGTCTGATTGCGTCATCTGACACCCTATTATATTTGAAAGTGTCGCATATCTCAAAAATGATGATCAAATGTTCATTCGAATCATCATTTTCAAGCCCCCCAAACTGAACTGAGTTTTGGATCATCTGAATAGTCCCAGGCTTGATCTCAAATGTGTTCACAGCTATAGCAAGCCTGGTGATACTCAATTGTAGCTTAGTCACTTTGGGTGTAGCAAAGTCCCTCAACTCTTTCTAGTCTTCGGCAGCCATTGCTTCATCTTTTTCATAATTTTCAAAGTCTTTCCTTGTTTCCTTAATCCACTTACTTAGCCTTTGAAAGCGTCTCTCAATGTCGTCCTCAAAACGGAGCAAGTCTAGATTTTGGGATCGAGTTTGCATAAACCAACTTCAAAAACTTGAAATACGAACTAACAAAACCAAAAGAAAAAAATATGTTTAAGTAAAAAAGGACTAATTAAGCTGATACCACAAAATATTAAAATTTATACTAAATATCCCCGGCAACGGATCCAAAAACTTGTTGGGTAAAATCTAATTATGCACAACACGCAAGTATACGTGGTCAACAAGTAATAAAATGAAAGTAGAGTATCGTTCCAACGACGAATTGTTAATACAAATTACCAAATATTAACTCTTAACTAAACTAATTTTATTTAAACAATCAATTTAAAATTATGAATTAAATTATTTAATTACACTAATTCTAATTACCACTAATTAAAAATCAGATTATGGAGAATTAAGATTACAACTTCACTTATTGCTTCATTTAAGTTCACACACTCATCATCAATTATTTTCTATCCTGAATTGTTAATCAAGAACACTAAAGTAGTTAAAATACCTCTCAGTGCATAATACTCATACTCACTTAAATCTACAGATGATAGAATTAAGAAAAACACCCTAATTAACTAATTCAATATAACTCTATGTGAATTACAATTAAAAAGGATTTAAAGCACACGTTATCTATAAGATTACATATGGCGTAAAGGAATATCTCTATCCTAAACGCGAATAATGAATTCCATATATGCAGAAATCACAAACACATGCTATCATGATCAGATCTAAATCTATACTTCATCTCTCGGGTTCATATAGATTATTACGGTAATTCTTAGCTAGACAATTAAACATTTATGTCCAAATCACAATACACAATCCTCATGATAGAACATAACAATTGATAGCGAAACATATTAAAATAAACTACACAATAAGATTCATTGTAATCTCAAACAAAAAATTAGTTTATGATTATTGAATTAAAACTAAGAATCCACGATTGAATAATCATTAAAAGACAAAGATAGAAGAAGATAAGAAGATAGAATCTATTGTCTACAGATTTGAAGCTCCCTCCTTGCTCCTACTTTGAATCTTCAATGGTCTCCAAGTTGCTTCAATCTCATAAATTAGGGTTTTGATCTAATCTACTCTAATCTAATCTAATGGAATCCTTCTTCTAATCTAATCTATATGATCTCTTTTATACCTCTCATAATGTATTTATAGGTTACAAGTCTAATTTTTAGCTTAGGAGCAAACCCAATCCAATTTAGAGTAAAAAAGGTATCAAAATTCAACCCAAAACGCGTCAAAAACTTGTTCTGGCTTGTACCCCCGCCCCAGCGGGGGTTTTCTTCACAAAAATCCCACTCCGTCTGGCTATGCTACTATTGTGCAGCTTGTACCCCCGCCCTGGCGGTGGTTTTCTTCACAAAAAGCCCGCCCCGGCGGGGGTCCTTTTTCTTATGCAGTGTCCTCTGGTAAATTGACCATAACGTTTGATCCGGGAAGAATTGCTGGGCCTGACACCTATCAAATCGAAGATATCTTCGAGATCTACAACTTTCATTCTTTGAGAGTGGACAGATTCGGATTGGATCAAGGTGGAAATCGGGCTTAAAGTAGATGTTATGTAAATGGCAAACATGACAACTCTTAGCTTTTTCATGCCAATAGTTGCCCTTTTCTTACGTTTTCATACCAATAGTCACTCACACAGCTCCCAAGCATATAATCTACAAAATGAACACAAAATGCATGAAAAGTAACTAAGAAACATGAGTTTAAACAACTAATTCAAGTAAAAAATACCGAATAAATAAGTATAAAACCTAGTTATCAATGGGCTTTAGATGCAGCATATGCGAGTCCTCAAGTAGGAGAAAGAAGGACCGATAGACACATAATTCATAGATTTTATTATCCCTAATTTTGTCATTTTAATTATATTAGTTTATTAAATTAATATGTTTTATTTTATTTTATAGTATTTAATATTTATTACAATAAAGTCAAAATCTTGGTGATCAAGCGATATTTAATGCTCTTATTCATGTAAGGAATATCCGAGAAGAATCCTACAAGGAGAAGGAAAGAGGTGGAACAATCTTGGTGTGCAAGTCAAATCCAACAAGAGAAAGGAAAGTCTATGTAGAAGATCTCTTTGAGAAGTTGATTGTCACTAGGAAGTTGAAACCTACATGGAAAGGGAACAAAAGTGTTCAAGTTCAATGAATCTAAATTAGGGTTCAAATTTATTTTTCCTATAAATAGGTCTCTTGTTTTAAAGAGGAAAAAGTATTAGGTATTATATTAGTTTAGGTTAGGACTAGAAATAGATTAAAATCACGTCTTCATTGTACGTTCGTTGGATGACCGTTAATTAAAGGGAGTTTTCTTATTTATTTTTAAATTTCTTCTTTTCTTTATTTTAGTTAGTTTAATTATTTTCCATGTCTAGCTAATTTCTTTTATCTAGGATGAAGATGAAATTAAATAATTATTCATGATAATATTTTTCATCTCTTGTATTATTTATGCTTTTATGCTTAATTAATTTCGTCTTCATGTTTGGTTATTGAAATACCTTCGTTTTGTAGTTCTTATGTAATTTTAAATTAATCAAGAGGTTTTGATAGATTATTATTAAGATATGAGTTTTTCATAATCCATGCTTGCTCAAAGAAGTTTTGATGTGTTATAGTTAATCCTTAAATTTTCATATTCTATGCTTGCCCACGTTAATTGTAAATTACTAAATTAAATGGAAGGGAGATCAAAATCATAATTGAGTTATAACAATAGAAGAGATTGAAATATATGTTATGTTTATTATTTAATAGATTCAGATTCCTAGATTGTTTCCTTATTATTAGTTTTCATATTCTAGTTAATCAATTTTCAATCTTTATTTCTAATTCGCCTAAAATAGATATTAAGGAAATATTAAAATTAATCTAGTCTCTGTTGGTTCGACCCGTACTTGCCAGTTCTTCAATTCGACACTGTGCACTTGTAGTACATATTTTTAACACATCAAGGTCGTACTTCGAGATTGGCGAGTCTAGCCGCGACATCGACGTCGCGTGAATGGAGTTGCACCCTATGAGCATACTCAGACCAAGGAGGCTCAGTTGGCTAGTCAGTGAGATGTTAGCTTGGATGATATGTAGATAGATGCAGTAGTACCCCTTTCGTTTATTAGGGTTATATGTTTGATGTAAACCTCAGTAGGTGTGAGGTAGTATGTAAATATGATGTATCCGCATTTATGTGTATATGGGAGTATATTTTTGGTAGATCCCATCTTTTAAGGTTTAAAATGAGATAGTTAGCGTTTATAAAAATATGCCAAACATGTAAGTGTATGACACTAAAATTTTGTATATGAATATAAATGCAATATTAAAATTACATGTTTGATTAAATAGATAAGTATTAAGAATTAAAATGAGAAGCTATCTGTTTGATGATTTGAAAAGTCAGTAAATCAAATATGTTAATTTAGCAAGCTGAATGTGTTATTCAACAAGCTAAATGTGTGAATTTCATAAGCAGGATGTTTTAATTCAGTAAACTGAATGTGTTAATTCAGTAATATGAATGTGTTAATCAGTAATATGAATGTGTTAATTCAGCAAGTTGAATTCGTTTATACAACATTATGATAATATGATTGTTAGAGTTTAAATTACATGTTATATTTTAAAAAAATACTTAGAAGATATAACATATAATCAAACTCGAAGTAAAAAATTAAGGTTTTGTTTAATCAGATAATGGCGCCAAGACGTCAAAATCGTAACTAGAGGGAGGAAAGATCTGTAAATAATGAAGGAGGTCAAGTAGACCCAATACAGAATTTTGTTGACATGTTAGTTCAGGCTATGCGAAATAGAGCTCCAACAACTAGAGATAGGCTAGATATTGGATTGTTAAATTTTAAAGACTTTAAATCAGTCAGACCACCAAAATTTAAGGAAACCACATACCCTATAGAAGCTCAGACTTGGGTTAAGGAGATGGAAAAACATTTGTGAATGCTAGAGTAGTAGATGGGCAAAAGATAACTTTTTCTACCTATTTAATGAAAGGTGAGGTGAATTACTGGTGGGAATCAAACTAGGCTAGAGCCAGAACAACAATGGTAACCTGGACAAGGTTTAAGGAGTTGTTCATTGAGAATTATTTCTCGCCGAGCATGCAAGCAAGGATGGAAGTGAAATTTCTTTAATTAAAGCAAGATAACATGATAGTTTCAGAGTTCGCCGCCAAATTCAACAAGCTAGCAAGATTTGCACCACATCAGGTGGACATTGAGGCAAGAAAGGCGTACAAATTTGAGAATGGATTAAAGCCTTGGATATACAACAAGGTGGATGTTTTGAAGATTAATTCATTTCCAACGTTTTTAGAAAAGGCTATCATTGCAGAAGGTGGTAATGAAGCGATGTCCAAGTACAATAGGGAAAAAAATAAGAAGAAGATGGAAGGTGGAAATTAGGGTGCCATTAGTGGTGGCAGTAACAGCAAGAAACATAAGTGGAACAACAGTGGCAACGATTCAGGAACGCAACAAGGGAATACTCAACAGAAGAAGCCAGCGTGTGCAAAGTGTGGAAAGAATCACTCGGGAGAGTGTATAAAAGGGAAAAATTTCTGCTATAATTATGGTCAGGAAGGACATATTTCACCAAATTGTCCTAAGTCGAAGAAAGGTGGTTGTTTTTCTTGTGGAGGATCGGGGCATCGATTCAAGGATTGTCCATTGAAGAAGAATCCAGATGGAGGAAGTGGAAACAAGAGTAGTTCTACAAAGTTAACCATTGGAGGACCAGTTCAGCAGAGTACACCGACATCAAGAACATTTAATATGACGGTGCAAGATGTAATTACATCAAAGGAGGTTGTTTCAGGTATAATTCAGATCAATGATATAAATGCATATGTATTATTTGATTCAGGAGCTATCTGTTCATTTGTGTTTGATGAATTTGCAAAAAAGATTAAATTAACCTTGTGAAAAATTAAAGAACCCAATAAATATAGAAGTTGCAAACAAAGAAGTGATCCCTGTAAAGTTTATCCATAGAATTTATTGTGTGGAAATAAGGGGACATAAGCTAAGCGTGAACTTGATTCCATTACGCTTAGGAGAATTTCATATTATTCTAGGGATGGATTGGTTATTTAAACATGAGGCAGTTATAGATTGTCAGAAGAATAACATACGCCTTAAGACACCGAATAAGTCTAAGGTTGTATTTTATAGTAGCAAGTCGCTAAGACAAACGAGTTTTCTGATGATGATGCAGGCCAAGAGGATGTTATGGAAATGATGTGAAGGTTATTTGGCTCATGTAGTGGATACATGGATGGTGAATTCGGACATGGGACAAATACCTGTAGTCAATGAGTTTATGGATGTCTTTTCAGAAGAACTTCCTGGACATCCACCAGACCAAGAGATAGATTTTGTAATTGATTTAGTACCGGGGACAACACCGATATCGAAAGCACCGTATAAGATGGCTCTGGTAGAAATGAAATAGCTAATGATCCAGCTACAAGAGTTGTTGGATAAGAAGTACATCTAAATTAGTGTATCTTCGTGGGGAGCACCAGTGTTGTTTGTAAAAAAGAAAGATGGTTTGATGAGATTGTGTATGGATTATAGAGCACTGAATAAGGTGACAATTAAGAACAAATATTCGTTACCAAGAATAGACGATCTGTTTGATCAACTTAATGGATCGAGATGTTTTTTGAGGATTGACCTGAGAACTGGTTATCATCAGTTAAAGGTGAGAACATAGGATGTACCAAAGACAACATTTAAAACTCGTTACGGTAATTATGAGTTCTTAGTGATGTCATTTAGACTGATGAATGCACCAACTGCTTTTATGGACTTGATGAACATAGTATTTAAACCATATTTTGATAAATTTATGGTGGTGTTCATTGACGACATTTTTGGTGTATTCAAAGACTGAAGAGGAGCATGCTGAACATCTACGGATGGTGTTGGAAACATAGAGAAGGGAGAAACTATATGCAAAATATTCAAAGTGTGAGTTCTGGTTGAAGAGAGTTCAATTTTTGGGACATGTTATCGACAATGAGGGAATTTCTGTTGATTCAGCTAAGGTAGAAGCGGTGAAAAATTGGGGACAACTGAAGACAGCGATAGAGGTGAGAATTTTCTTAGTATTGGTAGGATATTATAAGAGGTTTATTCAAGATTTCTCCAAGACAACAACACCATTGACTAATCTAACGAGGAAGATTGTTAAGTATGTGTGGATAGAAAAGTGTGGACAAAAGTTTCAGAATTTGAAGAAGCGACTAAGTGAAGCACCTGTGTTATCTTTACCAGATAGTATAGGAGGTTTTACAATGTATAGTGATGCATCACACAAAGGACTAGGTTGCATATTGATGCAGAATGGTAAAGTCATTGCGTACGCATCACGATAGTTAAAGGACTATGAGAAGGGATACCCTACCCATGATCTAGAATTGGCTGTAATAGTGTTTTCCCTTAAGATTTGGAGACATTATCTCTACGGAGAAAGGTGTGAGATATACACAGATCACAAGAGTCTAAAGTATATCTTTACACAGAAGGAATTAAAAATGAGGCAAAGGAGATGGTTAGAATTGATCAAGGACTATGATTGTGATATTCTATATTATCCGGGAAAGGCTAATTGTGACGCCCCCAAATTTGGGTTACCTGACCCCCGAGTTTGGTGCCCACGATCCACAATATAAATAACATCTAACTACCCATTTATTTATGAATAGAAATACACACTTCATTAACTGATATTGTTAATACATTGTCCCAGGTTATTTAACCAAAACTTTACAAATATACCCCTTAGATATACAAAAAGGGTTTACAAAATAACAAAATAATATTGTTCAACATAATTGTTTTAGCAAAATGCCTTTGCCTTTTTTCTTCTTTGCCCCTCCGACCTCTTCGTTCCTAGCTAAAATATTTTATTTAGCAAGGGTGAGCAACAAATTTTCCCCGTAAGTTAAGATATACAATGAATGTATAATAATCAAGAATAACAGACTATCTATTCAATAGAATGACACCAAAGTTTGAAGAACTTTGAAATAGCTGAATAAATCGTTAATCACTAACAAGTCTTCTCGTATATTATGCAAACCAATAATTTGATAATGAAAGAGTACAACACTTTTAAAGTTTTTATGATGTTCTATTGAATAATCAAGAATCAATTCTACGCAATAACAAAGTGGAATGTTTTCCAGATTTATGTTGAACGATCCATTGGATCTTGAATTTCTCTTCTCGAGTAACTATCAAAGATTTACTTTGATATACTGAGGTGTATAATATAACCATATAGATTAAATTATACCCCTCAGCAAGTATTTAGAGCGGCCAACTCCTTGTACCCTATATTATGCATAATACTTACACGCGCACAACGACCGAATATACGACAAAAAGGTTCCCTTTATATAAAAGGTTGTTCTTCTCAGTCTTATAACCAGAATTTGAATCACAACAACGAAATACAATGATTTCAATATCTAATTACTTTCTCGATCTAGCCAGAATAATTGACATTGACCTGTCAATAATAATTGAGTTCTCTTCTCGAACCTATCAAGTTCTAACAAATGTTTATCTAGCCAGAACAATTAGCTAAGACATTTCTCAATACAATTCGACAATAGTCAGGAATTATCTATACTATCAATAATAGCTTCTAGGGATGTAAGTATCCAACAACAGTTACTCTCCAAGTATATTCTCAGAATCACTAATTCAATTTGAATTAATAAACATGCACTAACAGCGAATAATCAACAATAATTCTTAGACGTGGTCTAATTAACAATAATTAACCACCATAATATTTGAAAAGATAAAACTCAATGTTGAGTTAAGGAAACTTGCCTTCCACGTTAATTACTGCTACACAAAATACTTATCTGCGTTTGAAAGACCTATAATCATAATATCGGTGTCACAATTAGCACAATAATTCACAACACACAATACTGTAATTTATAGTCAATATTTCTCATAGACACATTACCACATAATCACATCAGTGTTTATAACCTATATAAACACTCATCAAGTCTAACTAGTTCAGTCTTGTTGGACTTCAGTCTTATCTCGGTGTCTTAGTCACCCTAACTGACAATTAACACATTTATTGTCCATTAAAATCGATCTTAAAGCTTTAATATTATTTTAGATAAGTCAAATATCGTTTATAATATTTTTTGAAAGCTTTTAATAATTTTCAAACAATTATTATAATTTATAATAATTTTTCAAACACTCGAATCATTTTTAAATGATTTAAATACTAAATAATCCCATCATCTTTAATATTTAATAATATTAAAATATTAATGACATACTTGTCAAAATATTAAAGTTATTTATAATAACTTAAAATATTTTTAAATCACAAATATTATCCTTAGATGTTTTTTAAAATAATTAAAATCATTTTTAAACCATCACCATTAATATTTAAATATTAATCAATTTATCATCAAAATATTAAAAGTCATTAATTATAACTTAAAATATTTGTATATCACTTTTCTCATTTTAAATGATTTTTAAATCAATAAAACTATTTTTAACTCATTTATTTAATATACTAATTAAATAAATCTAATAACATTAATATTAAATTATTAATGAAAATTCTCCAAAAATATCAAAAGTTACATTTTATAACTCAAAATATTTTTAAACATTTTATTCTTATTTAAAATAATTTTTATAATATTAAAATAATTTTTCTATAATTTATTTAATATACTAATTAAATAAATTAAATATCATTAATATCCAAATAATTATAAATATTAATGAAAAATATTTCAAATTATCAACAGTTAATTTTCATTATTTAAAATAATTTTTAGAAATTTATTTCTATTTTAAAGCATTTTTCGAAAATTAAGAAAATAAATAAATTAAAACTGTCGCTACAGGCTATAGTGACATAAAGCGTCAGTGTTGGTGTTCTTGAGCCTCAAGAACACTGACAGTCAGTTAGCAAGGGTCCAAGTTTGACTCAATTTAATTCTCAGCCTAAGCATGTTCTGGGCTTTGTTTAAACATTGATCTTGTAGTACGTATGCAACACTATAATTATCAACCAACATTTAGGTCATACATCAATACATCATGAAGATCTGGCCCTTTAAATTTGTTGTCAGAGCGTTCCTGGGTTTTCTGGGTAACCTAGAAACCCAGGTAGTTTGACTAGGCACTTTCTAGCTCACTTAATCATAGGCTATGGTCATCAACTTGTTATTCTCATGGTTCATACATGTAGTACACATGTCATGGAACACATATGCATCAATAGGTCAGCCTAGCTACATCATAGTTTTAAGATTTAACCCGGTCAAATCCTGTTAGAAACTTAGTTCATCCTATTTCTGGGTTTTCCTGAAACTCCACTTCGTGACAGAATGGTCTAGTTTGACTACTCACTACACTCGATCTGTTGACTATTTGTCGAATCTAAAACCATGGATCTAAAGTCCATATAACAGGTTACAATCTAGATATAACAACATCATCAAACAACATAACACGTGACATGTGACAAACGAGATTTTGTAATTTAATTTTTCTATTTATTGAATTAAAAAAATATTTTTTGATGATTTAATTATTGGATTAAATAATTAATTAATGAAATTATGGTAGATTAATTTAATTATATGTGTTATATTTATTAAATTAATGTGGAGAATTTTTATTATTCAAAGTAGGTATTTTATGTGAGCTTATTGAATTAAAAGAAATATTTAATAAGCATATGTTATTTAAATTAATTTAATAATTAATTAGAGATTTAATAATTTGACATAATTAATAAATGAGAAATTTAATTTTATGACTATGTGAATTAATAAGAAATTATTATATTATATTTATATTAATTAAATAAGATATTTGATTTATGGTATAAATGGGTGTGACATTATTAAACTATAGTATAAGAAGTTTATCAAATTAAATGGGATTTAATTTTTAAGATTAGCCAAACGGAGCCCTTAGGGAAGTTGGGAGCAGTTAACCCATGATTGGGTTACTGACCACAACTGCGTCAGTTTATAAATTATATACGTCTTCTTCTTTCATTTTTCTAAGTCCGGCAAAGAAAATCAAAGAGAGAAATTGAGAATTTGTTGAGGGAATTTGTGAGTTGGGTGATTGAAAAAGCATATGAGAAAGGCTTCTCTAAAAATCTACACTCTACACTTGGGTAATCTCTTCAACCCAATTTCTATTTTACGTTATTAAAGTTTTCATGAAAATAGCTTTCAAGTTCTGTTAAATTCTCTGTAATTGGAAAGGGTAGTGATTATGTGGATATATATGTGATAGTATGTTAACATAGCATGTTTTTACTATATATTGTATATTTCCATAACATCAGTTTCATAAAAATATGTCGTATATTGTTATTCAAAATTACAGAGTATTGAAATATGCCCATATGGCCCTTACATGCAACTTTAATACGTCAATCATATGTGGTATCATAAATTTACACTTCTGTATGCTTATCTATGTTGAAACAAACAAAACAAAATTTAAACGGATGGATTTGGTGAATTAACAAATCTGTAATGTTAAAATTCATATTTTCTTCAAAAACTTTACAAAATATGAAAAATAATGAAATTAAATAATGTAATTCGTGTAATTACATGAATTAAAGGGTTAGAATAATGCTAAAGACTTTGTGTGATATTTTTGGGAAGTCTATATTTCACGAGTAGCATTAAAATTGATCATGTTAGTTTAATTTGGAATTTTTGGGATGCTCTGTGTGTTCTTCGTGAACTGCAGAATTTGGGTCTGCGCCGTGCAGCACCGCCCGCGCCGCTTTAGAGAACAAATGTAGCGCGCCCGTGCCATGAAGCGCACCCGCGCCACTTCAGAGAACAAAGGTAGCGCGCCCGCGCTCTACCTGCAGAACTTCAGAAATTTTCTAAGTGTTCAAGTTTTGAAAATATGTTTTTAAAACCTAATGTAATGAACATGAAGACATGTTAAACATATAATAATATTTTAACTAACTTACGTTATGTGATCAATTAATAAGACTTAAAATTTCAATAACATATTTAAAGACTAATGTTGGGATTCGCTAGATATATCGAACTATTGATTAATGGGTATTGTGAAAGTATTGATATGTAGGATTGAATAAAGAACATAAATTAATCGTAGCTGGTGCAAGAGGCAAGTTTCTAAACCTTACTTTTATATTGATCAAATATTCTATTTCTAAATTATTGTTGTTAAGCCAGTTCCTTAAATTCTAAATTACTCATTGATCAAGCCTTAAAATTGTATTTTATATCGAGTAAGCTCTTATTCTTAATTGTCCAAGTTAAAGATTTCATATTAGATGTTATAATTCTTTTAAAGCATGAATTCAGTCATACAATACTTATTCGATTGTATACTTTTGTTGAATTTTATTCAATTGAATATCAATTATTGTTGAACCATTTAAGACTAGCGAACCTTTATTGATTCGACTAATCCATAGTTGATGAACGGTCTAAATTTCAGAACCCTTGTTGAATTTATCCAAACCAAACTTCCTTTGGTATGGACTCTAATGTCAAACTGAGATGAACAACCCTGTATATGTGATTATTTATGCTTTAGCGTTAAGATATTGTGCACAGTATGGTAATAAGGGCTGATTTCTCTAAGTACGAGTAGAAGAGTCCATAGTCTTATTATTGTTAAAGGTTTCAAGTATAACCCTTGATAACCTAGGACATAGTTCAAGGTCTTATGACCCTCAGAAGTTTTTTTTTTATTCGTGTTATTCATTCTTGATTCAAAAGTTGAGTTCTTATTCCAGAAGTCTTTGATTCACTCCCATGTTATTATATTGTTGTTTCATTATTTTACTTGTGGGCAATCGTGCTCACTCTTGCGTAATAATAACATTGCAGTTAAGAACGAAAGGTCCGACGAGCCTTCTTCCAGCAAAGGCAAGGGCAAGATTAACAAGTGATGCAGACTTGTTGTCAATATGATTATGTATTTATGTTTTAGACTTATGTTAATGTTGTGTAAGACTATTAATTGTTTATGTTTCCGTAGTTGAGATTTAAGTTTAGTATGACCTGTGATTTATGTAATTATTTCAGATGATGTAACTCCTTAAGGAGAGGATTTATTTATATCTATTTATGCTTTCTCTTATTATGGGTAGATAGACATATGATGTTGTATAGTGAACACTAAATCATTTGGAGTTGAAGTACCTGAAATTGGGGGTGTCACAGGTTGGTATCAAAGCTGTAGGTTATGAACCTTAGGTGGGGTAACAACCTTAGGTAGTAGCCTTATAGGAAGAACATAGTGATGGAAAACTCTTATCGAGTTCTAAGAAATGAATTTCTTAATTCATTGAAGATAATAAAATACTTTATGTGCTTATGTGTTAAATTACGTGCTCGCTAGTACGGCTTAGTAAATAAAAATTGAAACTGTGTTGTCAGGATGTCGGATGTTGGAGGAGCTAGTCAAGCTGGGGAGGAGGAACCCCGAGTACCTACAGAGGAGGAGCCCCGAGACATTCATGTCGTCAGGGAGCAGTTGGTACAGAGAGAGCCATCTCCATTGATCACTGTTGTTGGTTAGAAGCATGAGCCTTAGACTGATCCAGAGGAGGATCATGAGGAAGAAGATGAGTTCCCACCAAACTCTATCGATGTTGAGATGTACGACAAGTTATATGACCGTAATGTAGAGTTACGTGACACTGTTTAGGAGCTGAATGAGCAGACGATTATTCAGCAGATTACCATCGGCTAGAGGGATAAGGAGGTTGTGACTTCACACACGTCTAGGAAATGTAGAGTGAGATTTGGTCCACGATATGTGACACCCCCGAATCCAGGTACTTGAAACCCGAACTCGATGCTTCACGATACTATTTTTATGAGCGGAATAATACTAGTAATAATAACAATAATATAGATTTTCAAACTTAATTTACATATTATCAGAGTTTAGTTCCCAAGTACGAAACCTTTAACATTCGTTACATGATCATAATAATAATATTTATTATCCTTATCATAAAGTCAGACTATTACATAAAATAGTTTAAACATTTAGTCAGCAACTTTCCCTTTTCCTTTGTTCTTGGCAGATTCTTCGGTTTTTTCACACTTAACTGAAAATATTTAAAATTTAGCAAGAATGAGCATTCGAGTGCCCAGCAAGTAATAACACTAATAATAGTTAACTGAAAGGATTAAATGTTTTCTTTGAAAGATACTTCTACAATGGATCAACAGTTGTGAAGTAAACTGAACCAATAATCAACAACATGTCATTTTGATTTCAAATTTTTGAAACTACTTACATACTATAAATGATGATTAGTTGACAGAATATGAACATTGTTTTATATTTTTGAAAAGGTTTAAACAGAACTTCATCTGTAAACCGTCATTACTTACGGGCACGGGGGTGATCAGCCCGTTATGCCCTGTATTGATCAATACTACATTGCTAGAACGATATTATCGTTCATCCTTTGTCCGCCGTAGCGCTTAAAAATTTCCCATGATTGGGATGTTCATAACAGTCTTGAATCCATACCAAAACAATTCAGTTGGATAAGTTTTATCTTTAACAACAACTTTAAATATATGTCTAGCTGGATCAAATAGCTTAGACGACTTTTATTTCAAGGTATACATACTAAGCAACTATAAGTATGTATCAACATTTGATAAAATATAATGATTATCCAAGTGGGGACACTTGTATAACCATGTTATAGAAATTAACGAACAAAATAAATAATTTGATCAATATTAACAGGATAAAGGAAATTGTACAACGATTATTGCTTAATAGCTTACTTATACAGAATCATTGCATAAGTATATACAAAGGTTGAAATATTTGAACAGTTCAGATATTATCTTACGCATGTCCTTAGCATAAAGTAAATGCAAAGGGTTAGATACTTGCCTTGTCTGCTGCTTACACAACTTAGATATATCTTTTCTATCAAGTCCTATCATTAAATAGATCATTGTCTGATTAGAATAATATAGCATATCATATAATACTGCTTATTGCAGTCAGCACATTCTTAATCACATTGTCACATAACTTTAACACCATTGAATCACAAATAATTCACTTATCAAGTCAATTTATCTAAGTCCAGATCAATTTCTGAAATATGTCGGTCTACCGACAACTTTATTGGGTAAATATCGAGTCTATGACTCTATACAGTTATACAATATCCACTTAGATATCTTAAACAATCGTTATAACATTTTTCATGACCTTATAATAATTATAAAATAATTATTACCATTTACCATAATTTTTGAAATATCAGAATCATTGTTAAAATATTTAAATATCAAACAATTCTATTATCATTAATATTTAATTAATATTAAACTATTAATGAAATCATTGCCAAAATATTAAAGTCATTAATTATAACTTAAAATAGTTTTAAAACATTTATATTACCCTTAAATGATTTTTAAAACATTTAAAATCATCATTAAATACTTACCATTAATATTTAAATATTAATTTATCATTATCCAAATATTAAAAGTTATTAATTACAACTTAAAATATTTTTAATTCATTTATATCCTTTTTAAATGATTTTTAAATAAATAAAACCATTTTTAAACTATTTATTTAATATAATTATTAAATAAATTTAATATCATTAATCATTAAATAAATATCATTAATATTAAATTATTAATGAAATTATCCTTTAAATATTAAAAGTTATAGTTTGTAACTTAAAATATCTTTAAATATTTTATTTTCATTTAAAATGATTATTATAATATTAAAATCATTTTTAAACTAAATTATTTAATATAATTATTAAATAACTTTTATATCATTAATAATAATTAATTAAAGAAATTTTCCTTTAAATATTAAATGTTATATATTATAACTTAAAATATTTTTAAATAACTTATTCTTATTTAAAATAATTTTTAATTTTATAAAATCATTTTTAATTCATTTATTTAATTAATTTAATAAATAACTTAATTATCATTAATATTAATTTATTAATAAAAATTTATCACATAATATTAAAAGTGATCAAAAATAACTTTAATTATTTTCTTTTAACATAATATAATTTTAAATGATTTTTCAAATACTAAAATCATTTTTAAATAATTTATTTAATATTATAATTAAATAAATTAAATACTTTTAATATTCCAAAAATATTAAATATTTATGAAATATATTTAAAATAATTAAAAACTAATTTTCAGAATTTAAAATAATTTTTAATAATTTATTTTGTATTTTTAATAATTAAAAACTATTTTATTTATTTATTTAATAATTTCCAAAAATTTAAATAATATCTGTCGCAAAAGACCACCTATAGCGACAGAACCGTCGCTATAGGTGTTCTTGGTGTTCTTCATGCCAACCCAAAAAACGTGACAGTGGCTAGGCTTGCTAGTTTGACCGACTGTAATTTCGTGTGTGATGTGTTTCTGGGCTCGGTTTTGGTCATATCATGTAGAGAAATTGTAAGACTACAAGATCCAGCAACAAATATGCTTATAACATGCATAACCAACGAGATCTGAGCCCTTAAAGTGGCTGTCAGACCTGTTCTTCATTTTCTGGGTTACCCAGAAATGAAGAACAGTTTATCCATCCTCTTTTGGGCTTCCACAACTTGCAAGATATGATCTGTTTTAGTGATTTAAAAGTTGCAGTATATAAAACACATGTAACACTATAGATCCATCACAAAACATCACTAAAATAACAATAGAACAGCCAGATCCGACACGGTCAAACCATGTCAGACGACATGTTCAAGTATTTTCTAGGTTACCCAGAAAATAGCTTTTCATGTTCGTCCAGACTGGTTTGACCATAGATTACTAATTCCCTGCTTGATTAAAAGGAGATTTTAAGGCATAAAAATGTAGTCCATATACAAGACTACCACATAGATCCAACAAATAAACAAAACAATTAACAACAAGCAAGATCTGAGCCGTTGAACTTCCTGTCAGACGAATCTGGGCAAGTTCTTGACTGCCCAGAAAGTTCCGGTCAATGCCGGTCAACGGTATTTGACCGTGAATAACTTAAAATATACACATCCCATGACCCTGATTCCACTTTCAGACTAAAGAACACATACACGACTACAACTACAAGCTTTCAAAGCACAAAAAAAATTTACAGATCACATAGATATAGGGACTGACATTCGCTGTCAGAAGACAAAAATTTATTTTTCCAGTTTTTGTAATATGCCTAATCCGAGCCTCTAGATGTTATGGATTCAACATCTAGCAACCCAGATCATCATTAGACATTATAACTAACATGTTTTAACAAAAATTTCAACCATCAAACAACCGAAATTTGGACAGAATTTAAGCTAGGGTTTTATACCTTTGATGTCAAATATCTGATTTTGTGTTGCTGTTTTGGTTATGGATGATGGTGGGGATTGGATTGGGGACTGAAATGCTAGAGATTTTCATTGGCTTTAGAGAGAGAAGGTCTAGGATGAGAGTTGAACAAAATTAGTGCACAAAAATGATTTTCTCTTTCCTTAAATCTATTTATAGGCAACTTGATGCATGAATGGCTGGTAATGAGACTTGTTGCTGTCAATCTATAGCATGTGGAGTTGGTATGAGTTTGGTGAACAACTCCTCCTAATGTCAAACCCTACATGTAGCTTCTTTAATGCTAAAAAGGGCATAATAGTCATTTAATTTCTAATTTAATGGTAAAAATGGAAATTGACAAACCCTTAGGGTTTGGCCCTTAGGGTTTAACCCTAAGGTTTAGTACATAGCATTTATAGGATTTAGCAATTAGGGTTTGTGCTAAAAAAAATAAATAAAAGAAATTATTTTAGTTTCTAAAATTTAAAAATTAAGATTGTTAATTAGATTAGGTTTAATAATTACGTTATACATGAACATTAGGGTTTAGTACCCCTAATCATAATTACCCTTGCTAATTTGGCAATTAGTGATTATAATTTTTTAATAATTAGGGCTACTAAAATATATAATTAGATTTTCTATTAATTAAATTAGGGTTCTTGATATAAATTTAAATTCTTTATTTATACATGGACATTAGAGTATTATATCGTAATTAACTTTACCACTTGCATACTTAGTGCTTAAAATTAACAATTTGGGTTCAAAGAAATATCGATTAGGGTTTCGATTTCACAATTAGGGTTTCGCGACAAAATTAAGGTTTCTTCCTAATTAGCGTTCCATGAAGTAATACGTAAACATATATCATATAACACAGATATTTAATAATCGTAAATTTCCCATTTAAATTGATAAATAGGGTTAAATCAATTAATGCTAGGGTTTGGCCAATATACCATAATTGACCATCCATCAACAGTATAATCTTTTTTACAGTACATATTAATAGTACTGAAAAATTAAAATATCATAATATTATAATATTATTATCATTCCTTGATCAAAACCCAAAATTAGGGTTTGGATTCCATATCTGATTTTATCCGCCATAATTAACCTTATAATTAAGTAAAAATAATTTACTTAATAACTTGAACAAAATTCTTATAATAAAATAATTATTATAATTATTCAAAATCATTTCATGTATTATTTGAATAATATAAACATATAATTTCATGGAAAAATAATTAATAAACCATTTCTAATATAGAATTAATTACTATAAAAATATCATTTATAATAACCAATATTTCTAAAATAAATTTATTTACAATTAATAATGTAATAAATAAATTTTTATTTATCACACATATAATTATAATTACACATTACCTTGGCACATATCATTCATATTTATTTTTAATAAAAAAAAATTATACGCAAAATTTATGATTTATTTATATAGAAAATATCGGGTTGTCACATTCACCCTCCCTTATAAAGATTCCGTCCCCGGAATCATCACATTAAAACCTATACCTACCAAGGTACATGACATTCACAATCGTTGCAGGTAGATCTTGATCACTTTGATCAGGCTAATCTTTAACTTAAAGCTTGTCTTTCTGATTATACAGAAATTTGATTTCTAAAGAAACTCAAATTCCTCCTTCAAAATTTATTATAAAATTATTTACTATAAATAGAAAAATCATATATAAGAAAATAAAAGCTATAAGAAAAATACCTGGAGTTCCACTCCCAGCTGCCACCGTGTCTTGGACTGTCATGTTGAAGACTCGTGCGGTAGATTTCGTCGACTTGCTGGATGAAGTTGGTCCCGTGATTGCCAAAGTTCCGCCGCTTTTCCCCATGTTCACACTTGCTGCCTCCGCTTTCCTTTTTGGACAGTCTTTCACCCTATGATCCTTTGATCCGCATAGAAAACATCCACCAATTGTCTTAGAATTGGGGCAGTTGGGAGAGATATGGCCCTCCTGCCCGCACTTGAAACATGCAAATTTTCCCTTTAAACATTCCCCTAAATGATTTTTCCCACAATTCCCACATTACACCAATGGCTTCTTATTTGCACCTTTTTGTTTTACTTGCACCCCACCAAAGTTGTTCACCTTCCTCTTATCCCTCTTATTCCCAGTATTTGCTTCCACCTTCCCAGTTCCCTCAACTTTTCCCTTGTTCCTCCTTTCTTTGTTGTAAAGGCTCATAGCCTCACTTCCCTTCTCATCAATAAGTTCTTTCTCCATGAGTGCTGCAAATGTAGGGATTTGCAACACTGCCACCTTGTTGTAGAGCCAGGGTTTTAATGACAGCTCAAACCTTCTCGTTTTTCTAGCCTCCGTATCGACTTGATGCGGGGCGAACCTAGCCAATTCATTAAATTTTGCGGCATATTCCGCAACAGACATATTCTCTTGTTTTAATTCAAGAAATTTTACTTCCATCCTAGCCTGCATACTAGATGAAAAATAGTGTTTGAAAAACATGGTTTTAAACCTTTCCCAAGCAACTACACCTTCCCCAGCCCTTGCCTGATTAGCTTCCCACCAAAAATTTGCTTCACCCTTCATCATATAGGCAGCAAAAACCGTTTTCTGCTCCTCAGTTACCCTAGCTATTACAAATGCCTTTTCTATTTCTTTAACCCAAGTTTGGGCTTCTACAGGGTCAGTTGTACCTCTAAATTCGGGAGGTCCTACAGCTTTGAAGTCCTTGAAGTTTGCCAAGCGGTTGTCCTGATGGTTCCCTACGGCTGCCGTTCCTTGTTGCATGGCCTGAGCTATCATATTTGCAAATTGCTGCATTGGATCTGGTTGTGGTTGTCCTTCAACGTTGTTGACAGATTCTTCTGCCCTTTGATTTCGATTTTGTCGTCGAGGCGGCATTATCTGGTTAAATAAAACATAATTTAACTTACATTCTAAACCTTATTATATAAGTTTAATATATTAAACTTGTTTCATTACTCAAACATGAGTTCATTTTCATTAATTCAAAATAATTTACATAGCATAGTCCATAATACTATCCCTTTGTGACCACAAAAGTCGGGATTTACAACTTTGATTAACACAAAAGTTGAGAATATTACATTACACAAACATACTAAACATACATATAATATTAAACAAACCTACACCACAGAACCTATACTACCTATTCACTATGCCTTTTCCTTGATCGAGGATAACTTTTTGCTTGATGACCTTCTATCCCACAAATAAAACAGACACACTGCTTAGGATTGGGACACTGTGGAGAAAAATGTCCCCCATTTACGCAATTGTAGCAAACATTTTCGCCTTTCATGCACACGCCTTCATGCTTCTTGTCACATTTTGTACACTTTTCTATGTGTTTAAATTTCCCTTGGTTATTATCATGATCACGATCATTCATTTTTCTTTTTCCCTTCTAGTTCGGAGCTGCACTTGACTTGTTGCTTTTAGCTCCTATTTGGTCAATTTGGATTTTAAGCTTATCTTGTTCTTCCATTGTTTCAATTAATGCTTTCCGCAGTTGACTATTTAGTAATTTTTCTATTTCCCACAACTGTTCCAAAGAGGAAACCCGGTCCCGCAGATTTTGCACTTCAGTTGATGCTTGGTCAGCTCCAACTTCAGTGTCTGAATCACTGTCGGTTATTTCCACCATTTCTGGATCTGGTACGACATTCTCCACAATAACCACCTCATCGAGGTTGCTTTCACTTTGAGCCTCTATTTCAGCTATTGGCTTTGATATCGGCTTCTTCTTTACGATCCAAGGTTATCCTAATCCTTTTTCACCTGACATCTACACACACAAATTATTCTGATTAGCATAGAATATATACACATAACACATAAAGGTTTTATATAAGTTATCTTTTAATTTGTTTGACGATGAATTTATCCGATTCATCTAACTTTAAACTCTATATGAGTTAATTATATTTTCAACGTTTCTCTCTGTGCTAAGGTTATAGCCTAAGGTCTATCCCACCTAAGATTTCTAACCCTATAGCTCTGATACCATTCTTTGACGCCCCCGAATCCAGGTACTTAAAACCCGAACTCGGTGCTTCACGATACTATTTCTATGAGCGGAATAATACTAGTAATAATAACAATAATATAGATTTTCAAACTTAATTTACATATTATCAGAGTTTAGTTCCCAAGTACGAAACCTTTAACATTCGTTACATGATCATAATAATAATATTTATTATCCTTATCATAAAGTCAGACTATTACATAAAATAGTTTAAACATTTAGTCAGCAACTTTCCCTTTCCCCTTGTTCTTGGAAGATTCTTCGGGTTGTTCACACTTAGCTGAAAACATTTAAAATTTAGCAAGAATGAGCATTTGAGTGCCCAACAAGTAATAACAACAATAATAGTTAACTGAAAGGATTAAATGTTTTCTTTGAAAGATACTTCTACAACGGATCAACAGTTGTGAAGTAAACTGAACCAATAATCAACAACATGTCATTTTGATTTCAAATTTTTGAAACTACGTACAGAATATAAATGATGATTAGTTGACAGAATAGGAACATTGTTTTATATTTTTGAAAAGGTTTAAACAGAACTTCATCTGTAAACCATCATTACTTACGGGCACGAGGGTGATCAACCCGTTATGCCCTGTATTGATCAATACTACATACACACATTCATAATATAGTTCTAAGTTTTAATATCTCATGTTAAGCTACCAAGTATGCAAATTCACTTCATTTACTAAACATCATGCGCTCATATATACATAAATGTTAGACATCAAAAGCAAACTTACAAGTTCTCAACTTAATGTATATATAGTTTATCAAGTTCATTTTCAAAACTTTACGCCTCCATTAGTAAAATTCATTCAAGCATACAAGATACGCCTATATTGTCTAATTCATGCTTCCATATGCATTTGTGCACATACTCAAGTTATTTACATATGTTCACAAGGTCAGAATGTATATTACTCCATGTATACAATTTCTAGTTTCCAAAGCTTTAAGCCTTCTTTGAATAACCAAGTACAAAGAAAACCTATTATGGCTTAGGTAATAAGTTCTAGAAGTGGCGCGGCCGCGCCTTTTCGTTCAGAGGAAAAATAAATGGCTCTGCTTCTCCAGAGCCTTAACATATGTTTGGCAATTTCCAAAACCAGACTATCTGAAACACTACAAAGCATTCATACCAATTCAAGTAACACAGATACATGCTAATTCATACTTCTTAACAGAGATTTCATGAGAATTCCAAGAATTTGACAAAACCCAATTCAAGAACAAAATAGGAATTTATACCTCTTTGAAGCTATTGAGCTGCAATATATCAATCTACTCAGTCTTAGCAAACTAATTCTCAACAATTTGAAATGAGGAAGGTGAAGGTCTCATTTATAGGAGAATGGCTACATAGATAATACAATTATCTCCCAAATTAAACCAAAGGATTTGAAGAATACAATATGGATAAAAGGAGGTTGGTGAGAGTTGGTAATCTTCATCATGAATCCCACTCCCCATCTACTAATTGATCTAGATTGGTGAATTTGAGATGAAGCTAGGCTAGGCTTGCTAGCTTTTCACGTGGGAAGATGAAATGGGACTCTTATTATGGGACAAGAGAATTCTCAGCATTTGTAAAATGAAATGCCACACTTGGCTAATACCTTATATACATAATATATACTTGGGTTATAAATTATATATGCACAATTCATTTCACATAACATAGGTTATAATGATTTAAAAGGGCATACAATGTATTTCCCAATTACAAGATATCGAGTAGTACACATACATATAATTCATGTACATTTTCAATTACCATGACTGTTATTATCATAATAACTCAATGAAATCATTATTAATTTAACAATCAATATTATTATATGTCAATAGGGTATACATGAATGTTTATCCACACACTTCATATCATATAACAATATTATTATGCAACTCACATGAATGCAAATACTCTTACTATATAGTCCATATATATATATATATATAAATATATATAATATAGACATATTAATGTGCCACCTTGTACTATATAAAATATATTACCATATACTAATGGTTTACTATCTTGCACAAATTAAACAAGTAAACATATAATCATTTTATAAATTATTAATCTTTTACACATTAATTATTATTTATTCATAATAATTATTACTTAACACATTATCAATTAATTACTCATAATTGAAATTAATCAATATGTTCAACTCTTGCTACCATATTCAAATAAATTGAATATTTAATTATTAATAATCCTATAAATTCTTTGATATCAAACTCTTAGGGTTAATCCACTAATTTAAATAACTATTAGTGACTCCCTTTAACTAATTCATAAATTCACATAACCACATAAGGTTTAAATAACCTCACAAAACTAACTCATAAAAAATTAAATCACATATTTAATTAATAAGGAGTTTAAAATTTGTGGATGTTACATCCCTCCGCCCTTATAAAAATTCCATCCTCGAAATTGTAAAAATAAGGTTACTCAAATAAAAACGAATAATTCGCTCTCATTTTCTCTTCTAGCTCCCACATAGCTTCTTCTACTGCTTGATTCCTTTAGAGAATCTTAACAGGATGGATAATCTTATTCCTCAGCTCCTGTTCCTTACTATCTAGTATCTGGACATGAACTTCCTCGTATGATAAGTCTTTCTCGACTTGGATTGGTTCATAGGAGATAACGTGCTTGTAGTCTGGTTTATATGGCTGCAATACTGACACATGAAACACGTTGTGAATGTGCTCAAGGTCAGGAGGTAAGGCTACCTCGTACGCCATTTCACCGACTCGCCTCAAAATCTCAAATGGTCCTATGAACCTAGCGCTCAACTTGCCTTTCTTCCCAAAATAAATCTTCCCTTTTCAGGGAGAAACTTTTAGAAATGCATAGCTTTCTACTTAAAAATCTATCTTCTTGTGATGTAAGTCCGCGTACTTCTTCTGGCGATCTTGAGCTGCTACTAGTCGAGCTCTTATAACCCAGATGATTTCTACCGTCTATTGTACCAACTCTGGCCCCAACAGTCGAAGCTCTCCAACTTCGTCCCAGCATAAGGGCATTCTACATTTCCTCCCATACAGTGCTTCGTACGGTGGCATTCCAATACTGGCGTGATAACTATTGTTATACGCGAACTCTACTAATGGAAGGTGATCCTCTCAACTACCCTTGAAGTCCATCACATAAGCTCGGAGCATGTCTTCAAGTGTTTGAATTTTTCTTTCACTTTGCCCATTGGTCTGCGGATGATACACGGTACTCATTCGTAATTGTGTCCACATTCTTTCTTGAAGACTCTTCCAGAAGTTTGAGATGAATCATGGATCTCTATCTGATACAATAGATACTGGCACCCCATTTCTCGAGATAATTTCCATAACATACAATTTGGCTAACTGGTCCAAACTATACTTAATCGTAATCAACAAAAAGTGAGCTGACTTAGTAAGACGTTCTACAATCACCCATATAGTGTCGTGCCCTTTCTGCATTGCCGAAAGTCCCACCAGGAAGTCCATTGTGATTTGCTCCTATTTCCATTCTATAATCTCTAATGGTTGTAATAACCGGCTTGGTCGTTGGTGCTCTGCCTTGACCCTCTGACAAGTTAGACATCTACTTACGCATTCTGCAACCTCTTTCTTCATGTTTGGCCACCAAAAGTGGTGACGCAAATCTTGGTACATCTTCGTACTTCTTGGGTGTATCGAATATGTCGTACTGTGCGCTTCTTACAAAATCTATTCTCTCAGTTCTGGTACTAACGGTACTCAAATTCTTCTTTCAAATCTTAGCAGTCCAGTGCTATTAACCTTAAATTTCAATTCATCACCTTCAGTGAATCGCTTCTTGATGTTATTGCAATCTTCGTCGTTCTCTTGTGCCTCTTTAACCTTATTTAATAACGTCGGGCTCGCTGTCATTGTAAATAATTGCTCGTCGATCTCCATCGGATACCTAATTTCCAAGTCTAGTCGTTTGAAATCTTTCACCAATTCTTCTTGAATGGTCAACTTTAATAATTTCTCTCTACCTTTTCTACTTAAGGCATCTGCCACTACATTTGCTTTGCCTGGATGGTACATAATTTCACAATCAAATTTTTTGATCAATTCTAACCATCGGCGCTGCCTCATGTTTAACTCTCTCTGCATGAAGATATACTTCAGACTCTTGTGATCTGTATATATCTCACAGTTCTCGCCATACAAATAATGCCTCCAGATCTTCAAGGAAAAAACTATTGCTGCTAACTCCAGGTCATGAGTCAGATATCCCTTCTCATAATCTTTCAACTGACGTGAAGCGTACGCAATGACCCTGTTGTATTGCATCAGTACACAACCAAGACCCTTGTGTGACGTATCACTATACACTATAAACCCTCCCGTATTGTCTGGTAAGGCCAACACAGGTGCTTGACTAAGTTTCTTCTTCAATTCTAGGAAAATTTCCTCGCACTTCTCCGTCCAAACGAACTTTACTGTCTTTCTAGTAAGATTGGTCAACGGCGATGCTAATTTCAAAAAATCCCGAATAAATCTTTGATAGTATCCCGCCAACCATAAGAAACTCTGAATTTCTGTCGGCGTCTTCAGCTGCTCTCAATTGATAACCGCTTCTACCTTCGCTTGTCCACTGAAACACCATTCTTGTCGATAATGTTCCCTAAAAACGGCACTCTCTGCAACCAAAACTCACACTTGGAGAATTTTGCGTACAACTTCTCCCTCCTTAATGTCTCCAACAATATCCGAAGATGCTCGGCGTGTTCTTCCTCCATCTCTGAATACACTAGGATATCATCTATGAATACGAAAACAAACTTATCCAAATACTATTTGAACACTCTGTTCATCAAATCCATAAATGCTACTGGTGCATTCGTCAATCCAAATGACATTACCAGAAACTCAAAGTGTCCATATCGAGTTCTAAATGTCGTCTTTGGAATGTCTTCCGGCCTCACTTTCAGTTGGTGATAACCTGTTCTCAAGTCAATTTTTGAAAAGTACTTTGCCCCCTTCAACTGATTAAACAAATCGTCTATCCTAGGCAACGGTACTTATTCTTAATGGTTGTAAGACCCCAACTTTTATGAATACAGATTAATTTTTCTCGAAATATATTTTTGAATATTATGGTGTGGATTTGATATAATGTTATAGTTGTGGGTATTATTTACAAATTTTGCAAAGTAAGCAAGTGGTTATATAATATTCGATTGGTCGGGGAATATTCGTTTTAGAAGGGAATATCCGTACGACGACACAATCATTGGTGGACCCCACAATGGAAGTATTGTCGTAGTTAGAAAACGACAAAATTATCTTTTTATAAAAATAACGACGAAAGTGTTACCGTTAAAACTGTTGAACTACCCGGTAGTAAAAGTACATTAATACGTGTGATTTCATAGTAGCACACGATATTGATTATTGATGCTTACGTGAGAAGTCACTCAGTTATACTCAATTATTGCTACATTAATTGTTGCATCATATCTCTCATATTATTGATTTAATTATTGTCACAGTATCATCTGCATAATATTTATTATTATTAAATCAATAATTGTGACGACAAAGTTATTCATATTATTATTTGAAATATTGACAATGTCTAGAAGTTCTGTCAAGGAGAGATTTGGTCACCTAATTGCGCGCCAATAAGGAGAAATTCTTATCGGAAAGTCTCCTCTTTCTTGGGAACGACCTGGTTGTTAAATATTGTGAGTTATAATATTAATGATGAATAAGTTGTGTTGATTAAAGATGAAATTGATAGTTCCATTGTGTTGGGATTATTAGAGTTAGTGGAAATCGACATTTATTTTGCTATTAATTGATGTCTGGAGGTTATATTGACCAATCGGATAATTAATCAGATAAATGAGCAATTAATTGCAATTATTTCACATGCTTATAATTATGTGTTCACATGTGTGTACTATTGATTCACATTATTTACTATTAGGGGAGGTGGTGCAAGTTTGATAATACTTCCAGGACTAAATTAAAAATGAAGAAAAAGAGGAAGGTATTATACTGTAATATTTCGAGCCCCAAAACGTACAATTATCGAAACTATATTTTCCTATAAATAGAAGCTCATTCTTCTTCCATTTCTCACCAATTCACAAAAGCTTTAGAGCAATTATTATAGAGAGAAATTATAGAGAGAAAGAAGAAGAGAAGTCTGCTACTTCACTATTCCAATATCCAATTTTTCTAAGGTAAGGGGTATTATTCTTTCGTATTCATGAAGAGAGTTATTTTCTTTCAATACTCGTAAGGGTTGCTATTCCATTATTTACTATTATATTGGAATAACCTGTATATGCGAAGTACTACATACATGGTGAAATCTTCTGTTATTCCATTCTTTATTATTCTATTGGAATAACCTGTCTTTGCAGTCTATCGCATGCCTGGTGAATTCTGTTGTTATTCCATTCTTTATTATTCTGTTGGAACATCCTGTCTGTGCGGAATACGCATGACTTGGTTCCATTCTTTATTATTCTGTTGGAACATCCTGTCTGTGCGTATTACACATGACCTGATTCCATTCTTTATTATTCTGTTGGAATAACCTGTTTGTGCGAATTACGCACGCCTGGTGAATTCTTCTGTTATTCCATTCTTTATTATTCTGTTGGAATAATCTGTCTACGTGGATTACTGCGTGGCAGAAAAAATCCATTCGCGGTGTCATATATTCTATTATACTCAGTTGATTAATGTTTTGGCTTCTATACTCCATGAAATTAATGGAATATCCTTGATATTTGTGCTTCATCCAGTATCTTTTCATGGAAGTATTCTTCTGAACATTCTTGAATTTTACTCCACAAAGCAGTATCATGTTGACAATTTGGACATTATTTATTTCTGGATAAATTAAATTATAAATCTTTACAAATTTATCCTTGAACTTGTTTTATTGAATTCTTATATTATTGTCATCATCCTCATGTTTATAATATATTGAAAGTCATCTGTGGCATGTAGTGCATAGATGGATTTGGTATGATTATGACCTGGGATTATTCGGTATAATCATGACCGTAATGTTACAAATGATGTGGTAAAAGTCCTCATTGGCCGTTAGTGCATTGATGGACAGTTGTTGGCATGATCATGACCATTGATGAATACACGAATATCCTTGGCCCGTAGTGCATGGAAAATTTGTGGTCGTGATACTAATGAATATCCTTGGCCGTAGTGCATAGATGATGTGGTTTATTTATTAAACCGAGTCTCAGCGATAAAAGTGATGAAAAACCTTTGAAATCATAGAAGATAGTAGATTTTATTCTCTACTTGACTCTTCTAATGGATTGCTTGTTCCGCTGCAGTTAAACTTGATGTTTATTATATTTTATCAATTAACATTGTTAAAGGCTAATGATAATTTATTCTGCATTATCTTAGTCATAATATTTCTTACTAGGCTAGTTGAGCTCACCCTTTCTTTAATTGTTCTCTTCAAGAAATGAGAATGTAGCCGGGACTAGTCGGGGAACGGAGTGACAGTCCAGATGATAGCATTAGTAGTCCTCACTATTCAGTTAAATAGTATGACAATAAATGTAGTGAGGACTCCATTGAGTGTGGATATTGTCTAGATGACAATATTCTTATTAAAACTCTTAGATTATGTTTTGTCGTATTTTACACGACTGTTGTATAATTAAGTTATATTTGAATTTTGTACCATGTATTTGGTGACTCAAGATGGATGATGTATACCTACTTTGGGGGAATCACAGTTGGTATCAAAGCTAAGGGATATGATCCCTGGCTGAGATGTGAGACAAGTACTAGGAGGGGAGAGATGGGGAATTCCCTCGCTAGTATGACCTACCTAAGTTTATTTGGTATTTATTTGGTCGGTCAGAGTATAGAGATAATATGTGACATGTCAATTAACCATTGTTTTGTGGCAGTATTTAAAAATGACATCCGAGAATGTTGAGAATAGCAATGGAGCACAAGAGACCGTTGAGTCTCCATAAATCAATAATCAGGATAATGTGCATCAGGAAGGTGACAATCCTCATGCAAACAACAACACTAACCAAATGATGAACGATGGAATGTTCAGTGGCTTTATTCAATTCATGAAACATCAGGCGAGAGCGGCTCCTGTCCAAAATGTAGGTGAAAACACTGGAAACTCTCGGGCGGTCACTACTAAACAGTTCAAGGAGTTGGGACCACCGGAGTTTATTGGAGAGCCAAAACCACTTAAGGCGGAAGCGTGGATAAAGCAGATCACCAAGATATTTAATGTTTTGGGATGCTCCAAGGAACAAAAGGTTCCATTTGCCACTTTTCTGTTGCGAGGAGAGGCAGATTACTGGTGAGAATCGGTAAAGCGTACTCAAGAACTATTCAATGACAAGTACTTTCCCGAAAGTATTCGTCGCATGAAAGATATAGAGTTCATCAAGTTAGAGCAGAACAATATGACCGTGTCACAGTACGAAGCTAAATTGTCGAGTTATCCTGGTTTGCATCTCACTTGGTTGATAGTGAGGAGAGAATGACGCGGATGTTTCTAAGAGGTTTGAAACTCAAGATACGTCAATACTTAATTTCTCACAAACTGTGTTTGTATTCAGATGTTGTTTATAGGGCTCAGTTATTGGAGCGTGATAACGAGTCAACTCAACCAAGAGAAAGAAGCCGACAAAATGATAATACCAATGGTAGCAGTCATCGAAGCGGTGACAACAAACGTGGAGGGAATCAACATGCCAAAAATGGTAACCACTTCGGTGGTAATCATGGCCAAGACAGTAAAAATGGACATTTCAAGAAAAGGAGATTCAACAATGATGGAAAGACGTCAGCACCAGCACCCGTTGTTAAGGAAGGAGAAAGACCACCTATCATATGCTTCAAATGCGGAGGGGAGGGATATATCAGTCCAAACTGCGTGATGCAGTCCAAAGCGTGTTATAATTGTGGAAGAGAAGGTCATCTAGCCTGATTTTGTCATACACCAAAGACAAGTCTAGCTGGGACGGAGGCACCAAAGGTCGTCCCAGAAAAGTCAAAGCCGTTCAAGGGATAGCGTTTGTCGTAACCTCCCAGAAAGCAAGGAACCAGAACGAGGTCATCACGGGTAAGCTTATCATAAAATCTAGCGAAGTCTATACCTTATTTGATACCGGTTCTGCCCATTCTTTTATTTCTCCTACTTGTGCTAAAAATTTAAATTTGACTCCGGAGAAATTAGACTTTGACTTATCGGTTGAAACTCCGTTGGGAGAAACCTTCATTACATCCACTATTTATAAGTCTTGTTTGATTCAAATTGGTAACTGCATGTTACCTGTCGATCTTATTTCTTTAAAAATACTTGCATTTGACGTGATTCTAGGGATTTATTGGTTAACTACTCATCATGCTAAAATTGATTATTTTCGTAAGGTTGTTAGCTTTCATATTCCTAATCAACCAATTATGTAAATTCAAGTGACCAAACCATTAAAATAAATCACGGTCATCTCAAGCCATAAAGCTATTCGTTTAATGAAAAATGGATGTCAAGCTTTCTTAGCTCATGTCACAGATTTAAACAAAAATATGTCAGATTTGAAAGATATTTCTATTGTTAATAAATTTCCTCACGTATTCCCTGAAGAACTTCCTGTCCTACCCCCAGAGCATGAAATTGAATTTTTTATCGACCTTGAACCCGGTACAAAATCCATTTCCAAAGCCCCATATCGAATGGCTCCTATTAAACTTCAGGAGTTAAAGACCCAATTGCAGTAATTGTTAGACATCGGTTTCATTCAACCTAGTACGTCTCCTTGGGGTGCTCCTGTTCTATTCGTGAAGAAGAAAGATGGTAGTATGCGACTCTGTATTGATTATCGGGAGTTGAATCATGTCACTATCAAAAATAGGTACCCGTTGCCTCACATTGATGACCTGTTTGACCAGTTGCAAGGCGCCAATTTCTTTTTAAAGATTGATGTGACAACCCGAGAATTTAGACAATTTATTAAAATCTTAAATGATTGATTTAAGGTTAAATATTAGACCTAGACAGAAAAAAAGTGTATGCGTTTAATGTTATTGGGAAGGAATTTTGAGGGTTTCAAAATTCGGTAAAGGATATAGGTGAATTATTCAGGATTAAGGATTTATGTGAATTCCTTTTGTGTTAATGGTTATGTATGTGTTCAAAATGTGGTTAAGGGTAATTGGTTGACCAGATAAATTACATCTGTGATAAAACCTAAGTATATATTAAGAACGTCAACGTTCAGTTAGAAAACCCTAACGTCTAATAAGAAACCCTAAAAAATCGGTTCGGAAACCCTAGTTTCAGTTCCGGGAGTACGAAATCCTAAATCGGATATTAAAAACCCTAGATTGGGAATGTAATGTATGTTCTATGTTAAACGCTAATAATTTTAATTAATTAGGAAAAACCCCAATGAATTGCTGGGAATCCTGATTGATTATTTGAAAACCCTAATACCAGATCTGAAAATCCTAATTTCAGATTCTGATAAAATGAAACTCTAATCTGGGTATATAACGGAGAATTTTAATGCTCAAGTGTTATTAGTATGAGGTTAATTAGGGTAAAGCTTAATAAATTTGAAAACCCTAAATCTCAAAATTTTTGAAGCCTAAATTGTTCCGTCAGAAACCCTAATGTTCAATTGTGGATTTAATTGCTAAAATTAGCAATGCTAATTAGGAAACCCTAATCCTAAATATTTCAATTTATGAGTAATTAGAAAACTCTAATCTAATTACGATATTTAATTTCTAAATTAGAAAATTAATTTTTCCTAGTAAAAACCCTAATTCAAGGGTTTTGAACCCTAATTGTGTAGTGGTGGATTTAATTGCTTTATGAGCAATGTTAATTAGGAAATATAAATCCTAATTATCAAGTTATTAGAAACCATAATCTAATTAGGAAATCTAAAATTTTAAAATTTAAATATTATTTTACTATTTAAAACCCTAAAATGTGGTTTTGAGACCTAATGTACAATTTTGACCTTAAGTGCTTAATTAGCAATTTTAATTAGGATAAATTAGTCCTACTTAGCAAGATTGATTCATGATTAGGAGATTATGATATAATTAGGAGGCCCTAATTATAATTTAGAAATCAAAATTTACTATTTTAAAATTTAATTAGAAAATTTTTGAAAATCCAAGTTGCTAAATATTTGTGGGGTAAAATATAAATCTTAAAGGATTAAAACCTAAGCCCTAAAATGATCCAAACCCTAAAGATTAAGGGTTTCATCAATTGCAAATTCTAGACATTTAAGGAAAGGACAAAAATGCCCCTTTTATGTATTATTTTAGGTTGCTTGAAAATCTTGCCAAGATATGGGTTTGGTGACCAACCCTAGTCTAACCCTAGCATTAGCTTGTGACTTTTATGTCCAAAAATCTCAGCAAAATCAGCAACATGCAATGTATCACATATATATATATATATAGATCTAAGAGAGAGAAAGTGTAAAAAATTTGTTCATTTACTCACTAATACTCATCCTTGACTCTCTCTCCAAAAGCTTCGAAATGTAGTGCTAGATCAGTCACAATATCAAGCCCTACGTTTACTAATAACAAATCAAGGATCAGAATCAAGAGATCAAAGCCCAAAGGTATAAGAACCCTAAAATTTCGAAATTTTTGATCTTATGTTGTTTGTTGTAATTGATTGGTTAAACATGTGTAATATGGTGTCAATTGATGATCTGGATTGATAAATCATGAACCCATAACATCAAAGTGCATGAATTTAAAGATTTCTCAAAACTGGAAATCTGGAAAAATGTGGTCTGACAGCCTAAAGTCAGAGGCCTTAGATCTTTATGTGTTAACTGTTTTGTGTATTTTATGTTTTGGATGTGTTCTATGTCATGAGGACAAGGATCTAAAATTGGAATCAGGGTCTAATCATGTCTAGATCAAGAGATATGACCGGTCAAAGACCGTTGACCATTCACAGAATCTGGTTTCTAGGTAACCTAGAAACCCAGATCTCGTCTGACAATCAATTTGCAGGGTCTTGATCTTGCTGTGTGTAGCTGTTTTGGCCATGTTGTTGTTTTCAAGTTATTGTATGGTATAATTACTACAATATAAAGCCTTTATAACACTTATATCGATTACAGAAACAAAGATATGCAAGGTCAAAATGCGTTGACCGAAATGGCTGATGAAGATTTTCTGGGTAACCCAGATCTTCAAGAACACTCCGTGACCCTTAGTTTGACCGATCTATAGCTTACTGTTTTAATGTTTGTAAGTTGATCTGATGATTGTTTGTTGTACCTTGACATACGGACTACACGCTAGAACTTATGGATAACCCAAACTAAACTCAGGACCCAAGATATAAAGATCGAAAGCTATTAACCTCAACTTTTCTTCATTTTCTAGAAAACCCAGAAAATGAAGAACAGCTTTGTCAGATATTTTGGAGACTTAAAGCTCTTTGATCTAATGTTGTATGACCATGAAATCCGTTTGAGGTTGTAAATTTACATGAGTACTACAATCTGAAAGTTTTAACCAACCCAGAAAGTAACAAGAACACTGTTTAAATCGCGGTCAAACTACCCAACCTGAACTCTGACATGAATACTCAAGAACAACTGAAGAACACCATTAGCGACGGATTCGTCGCCAGAAACCCCTATAGCGAAACTTAATTTCGGAAATTGATTAAAAATTAGAAAAAAATGGTTTTTAATTATTAAAAATACAAAATAAATTCTAAAAAATTATTTTAAAGTCTGAAAAATAGTTTTTAACTATTTTGAGTATATTTTGAAAATATTTAATATTTTTGGAATATAAATGGTATTTATTTATTTAATTATAATAATAAATAAATTATTTAAAAATAATTTTAATTCATGAAAAATTATTTTATGGTATAAGAAAATATTTTAAGTTATTTTTGATGACTTTTAATATTTTGGGATGAATTTCATTAATTAATCAATATTAATGATAATTAGTTTATTTAATGAATATATTAAATAAATTATGGAAAATTAGTATTAATGTTTTAAAAATCATATAAAAATGATTTAAGTGTTATAAAAATATTTTAAGTGATAAAATGTAACTTTTGATATTTAGTCATGAAAATATTAATATGTTAATATTAATAGCAATTATCGGATAATGGATTTAAGTTTTTAAAAATCATATAAATATGATTTTAAGATATTAAAAATACTTTGATATATTATAATTATATTATAATATTATGTAATGATTTTCATTAATATTTTATATTAAATAAATATTAATGATTAAGGTATTATGTTGTATTTAAATACGGTTTTAAGGATCGAAAAATGTTAATAAATGGTAATAATTGTCCGAAAATTATTACGAGCCTAGGAAAAATGTTTTGTTTGATTAGAAAATTATCTGTGATATTATTAAGTGTTAAGTCAGAGTTTAATTGAACTTAAACTCGATATTCGTCCGACTAGACTGTCGGGATGATAGAATTGTGTCGATTTCAACTCAGACTGCAATAGTTTGACTTGATGCTATGTTTTATGTGTGTTATAGACTGATAGGATTATGTGTTATATGTTTAGGTTATTTTGTGGATATAATTATAACAGTATTATATTGTGATGATATTATTCTAATATTGGAGATCTATATTACTAATATAAGGTCTTCGGGGTAAAGCGTTATAAATTGCGTTTGGTAATCAACGGTTCAGGCAAGTTTTCTTTTACTTAACTCTAATAAGAGTAGTTTCTTCAAACTTATGGTTAATCATTGCTGATTGCCAAGAAAATTGTATTCTGTACATCTTGCATGTATAAGTCAGGGATGAAAGGCTGATCACCTTCATTACCAGTTGGTTCAGAAATGTTTGTTCATGTATAATACTTGTTCAGTCAAAAATTTGTTCGTGCTAGTTCTCAATTATATTGATGAATTATAGCAAGCCATTATTCATACTCTTCAATCATGATATATCGTTATATTATTGTATAAAAACTTGCTGGGCAACTTTCATGCTCACCCTTGCTATATCATGATAAAACATTGCAGATAAGGCGAATGCGTTAAGATACATGAAAAGGTTAAAGCCAAGTTCAGCTTGGGATATAAAGTGCAGCTAGTTTGTAATAACATATTTGATCAATATTGTTGTGTAATAGATATTCTAGGAAATGCGTATTAAGTTAAGGTTACTCGACCTTGGGGAATATTGTGTAATATATTGTATAAACAATTTATGTTTATATCTTCCGCAAACAGTTATAGAAATAGTATACCGGATCCGCGGTGATTTGGGGCCCGGATTCGGGGCTACTACAGTTGGTATCAGAGCTGTTGGTTATGAAGCTTAGGTAGTAATACCCGAGACAAATAATCGTATTGATTAGGATTAAGTACTAACTCAAGTCGAGTTAGTGTGACGATAAGATTCAAAGATGAATCTCGGCGAGTGTAAAGACACAGAGTTCCCTAACTCTGATAATAAAGTTGAACAGTAACGGTAAATAGATCGAGTCTAAAAGACTGAAAGTGCAGGGATAAGAGATCGTAAAACAAAACGATCATAGTGCATAGAAATAAATCGTAATATATACGATAAGATCACCCCGTGATCTGATAAGGTTATGACAGTCAGAAAGAATTAATATTATGATTGAATAGTTTACAGCAAGATGCTGTGTGTAAGTTGTACTATGAAATTGTACTATGAAAACTCATGAAAGAGTTATGGATTATGAATACGAATTGAATTCATATGGAAAAAGGGGGTTAAGATTAGGTGGGGATCTCAATGAGGACTCGTGTCAGCAACTGAGTTGTATGATTCCTTGTATGGGCGGGGAATTGTACTTGGTGTAAAAACTACTTAGTTGGTGGCATTGGTAATAGTTGAAATGTTGTATCACGCTAGTTATTATATATAGATAAATAGGTCATAGGTAGAGAATATAGGATTAAGTACGTGTTCTTAGAACTCATACTTATGTGACATTCTTGACTTATAGTTATATGAAATGTTTATGAGCCCCTCAGCGAACGGACGCCAAAGGTCAGACTAGGGTAAGTTCGTAAACTTATATAATTGTGGCCAGGTTATGAACTCATAAGTGTGGTTTTATGAACTGGGTATAGTTGTGTGTAAGGGTGTTAAGGATTATAGGAACAGATAGATTGTTAAGCATATGATCATTAGTGGAGATATAGGTTTTCCTAAACCCCTAGCTTTGCTAAACCTTCAATTTTTGACATCAAGCTAAATACGCACTATGTGCCTTTAAAGAAATTGTTTTTATTTATCACTTATGTACCATGTGACCTGGTGCAGAGATGATAAAAAAATGATGGAGTTATCAATGCAAAATTACTTGGTGTTGGATGTGATCTAAGGATCGTCAGCCCACTACAGTATGATGTAGTATAACAAAGTCACAAAATGATGAAATCCTCAACGTACTGTTAATTACAGTGCGGCATCATGACGTCATTCTCAAAAATGTTTAGTGAAAGAAATTTCCCAAACCAAATTGTTTTACTGTGGAATCAAATAAGACTGACGTAAAATTTTTGTGCCTTTGGCAGTGATGGGAAAACATATAAAATCAGTACTTGGCCAGTACAGGGAATATCGGGCTAATCACCCTTTGTGTCCGTAAGTAATGACGGTTTGCGGATGAATTTCCATAAAACCTTTGCGAAAATGAAAAACAAACAGTCTATACGATTCCTCAGCACAATTTTAAAATTTTTACCCTTGTGAGTGGTGTATTGGGTAGCATGTGAAATATGTGTGAATGGTGTAAGGTGCACGGTGTAAGGTGTAAGGTGTAAGGTGAATTTCGGGGACGAAATTCTTATAAGGAGGGGTGAATGTGACAACCCGAGAATTTAGACAATTTATTAAAATCTTAAATGATTGATTTACGGTTAAATATTAGACCTAGATAGAAAATAAGTGTATGCGTTTAATGTTATTGGGAAGGAATTTTGAGGGTTTCAAAATTCGGTAAAGGATATAGGTGAATTTTTCAGGATTAAGGATTTATGTGAATTCGTTTTGTGTTAATGGTTATGTATGTGTTCAAAATGTGGTTAAGGGTCATGGGTTGACCAGATAAATTACATCTGTGATAAACCCTAAGTATATATATTAAGAACGTCAACGTTCAGTTAGAAAACCCTAACGTCTAATAAGAAACCCTAGAAAATCGATTCTGGAAACCCTAGTTTCAGTTTCGGGAGTACGAAATCCTAAATCAGATATTAAAAACCCTGGATTGGGAATGTAATGTATGTTCTATGTTAAACGCTAACAATTTTAATTAATTAGGAAAAACCCCAGTGAATTGCTGGGAATCCTGATTGATTATTTGAAAACTCTAATACCAGATCTGAAAATCCTAATTTTAGATTATGATAAAATGAAACTCTAATATAGGTATATAACGGAGAATTTTAATGCTCAAGTGTTATTAGTATGAGGTTAATTAGGGTAAAGCTTAATAAATTTGAAAACCCTAAATCTCAAAATTTTTGGAGCCCAAATTGTTCCGTCAGAAACCTTAATGTTCAATTATGGATTTAATTACTTAAATTATCAATGCTAATTAAGAAACCCTAATCCTAATTATTTCAATTTATGAGAAATTAGAAAAATCTAATCTAATTACGATATTTAATTTCTAAATTAGAAAATTAATTTTTCCTAGTAGAAACCCTAATTCAAGGGTTTTGAACCCTAATTGTGTAGTGGTGGATTTAATTGCTTTATGAGCAATGTTAATTAGGAAATATAAATCCTAATTGTCAAGTTATTAGAAACCCTAATCTAATTAGGAAATCTAAATTTTTAAAATTTAAATATTATTTTACTATTTAAAACCCTAAAGTGTGGTTTTGAGACCTAATGTACAATTTTGACCTTAAGTGCTTAATTAGCAATTTTAATTAGGATAAATTAGTCCTAATTAGCAAGATTGATTCATGATTAGGAGATTATGATATAATTAGGAGGCCCTAATTATAATTTAGAAATCAAAATTTTCTATTTTAAAATTTAATTAAAAAAATTTTGAAAATCCAAGTTGCTAAATTTTTGTGGGGTAAAATATAAATCTTAAAGGATTAAAACCTAAACCCTAAAATGATCCAAACCCTAAAGATTAAGGGTTTCATCAATTGCAAATTCTAGACATTTAAGGAAAGGACAAAAATGCCCCTTTTATGTATTATTTTAGGTTACTTGAAAATCTTGCCAAGATATGGGTTTGGTGACCAACCCTAGTCTAACCCTAGCATTAGCTTGTGACTTTTATGTCCAAAAATCTCAGCAAAATCAGCAACATGCAATGTATCACACATATATATATATATAGATTTAAGAGAGAGAAAGTGTAAAAAATTTGCTCATTTACTCACCAATACTCATCCTTGACTCTCTCTCTCTAAAAGCTTCGAAATGTAGTGCTAGATCAGTCACAATATCAAGCCCCACGTTTACTAATAACAAATCAAGGATCACAATCAAGAGATCAAAGCCCAAAGGTATAAGAACCCTAAAATTTTGAAATTTTTTATCTTATGTTGTTTGTTGTAATTGATTGGTTAAACATGTGTAATAGGGTGTCAATTGATGATCTGGGTTGATAAATCATGAACCCATAATATCAAAGTGCACGAATTTAAAGATTTCCCAAAACTGGAAATCTGGAAAAATGTGGTCTGACAGCCTAAAGTCAGAGGCCTTAGATCTTTATGTGTTAACTGTTTTGTGTATTTTATGTTTTGGATGTGTTCTATGTCATGGGGAATAGGATCTAAAATTGGAATCAGGGTCTAATCATGTCTAGATCAAGAGATATGACCGGTCAAAGACCGTTGACCATTCACGGAATCTGGTTTCTGGGTAACCCAAAAACCCAGATCTCGTCTGACAATCAATTTGCAGGGTCTTAATCTTGCTGTGTGTAGCTGTTTTGGCCATGTTGTTGTTTTCAAGTTATAGTATGGTATAATTACTACAATATAAAGCCTTTATAACACTTATATCGATTACAGAAACAAAGATATACAAGGTCAAAAAGCGTTGACCGAAATGGCTGATGAAGATTTTTTGGGTAACCCAGATCTTCAAGAACACTTCGTGACCCTTAGTTTGACCGATCTATAGCTTACTGTTTTAATGTTTGTAAGTTGATCTGATGATTGATTGTTGTACCTTGACATACGGACTACACGCTAGAACTTATGGATAACCCAAACTAAACTCAGCACCTAAGATATAAGGATCGAAAGCTATTAACCTCGACTGTTCTTCATTATCTGGAAAACCCAGAAAATGAAGAACAGCGTAGTCAGATATTTTGGAGACTTAAAGCTCTCTGATCTGATGTTGTATGACCATGAAATCCGTTGAGGTTGTAAAGTTACATGAGTATTACAATTTGAAAGTTTTAACCAACCCAGAAAGTAACAAGAACACTGTTTAAATCGCGGTCAAACTACCCAACCTGAACTCTGACATGAATACTCAAGAACAGCTGAAGAACACCATTAGCGACGGATTCGTCGCCAGAAACCCCTATAGCGACACTTAATTTCGGAAATTGATTAAAAATTAGAAAAAAATGGTTTTTAATTATTAAAAATACAAAATAAATTCTAAAAAATTATTTTAAAGTCTGAAAAATAGTTTTTAACTATTTTGAGTATATTTTGAAAATATTTAATATTTTTGGAATATAAATGGTATTTATTTATTTAATTATAATATCAAATAAATTATTTAAAAATAATTTTAATTCATGAAAAATTATTTTATGGTATAACAAAATATTTTAAGTTATTTTTGATGACTTTTAATATTTTGGGATGAATTTCATTAATTAATCAATATTAATGATAATTAGTTTATTTAATGAATATATTAAATAAATTATGGAAAATTTGTATTAATGTTTTAAAAATCATATAAAAATGATTTAAGTGTTATAAAAATATTTTAAGTGATAAAATGTAACTTTTGATATTTAGTCATGAAAATATTAATATGTTAATATTAATAGCAATTATCGGATAATGGATTTAAGTGTTTAAAAATCATATAAATATGATTTTAAGATATTAAAAATACTTTGATATATTATAATTATATTATAATATTATGTAATGATTTTCATTAATATTTTATATTAAATAAATATTAATGATTAAGGTATTATGTTGTATTTAAATACGGTTTTAAGGATTGAAAAATGTTAATAAATGGTAATAAGTATCCGAAAATTATTACGAGCCTAGGAAAAATGTTTTGTCTGATTAGAAAATTATCTGTGATATTATTAAGTGTTAAGTCAGAGTTTAATTGAACTTAAACTCGATATTCGTCTGACTAGACCGTCGGGATGATAGAATTGTGTAGATTTCAACTCAGACTGCAATAGTTTGACTTGATGCTATGTTTTATGTGTGTTATAGACTGATATGATTATGTGCTATATGTTTAGGTTATTTTGTGGATATAATTATAACAGTATTATACTGTGATGATATTATTCTAATATTGGAGATCTATATTACTAATATTAGGTCTTCGGGGTAAAGCGTTATAAATTGCGTGTGGTAATCAACGGTTCAGGCAAGTTTTCTTTTACTTAACTCTAATAAGAGTAGTTTCTTCAAACTTATGGTTAATCATTGCTGATTGCCAAGAAAATTGTATTCTGTACATCTTGCATGTATAAGTCAGGTATGAAAGGCTGATCACCTTCATTACCAGTTGGTTCAGAAATGTTTGTTCATGTATAATACTTGTTCAGTAAAAATTTGTTCGTGCAAGTTCTCAATTATATTGATGAATTATAGCAAGCCATTATTCATACTCTTCAATCATGATATATCGTTATATTATTGTATAAAAACTTGCTGGGCAACTTTCATGCCCACCCTTGCTATATCATGATAAAACATTGCAAATAAGGTGAATGCGTTTTGATACAGGAAAAGGTTAAAGCCAAGTTCAACTTGGGATATAAAGTGCAGCTAGTTTGTAATAACATATTTGATCAATATTGTTGTGTAATAGATATTTTAGGAAATGCGTATTAAGTTAAGGTTACTCGACCTTGGGGAATAGTGTGTAATATATTGTATAAACAATTTATGTTTATATCTTCCGCAAACAGTTATAGAAATAGTATACCGGATCCACGGTGATTTGGGGCCTGGATTCAGGGCTACTACAGTTGGTATCATAGCTGTTGGTTATGAAGCTTAGGTAGTAATACCTGAGACAAATAATCGCAGTGATTAGGATTAAGTACTAACTCAAGTCGAGTTAGTGTGACGGTAAGATTCAAAGATGAATCTCGGCGAGTGTAAAGACACAGAGTTCCCTAACTCTGATAATAAAGTTGAACAGTAACGGTAAATAGATCGAGTCTAAAAGACTGAAAGTGCAGGGATAGGAGATCGTAAAACAAAACGATCATAGTGAATAGAAATAAATCGTAATATATACGATAAGATCACCAAGTGATCTGATAAGGTTATGACAGTCAGAAAGAATCAATCTTATGATTGAAAAGTTTACAGCAAGATGCTGTGTGTAAGTTGTACTATGAAATTGTACTATGAAAACTCATGAAAGAGTTATGGATTATGAATACGAATTGAATTCGTATGGAAAAAGGGGGTTAAGATTAGGTGGGGATTTCAATGAGGACTCGTGTCAACAACTGAGTTGTATGATTCCTTGTATGGGCGGGGAATTGTACTTGGTGTAAAAACTACTTAGTTGGTGGCATTGGTAATAGTTGAAATGTTGTATCACGCTAGTTATTATATATAGATAAATAGGTCATAGGTAGAGAATATAGGATTAAGTACGAGTTCTTAGAACTCATACTTATGTGACATTCTTGACTTATAGTTATATGAAATGTTTATGAGCCCCTCAACGAACGGACGCCAAAGGTCAGACTAGGGTAAGTTCGTAAACTCATATAATTGTGGCCAGGTTATGAACTCATAAGTGTGGTTTTATGAACTGGGTATAGTTGTGTGTAAATGGACTGTTAAGGATTATAGGAACAGATAGATTGTTAAGCATATGATCATTAGTGGAGATATAGGTTTTCCTAAACCCCTAGCTTTTCTAAACCTTCAATTTTTGACATCAAGCTAAATACGCACTATGTGCCTTTAAAAAAATTATTTTTATTTATCACTTATGTACCATGTGACCTGGTGCAGAGATGATAAAAAAATGATGGAGTTATCAATGCAGAATTACTTTGTGTTGGATATGATCTAAGGATCGTCAGCCCACTACAGTATGATGTAGTATAACAAAGTCATAAAACGATGAAATCCTCAACGTACTGCTAAATACAGTGCGGCATCATGATGTCATTCTCAAAAATGTTTATTGAAAGAAATTTCCCAAACCAAATTGTTTTACTGTGGAATCAAATAAGACTGACGTAAAATTTTTGTGCCTTTGGCAGTGATGGGAAAACATATAAAATCAGTACTTGGCCAGTACAGGGCATATCGGGCTAATCACCCTTTGTGTCCGTAAGTAATGACGGTTTGCGGATGAATTTCCATAAAACCTTTGCGAAAATGAAAAACAAACAGTCTATACGATTCCTCAGCACAATTTTAAAATTTTTACCCTTGTGAGTGGTGTATTGGGTAGCATGTGAAATATGTGTGAATGGTGTAAGGTGCACGGTGTAAGGTGTAAGGTGAATTTCGGGGACGAAATTCTTATAAGAAGGGGTGAATGTGACAACCCGAGAATTTAGACAATTTATTAAAATCTCAAATGATTGATTTAAGGTTAAATATTAGACCTAGACAGAAAATAAGTGTATGCGTTTAATGTTATTGGGAAGGAATTTTGAAGGTTTCAAAATTCGGTAAAGGATATAGGTGAATTATTCAGGATTAAGGATTTATGTGAATTCGTTTTGTGTTAATGGTTATGTATGTGTTCAAAATGTGGTTAAGGGTCATGGGTTGACCAGATAAATTACATCTGTGATAAACCCTAAGTATATATTAAGAACGTCAACGTTCAGTTAGAAAACCCTAACGTCTAATAAGGAACCCTAGAAAATCGGTTCTGGAAACCCTAGTTTCAGTTCCGGGAGAACGAAATCCTAAATCGGATATTAAAAACCCTGGATTGGGAATGTAATGTATGTTCTATGTTAAACGCTAACAATTTTAATTAATTAGGAAAAACCCCAATGAATTGCTGGGAATCCTGATTGATTATTTGAAAACTCTAATACCAGATCTGAAAATCCTAATTTCAGATTCTGATAAAATGAAACTCTAATATAGGTATATAACGGAGAATTTTAATGCTCAAGTGTTATTAGTATGAGGTTAATTAGGGTAAAGCTTAATAAATTTGAAAACCCTAAATCTCAAAATTTTTGGAACCCAAATTGTTCCGTCAGAAACCCTAATATTCAATTATGGATTTAATTGCTAAAATTAGTAATGCTAATTAAGAAACCCTAATCCTAATTATTTCAATTTATGAGTAATTAGAAAACTCTAATCTAATTACGATATTTAATTTCTAAATTAGAAAATTAATTTTTCCTAGTAGAAACCCTAATTCAAGGGTTTTGAACCCTAATTGTGTAGTGGTGGATTAAATTGCTTTATGAGCAATGTTAATTAGGAAATATAAATCCTAATTGTCAAGTTATTAGAAACCCTAATCTAATTAGGAAATCTAAATTTTTAAAATTTAAATATTATTTTACTATTTAAAATCCTAAAATGTGGTTTTGAGACCTAATGTACAATTTTGACCTTAAGTGCTTAATTAGCAATTTTAATTAGGATAAATTAGTCCTAATTAGCAAGATTGATTCATGATTAGGAGATTATGATATAATTAGGAGGCCCTAATTATAATTTAGAAATCAAAATTTTCTATTTTAAAATTTAATTAAAAATTTTTTGAAAATCCAAGTTGCTAAATTTTTGTGGGGTAAAATATAAATCTTAAAGGATTAAAACCTAAACCCTAAAATGATCCAAACCCTAAAGATTAAGGGTTTCATCAATTGCAAATTCTAGACATTTAAGGAAAGGACAAAAATGCCCCTTTTATGTATTATTTTAGGTTGCTTGAAAATCTTGCCAAGATATGGGTTTGGTGACCAACCCTAGTCTAACCCTAGCATTAGCTTGTGACTTTTATGTCCAAAAATCTCAGCAAAATCAGCAACATGCAATGTATCACATATATATATATATATATATATATATATATATATATATATATATATATATATATATATATATAGATTTAAGAGAGAGAAAGTGTAAAAAATTTGCTCATTTACTCACCAATACTCATCCTTGACTCTCTCTCTCTAAAAGCTTCGAAATGTAGTGCTAGATCAGTCACAATATCAAGCCCCACGTTTACTAATAAAAAATCAAGGATCACAATCAAGAGATCAAAGCCCAAAGGTATAAGAACCCTAAAATTTTGAAATTTTTGATCTTATGTTGTTTGTTGTAATTGATTGGTTAAACATGTGTAATAGGGTGTCAATTGATGATCTGGATTGATAAATCATGAACCCATAACATCAAAGTGCACGAATTTAAAGATTTCCCAAAACTGGAAATCTGGAAAAATGTGGTCTGACAGCCTAAAGTCAGAGGCCTTAGATCTTTATGTGTTAACTGTTTTGTGTATTTTATGTTTTGGATGTGTTCTATGTCATGGGGAATAGGATCTAAAATTGGAATCAGGGTCTAATCATGTCTAGATCAAGAGATATGACCGGTCAAAGACCGTTGACCATTCACGGAATCTGGTTTCTGGGTAACCCAAAAACCCAGATCTCGTCTGACAATCAATTTGCAGGGTCTTAATCTTGTTGTGTGTAGCTGTTTTGGCCATGTTGTTGTTTTCAAGTTATAGTATGGTATAATTACTACAATATAAAGCCTTTATAACACTTATATCGATTACAGAAACAAAGATATGCAAGGTCAAAAAGCGTTGACCGAAATGGCTGATGAAGATTTTCTGGGTAACCCAGATCTTCAAGAACACTTCGTGACCCTTAGTTTGACCGATCTATAGCTTACTGTTTTAATGTTTGTAAGTTGATCTGATGATTGTTTGTTGTACCTTGACATACAGACTACACGCTAGAACTTATGGATAACCCAAACTAAACTCAGGACCTAAGATATAAGGATCGAAAGCTATTAACCTCGACTGTTCTTCATTATCTGGAAAACCCAGAAAATGAAGAACAGCGTTGTCAGATATTTTGGAGACTTAAAACTCTCTGATCTGATGTTGTATGACCATGAAATCCGTTGAGGTTGTAAAGTTACATTAGTATTACAATTTGAAAGTTTTAACCAACCCAGAAAGTAACAAGAACACTGTTTAAATCGCGGTCAAACTACCCAACCTGAACTCTGACATGAATACTCAAGAACAGCTGAAGAACACCATTAGCGACGTATTCGTCGCCAGAAACCCCTATAACGACACTTAATTTTGGAAATTGATTAAAAATTAGAAAAAAATGGTTTTTAATTATTAAAAATACAAAATAAATTCTAAAAAATTATTTTAAAGTCTGAAAAATAGTTTTTAACTATTTTGAGTATATTTTGAAAATATTTAATATTTTTGGAATATAAATGGTATTTATTTATTTAATTATAATATTAAATAAATTATTTAAATATAATTTTAATTCATGAAAAATTATTTTATGGTATAAGAAAATATTTTAAGTTATTTTTGATGACTTTTAATATTTTGGGATGAATTTCATTAATTAATCAATATTAATGATAATTAGTTTATTTAATGAATATATTAAATAAATTATGGAAAATTTGTATTAATGTTTTAAAAATCATATAAAAATGATTTAAGTGTTATAAAAATATTTTAAGTGATAAAATGTAACTTTTGATATTTAGTCATGAAAATATTAATATGTTAATATTAATAGCAATTATCGGATAATGGATTTAAGTGTTTAAAAATCATATAAATATGATTTTAAGATATTAAAAATACTTTGATATATTATAATTATATTATAATATTTTGTAATAATTTTCATTAATATTTTATATTAAATAAATATTAATGATTAAGGTATTATGTTGTATTTAAATACGGTTTTAAGGATTGAAAAATGTTAATAAATGGTAATAATTATCCAAAAATTATTCCGAGCCTAGGAAAAATGTTTTGTCTGATTAGAAAATTTTCTGTGATATTATTAAGTGTTAAGTCAGAGTTTAATTGAACTTAAACTCGATATTCGTCCGACTAGACCGTCGGGATGATAGAATTGTGTAGATTTCAACTCAGACTGCAATAGTTTGACTTGATGCTATGTTTTATGTGTGTTATAGACTGATATGATTATGTGCTATATGTTTAGGTTATTTTGTGGATATAATTATAACAGTATTATACTGTGATGATATTATTCTAATATTGGAGATCTATATTACTAATATTAGGTCTTCGGGGTAAAGCGTTATAAATTACGTGTGGTAATCAACGGTTCAGGCAAGTTTTCTTTTACTTAACTCTAATAAGAGTAGTTTCTTCAAACTTATGGTTAATCATTGCTGATTGCCAAGAAAATTGTATTATGTACATCTTGCATGTATAAGTCAGGTATGAAAGGCTGATCACCTTCATTACCAGTTGGTTCAGAAATGTTTGTTCATGTATAATACTTGTTCAGTCAAAAATTTGTTCGTGCTAGTTCTCAATTATATTGATGAATTATAGCAAGCCATTATTCATACTCTTCAATCATGATATATCGTTATATTATTGTATAAAAACTTGCTGGGTAACTTTCATGCTCACACTTGCTATATCATGATAAAACATTGAAGATAAGGCGAATGCGTTCGGATACAGGAAAAGGTTAAAGCCAAGTTCAGCTTGGGATATAAAGTGCAGCTAGTTTGTAATAACATATTTGATCAATATTGTTGTGTAATAGATATTTTAGGAAATGCGTATTAAGTTAAGGTTACTCGACCTTGGGGAATAGTGTGTAATATATTGTATAAAAAATTTATGTTTATATCTTCCGCAAACAGTTATAGAAATAGTATACCGGATCCGCGATGATTTGGGGCCCGGATTCGGGGCTACTACAATTGATCTTCGTTCCGAATATCATCAGTTGAGGATTAAAACTGATGACATTCCAAAGACTGCTTTCAGAACTCGGTACAGGCATTATGAATTCTTAGTTTTGTCTATTGGATTGAGTAATGATCCTGCTGCCTTCATGGATATGATGAATCGAGTATTCAAGGAATATTTGGATCACTTTGTGGTCGTCTTTATTATTGACATCCTCATATACTCCAAAACCCGTGAAGACCATGAGCAATTCTTGAGGCTGATACTCCAAAAGCTTCGTGAAAACAAGCTATATGCCAAGTTGAAGAAATGTGAGTTCTGGCTTGATTAAGTTTCATTCCATGGGCACGTGATATCAAATCATGGGATATCTGTTGACCCGGCAAAGATTGAAGCAACTCAAAGCTGGGAGCAACCTAAATCAGTGACCGAAGTACGTAGCTTTCTCGTCTTAGCTGGTTATTATCGGAGATTCGTAGAAGGGTTTTCTCGAATTGCTACTCCATTAACTCAGCTGAATCGAAAAGATAAAAAATTCAGTTGGAGCGAGGAATGTGAGAAGAGTTTTTAAGAACTCAAGAGGAGACTCATTTCAGCACATGTTCTGACAATACCATCTGGCTTGGAGAGATTTGTCATCTATAGTGATGCTTCAGGCAAAAGGTTAGGATGTGTTCTCATGCAACATGGGAAAGTCATAGCATATGCCTCACAAAAACTTAAAGAATATGAGAGGAATTATCCTAATCATGATCTAGAGTTGGCAGCAGTCATTTTTGCGCTTAAGATTTGGAGGCATTACCTGTATGGAGAGTAGTTTTAATCTAGTTTTACCCAAACAATGCTTAAGGATATAAATTCTTTAAAATTTAAATGGTTTGCCAAACAAGCCTTATGGCTTTTGATATTTCTAATTTATAAAATAAATAAAATAAAATAAATAATAAATATAACGTAATGATGTTGTAGACGTTATTTTGATAACTGATGATGGCTATTAAGGCCATATCAGTTTGTATTTTCTTATGTTACGCATACTAGCTATCAGAACATCATTCTAGTTATGTTAGGCAATAGGGAGAATTGAGACTTGAGAGAATTTCAGAGAGAGCTTGTGCAGAGAACAACAATTCCAGTGTGTAGCAAGGATTTCTGTTAAGAAGAAAAAGGTATGTTCTATACTCTTATTATGCATATATGGGTTTCTACGGCAAAATTTTTCTATGCTCTGTGAATTCTATTTCTTCCGAATTGTTGTTATGTAATTAAGTTATGGGGGTTATACATGTTTATAGTGATTAGATATGGTGTTTAAACAATAATTGCATGCAAAATTTGGGTTTATAGTAGGAAGAAATAATGTCAGTATATGTATTTCTTATGTGGCTTATGTAAGTAACAATTATGATGATCAATTTAGTGTGTGAAATTGAACTGTGAATATGTTAGTTAGTTTGTTAAGAATTACAGAGAACTTAGTTCAAAAGAATCAAATTGGTGTATCATTATGATTATAGTGTTCACTGAGTCAAGAAATATCAAAAATGTAGTTTTTGGTTTTAAAATATGTTATTCTAGTATTTAATTTTTCTAGAATAATGGTTTAAGTTGTGTTAATTTAGTAATTGTATGCTTGGTGAAGTTTATGTGTAATTTGCATAAGTTATACATGTTAATTGGTGTTAGAAATTAAGACATAGTAGCTTGGTTTTGTTTCTGGTTTTGGGTGTCCTATAATTCGGAGCCCCGCCACCAAATTTCGCACCCCAACGCAAAAAATAGGCCAGAAGTTCATGCCCCAGCGCTGGAATTCGCGCCCCGGCGCCACTGTATCACTCCCCATCGCTGGAAAAGTAGTCTGGGTCGGACAATTTTGACCTCCTGTAGTAAAATGGCCATAAATGTTTCATACGAACTCCGATTGCGGTTATTTTTAGATGATTCGGAAAGAGGATGAATAGGCCTATAACTTTTATTCTTTAAGGTATTCAATTTGAAATCGTTATGAAGGGTCAAAATGGCCATCTTTAGGACTATTGTGTATTTGGAGCCAGTCGGAGGGCGTCGGGATGCGCGAATGAAAGTGCAACCCTTTGTTTATTAGTATAACTTAATGATAACATGTTGGACATTTAATAGGTTGTATCAAGTTGTTAATGTGTATGTGGTGTAATGACATGATCACTTAAGTAGTTGTAATAAAGCTAAAAAGTAATTTTCATGAAAAGATGTGATGTTGTTTAAACTTAAACTTAGTTAGTAAATATACTAAGAGTAATAAAGTAACTCATAAAGGTAATGTTAGTGTAACAAATGTGTATTGTCAATACATATGGTATGTGTAGGACTTGGGGTGAACGTGAGTAGTAATTGTTTAACCTACACACGAGGCAAGTTCTCTAACTCTACTTTTATAATTGTGCAAGTATCTAGCTATCTTTGACCAAGTTTTCTAATCTATTATCTCTCTAATTCAATTACTGTTTTTAATTCGATTACAATATAATGATGTAAGTTATTATGAAGCAAGTTATTCTTGTATTTAACTTGTTGTTTAGCATGCACAACTATATATACTAATGTGGAACATTTCTATCGTTCAAATTGCTATGCATGCTTAGTATTCAATTCTAATTAACCTTGGCTTAGTATTGTTCAAGCAAGGTATGTTATAGTTATTCAAATTGTATGCTATTAGATTATTCCTAAAGCATGACTTTAGTTTACTATGATTGATTCAATCACGATTATTCTATAGTATAGTGTTATTGGATTTATTCAACTACTCCTTAGTTGATGTTCGTTGAATTCCAAATTACCTTGAACGCTTATCCAAACCAAACTTCCTTTGGTGCAGACTTGTACTCTAAATACTGAAATGAACAACCTTATTGTTATGATTAAGGGTTAACTTACGCATAGTGTTAAAATATTTGTGCACAATACATTGTACGAAGGGCTGATCCCCCTAAGTACGAGGTCCTTATAGTCTTATGACTTTTAAAGTTGGAGTTGAAAGATTACTTGCAACTGTGGACGTAGTTCATGGTCTTACGACCCTCAATGATGTATATTTTCCATATTTTGGGATTTCAGTTTCTGATTATTGTTGATAGAGTACTATTCACTTTTGATGAGCCTATTTCGGCAATTATTATTGTATACTCCTGTTGATTCCATGTTATATCCAATGAGCAATTGTTTTGCTCACCTTTGAATATTTAAAAACTCATTGCAGCTAAAGAAGAGAAGGTAGGTGAACCTTCGACTTGCAAAGGAAAGGGAAAAATGTACAAGTGATGAAGACTTGTAATAGTTTTGATAGTTTTATTATCAGACTTTGATTTAAAGATTGTAATGAAGTTTATTTAATTTTCCGTATTTGAATGTTTGTAATTAAAGGTTAGATAACCTGGGAGATTTTTATTTAAGTTTAATCCTGTATGGGCAGGTTTTCTTTTATTATTTAATTTTATTAAGATTAGGTAGTTAGAAATGAATGTTTGATCAAGTGATCACCAAATCCTGTGGGAATGAAGTACCTGGGTTTGGGGGTGTCACATGTTGGTATCAAAGCTTTAGGTTATGAACCTTAGGTGGGGGAAAAGCCTTAGGAAGTAACCATCGAAAAGATAATAATGATAAACTCTTATCGAGTTTTAAGGAGGAAGTAATAAAACACTTATGTTCTTATGTGTTTACAACTTATGTGCTCGTGAGAGTCAAGTAATAATGATTAGTAATTAAAACTTAAACTTTGGTTGACAGGATGACTATTATAGGAGGATCCAGTCTGGCTAGGGAGGAAGGACTTCAGATGCCTAGAGAGGAGGAATCTCGTGACATTCAAGTGGTTTGGGAACCACTACTTCCACAGGAGTCAACCCCATTGCTCACGGTGGTCGAAGATGATGATGATGATGTAGAAACAGATGAGGAAGATCCCGTGGAGCTGCCACAGACGGATGAAGAGGACTAGGAGGAAAGGATTCCACTTATTTCGATAGCTGGTCGTATATACGATGAGGTGCATGACCGCAATGTGGAACTTCAAGATACTGTGGAGGAGTTACAAGAGATAATAGCTGAACAACAGACCTCGATGGCACAAAAGGACGACGAGATCCAGGATCGAGAAGAACGACTGAACAATGTTGAAGAGAAGCTGGTTCACACTGAAGAAGAGAATGACCAAATGAGAGCAGAGGTTACATAGTTGAAGAGTAAGTTGAGAGAAGAATCTGCAAAAAGGGCAAGAGCCGAAGACGCATACAGTGAAGTTTATCAACAAGCCGAAATAGCAAAGGGAGACGCACAAGCAAAGAGCAGGAAGATGGAAGAAATGGATAACGTGTTCAACATCGCGATCAATCGTGCTCAAGACCGGGTCATGGGTTATCCAATTCAGTTCGAGACACTACCTTCGTTCATACTAGATCGTCGAACCATATTCTGAGTTATGGAAGAAGAGCGTCGTAAGGCTTTGCAGTATCTTAATAGGACATCATAGGGAGTGTACTGGAATTATGTTATGATAAATAAATTGTAAATCCCAAGTATTATGCAACCTATGGGATATGATGATGATGCCCTGAAACTTTAGTAGTTCATGAAAATAATGTAAATAGCAGTATTGCTATTGATATGATGTTTTCAAAGAAGTTATGAATAAAAGTTATTATTTTCTTTTATCCAAAGTTTTATGTGTTATGAAGTGATTACTTTTATTGGGGGGGGGCAAGTTAAGTAGAAATTACTTGAAAAGAGTTGAGTAATAATCTAATGAATGTATTTTTAACAGAAAATGCCTCCAAGACGTTAACCACCTCGTCAGAGAACCACCGAAGGAACCAACAACGATAATGTTGAAGCTAACTCCGTTCAGCAGCTGGTGACGTTACTGACAGGAGCACTACAAAATCAACCGCATAATCGACCTCAAAACTAAGGTGCTAAGTTTAAGGACTTCAAAGGCAGTTGGGCCACCAGAATTCCGTGGATCCATGAATCCAGTTGAAGCACAGACATGGATCATGGAAATTGAGAAGGTGTTTGATGTTGCAGGAGTAGGGGAAGGTTAGAAGACTGCTTTTGCAACATTCATGTTGAAAGCGGAAGCTAGTTATTGGTGGCAGGCCAATAAAACTCGGGAGGGACCAGGAATTATAAATTGGGATAGGTTCAAGGAGATGTTCTTCGAGACCTATTTCCCAGAGAGTTCAAAAAGCCAATTAAAAGTACAGTTTTTATAACTAAAGCAGGGATCGATGACGGTGTTGGAGTATGCCGCGAAATTCAATGAGTTGGCTAGGTTTGCGCCATATCAAGTCAGCATAGACGAATGTAAGGCGAAGAGGTTTGAACAGGGACTGAAGCCCTGGTTGTTCAGTAGGGTTTCCTTGTTCCAGTTGAAGACGTTTGCAGCCGTGATGGAAAAGGTAATTGTCGTCGAAGGTGGAGGAGAGGCTGTAACCAAGTTCAATCAGGAATAGAAAAAGAAGAAGAATGAAGTGGAGGTTAAGAATGGAAGTGGTGGTAGTGGAAATAATAATCTGAAAAGGAAGTGGAATGGAAATGTAGGTGCTGGGAATCAACAAGGTAGCCAGCAGAGTAAGAAGTTTGAAGCATATGTTACATGCGGGAAGTTTCACAAGGGGGTATACTTAATGGGGAAACGAGAAATCTTTAACTGTGGCCAGGAGGGTCACATCGCCCCAAATTGCAATCAGCCCAAGAATAATGTTTGCTACACTTGTGGGTCCCAGGATCACTTTACTCGTGAGTGCCCTAAGAAGAAAGCTGGAGAGACAACAGGAAATAATGGAGGCAGCAATGGAAGTACTTGGGCCATTATTGGACCAACGACATCAAATAAACCCACAGCCAGAACCTTCAACATGATTGTGCAAGATGCTGTGCAATCAAAGGATGTGGTGTCAGGTATTATCCCGATAAATGATATTGATGCTTATGTATTAATTGATTCGGGTGCTACTTGTTCATTTATATCTGATGAATTTGCTATGAGATTAGGATTAGCTAGTGAAGAATTGAACTTCCCTTTAAACATAGAAATTACGAATAAGGAAGTAGTTCCTGTTAGGTTCATATACAAGAACTGTAGGGTGAATATTAAGGGAAACATTTTGATAGTAGATTTGATTTCGATCAGGCTAGGAGAGTTTGATGTTATTTTGGGAATGGATTGGTTGTTCAATTATGGAGCGATAATTAACTGCCAAAAGAAATGTGTAAACCTTATGACTCCGTCAAAGGTAGTATTCAATGGTAGCAAATCGCCTAGACAAATAAGATGTCTGATGATTATGCAGGCCAAGAAGTTGCTGAGTCAAGGCTGTGTGGGTTATTTATCTTACATAGTCGATACTCAAAAGAATGGTGCGAAATTGGAAGAAATACCAATAGTTAGGGAATTTGTGGATGTGTTTCCAGAGGATTTGCCAGGACTTTCGCCTGACAAAGAGATAGAGTTCGTGATCGACTTAGTGCCAGGAACCGCTCCGATATCGAAGGCCCCGTACAGAATGGCTCCGGTGGAGATGAAAGAACTGATGGTACAACTACAGGAGCTGTTAGACAAGAAATACATTCAGCCGAGTGTGTCACCATGGGGAGCACCGGTGTTATTCGTAAAGAAGAAGGATGGGTCAATGCGTCTTTGCATTGATTATAGGGAGTTAAACAAAGTCATTATTAAGAATAAATATCCATTACTTAGAATAGATGACTTGTTTGATCAATTAAAGGGCGTTAGATATTTCTCGAAAATAGATTTGAGAAGTGGGTATCATTAACTGAACGTAAGAAAGGAGGATGTACCGAAGACGGCATTCCGAACTCGGTATGGACATTACGAATTTTTGGTGATGTCTTTTAGTTTGACAAACGCCCCTGCAGCGCTCATGGATTTGATGAACAGGGTGTTTAAACCATTCTTGAACAAGTTTGTGGTGGTGTTCATCGATGATATTTTGGTGTACTCTAAAACTCAAGAGGAACATGTGGGACACTTACGTCTAACGCTGGAGACTCTAAGAAAAAAAGAGTTGTTTGTGAAATTCTCTAAATGTGAATTTTGGCTGGAACGTGTATAATTTCTTGGGCATGTAATTGACAATGATGGAATTTCAGTGGATCCATCAAAGGTCGAAGCTGTGATAAATTGGGAATAACCAAGAACTCCATCAGAAGTAAGAAGTTTCTTAGGATTAACAAGGTATTACAGACGATTTATCCTGGATTTCTCCAGGAATGCCACTCCATTGACAAATTTGACGAAAAAATCTGTAAAATTTGTTTGGACGGAGAAGTGTGAAGGAAGTTTTCAGGAATTAAAAAAGAAGCTAAGTATGGCACCTGTGTTGTCATTACCAGATAATACAGGAAATTTTGTGGTGTACAGTGAAGCCTCACACAAAGGATTAGGATGTGTCCTTATTCATAATGGGAAAGTCATCGCGTATGCATCAAGACAATTGAAAGACTATGAAAAAGGGTATCCGACTCATGATTTAGAGTTGGCGGCGGTAGTGTTTGCTCTGAAAATATGGAGACACTATCTCTACGGAGAGAAATATGAGATTTACACAGACCATAAAAGTCTGAAGTATATTTTCACATAGAAGGACCTGAACATGCGTCAAAGAAGATGGATGGAACTGATAAAAGATTATGATTATGAGATCTTTTATCATCCAGGCAAAGAAAATGTGGTTGCAGATGTCTTGAGTAGGAAAGGCGTGGAAAAGTTGATGTTGTTAACTGATAAGGAGGAGCTTATTACAGCAATGTCAAGGTTAGAGTTGGAAATCAAATTTCCAAAAGAATCTGATGAGAAATTGTACCAGATGGAAGCCAGTCAAACTTTGGTGGACAAAGTGAAGAATGCTCAACTGCAGGATGAGGAATTCAGAAAAATAAGAGAAAGTGTGGTTGAGGGAAAAGAAATAAAGTACAAAGTTGATACCGAGGGGATGCTGAGATTTAAAGGACAAATATGGGTTCCAGTAGTACCAGATATTAAAGAAGACATCTTGATCAAAGCTCATAACTCAAGATATTCGATTCATCCAGGAAGTACAAAGATGTATCAAGATTTGCGACGACATTTTTGGTGGCCAAATATGAAATGAGACGTTGCAAAATGCGTTGCAAAGTGCTTAACATATCAGAGAGTCAAGGCCGAGCATCAAAGACTAAGCGGATTACTTCAACCGTTGGAGATAACGGAATGGAAATGGGAACATATCACAATGGATTTTGTGGTAGGTCTTCCAACAACTCAAAAAGGATACGATGCGATTTGGGTGATAGTGGACAGATTGACAAATTCTGCACACTTTTTGCCAATAAAGATTAGATTCAATTGTGATCATCTTGCAAAACTATATGTTAAAGACATTGTTGCAAGACATGAAGTTCCAGTGTTAATTGTGTCAGACAGAGATCCGAGGTTCACATAACACTTCTGGAAGAGACTATAAGAATGTATGGGAACACAATTGCGAATGAGTACGGCATATCATCCGCAAACAAATGGCCAAAGTGAACGAACGATTCAGATATTAGAAGATATGTTGAGAGCATGCGTCATGGATTTCAAAGGAAGCTGGGATGAACAATGACCGTTGGTGGAATTTGCCTATAATAACAGTCACCACGCTAGCATCGGCATGCCGCCTTACGAAGCATTATACGACAGGAAGTGCAGAACTCCACTATGTTGGGATGAAGTCGATGAACGTCAACTGTTAGGACCAGAACTGGTATAACAAACTGCTGAGGTTGTCCAACTCATCAGAACAGGATTGATAGCTGCTCAAGACAGACAAAAGAAATATGTTGATCAACACAGATAAGATCGTGCATTTGACATTGGAAATTATGTATTCCTAAAAGTTTCTCCTTGAAAGGGGAAAATTCGATTTGGTAAAAAGGGGAAACTAAGTCCGAGGTTTATTGGACCCTTTGAAGTGCTGAGGAAAGTTGGAGAGGTAGCTTACGAGGTAGCTCTACCTCCAGAATTGTAAAACATTCATAATGTTTTTCACGTGTCGGTATTACGACCGTATAAATCTGATTACAAGCACGTAATTGAGTATGAACCATTGCAGTTTGAGAAAGACTTGTCCTATGAAGTGATTCCTATCAAGATAGTCGACAGGAAAGAATAAGTGCTCAAGAATAAAGTGATACCTTCTGTGAAGGTGATATGGAGGAACCACAATATCGAAGAGGCTACGTGGGAACTCGAAGCTGATATGATGAATAATTACCCTGAGTTATTTGTTTAAACCGTGTCTTCGATTCTGGGAACAGATTCTTTGTAAGAAGGGAATAATGTGACGATTTGTTTGTTTGAGTTGTGATTCTGGGGACAGAATCCTTGAAATGAGGGAAGGATGTAACAATCCGAAAATTTAAATTATAATTTTAAATATTTATTGAATTATATAAATATTTAATTGGTGTATTTATTGCTAAATAAATATTTGTTTAATTTTAATTGATTAATTATTTGTGTGTTAAATAAATCATTAATGAGTTAAGGAAATTATTATTATATTGATATTTAAAGTTGATGGTTAATTATTTGTATTGAGTTATGTGATTAAATGAATTATTTAGTTAATGGTTATTTGAATTAATTAAATTAAATATGAAAGCTTGATTAAATAAAGTGTGACAAATAACTATAGTATAAGGAGTTATTAAAAATAAATTAAAGTAGTTTTAATCTAGTTTTACCCAAACAATGCTTAAGGATATAAATTATTTAAAATTTAAATGGTTTGCCAAACAAGCCTTATGGCTTTTGATATTTCTAATTTATAAAATAAATAAAATAAAATAAATAATAAATATAACGTAATGATGTTGTAGACGTTATTTTGATAACTGATGATGGCTATTAAGGCCATATCAGTTTGTGTTTTCTTATGTTACGCATACTAGCTATCAGAACTTCATTCTAGTTATGTTAGGCAATAGGGAGAATTGAGACTTGAGAGAATTTGAGAGAGAGCTTGTGCAGAGAAGAACAATTCCAGTGTGTAGCAAGGATTTCTGTTAAGAAGAAAAAGGTATGTTCTATACTCTTATTATGCATATATGGGTTTCTACGGCAAAATTTTTCTATGCTCTGTGAATTCTATTTCTTCTGAATTGTTGTTATGTAATTAAGTTATGGGGTTATACATGTTTATAGGGATTAGATATGGTGTTTAAACAATAATCGCATGCAAAATTTGGGTTTATAGTAGGAAGAAATAATGTCAGTATATGTATTTCTTATGTGGCTTATGTAAGTAACAATTATGATGATTAATTTAGTGTGTGAAATTGAACTGTGAATATGTTAGTTAGTTTGTTAAGAATTACAGAGAACTTCGTTCAAAATAAACAAATTGGTGTATCATTATGATTACAGTGTTCACTGAGTCAAGAAATATCAAAAATGTAGTTTTTGGTTTTAAAATATGCTATTCTAGTATTTAATTTTTCTAGAATAATGGTTTAAGTTGTGTTAATTTAGTATTTGTATGCTTGGTGAAGTTTATGTGTAATTTGCATAAGTTATACATGTTAATTGGTGTTAGAAATTAAGACATATTAGCTTGGTTTTGTTTCTGGTTTTGGGTGTCCTGTAATTCGGAGCCCCAGCACCAAGTTTTGCACCCCAATGCCAAAAATAGGCCAGAAGTTCATGCCCTAGCGCTAGAATTTGCGCCCCGGCGCCACTGTCTCACGCCGCAGCGCTGGAAAAGTGGTCTGGGCCGGATAGTTTTGACCTCCTGTAGTAAAATGGCCATAACTGTTTCATACGAACTCCGATTGAGGTTATTTTTATATGATTCGGAAATAGGACGAATATGCCTATAACTTTTATTCTTTAAGGTATTCAATTTGAAATCGTTATGAAGGATGGCCATCTTTAGGACTATTGTGTATTTGGAGCCAATCGGAGGGCGTCAGGATGCGCGAATACAAGTGCAACCCTTTGTGTATTAGTATAACTTAATGATAACATGTTGGACATTTAATAGGTTGTATCAAGTTGTTAATGTGTATGTGGTGCAATGACATGATCACTTAAGTAGTTGTAATAAAGCTAAAAAGTAATGTTCATGAAAAGATGTGATGTAGTTTAAACTTAAACTTAGTTAGTAGCTATACTAAGAGTAATAAAGTAACTCATAAAGGTAATGTTAGTGTAACTAATGTGTATTGTCAATACATATGGTATGTGTAGGACTTGGGGTGAACGTGAGTAGTAATTGTTTAACCTACGCACCAGGCAAGTTCTCTAACTCTACTTTTATAATTGTGCAAGTATCTAGCTATCTTTGAGCAAGTTTTCTAATCTATTATCTTGTTAATTCAATTACTGTTTTCAATTCGATTACAATATAATGATGTAAGTTATTCCGGAGCAAGTTATTCTTGTATTTAACTTGTTGTTTAGCATGCACAACTATATATACTAATGTCAAACATTTCTATCGTTCAAATTACTATGCATGCTTAGTATTCAATTCTAATTAACCTTGGCTTAGTATTGTTCAAGCAAGGTATATTATAGTTATTCAAATTGTATGTTATTAGACTATTCCTAAAGCATGACTTTAGTTTACTATGATTGATTCAATCACGATTATTCTATAGTATAGTGTTATTGGATTTATTCAACTACTCCTTAGTTGATGTTCGTTGAATTCCAAATTACCTTGAAAGCTTATCCAAACCAAACTTCCTTTGGTGCGGACTTGTACTCTAAATACTGAGATGAACAACCCTATTGTTATGATTAGGGGTTAACTTACGCATAGCGTTAAAATTTTTGTGCACAATACATTGTACGAAGGGCTGATCCCCCTAAGTACGAGGTCCTTATAGTCTTTTGACTTTTAAAGTTGGATTTGAAAGATTACTTGCAATTGTGGACGTAGTTCATGGTCTTACGACCCTCAATGATGTATATTTTCCATATTTTAGGATTTCAGTTTTTTGATTATTGTTGATAGAGTACTATTCACTTTTGATGAGCCTATTTTGACAGTTATTATTGTTATACTCCTGTTGATTCCATGTTATATCCAGTGAGCAATTGTTTTGCTCACTCTTGCATATTTAAATACTCAGTGCAGCTAAAGAAGAGAAGGTAGGTGAACCTTCGACTAGCAAAGGAAAGGGAAAAATGTACAAGTGATGAAGACTTGTAATAATTTTGATAGTTTTATTATCAGACTTTGATTTAAAGATTGTAATGAAGTTTATTTAATTTTCCGCATTTGAATGTTTGTAATTAAAGGTTAGATAACCAGGGAGATTTTTATTTAAGTTTAATCCTGTATGGGCGGTTTTTCTTTTATTATTCAATTTTATTATGATTGGGTAGTTAGAAATGAATGTTTGATCAAGTGAACACCAAATCCTGTGGGAATGAAGTACCTGAGTTTGGGGGTGTCATAGTACAAATGCATTATTGTCAACGAAAAGGCCCATTTTATATTACTTACAAAGGATGGAGATAGAGTTAAAGACTCCAGGGACCCATGTGATAATGTCGAATATACGTGTAGAACCGACTTTAATCGATAAAGTTAAAGTTGCTCAAGCTATAGACCTGGAGCTGATGCATATGAGGAAGAAAGTGCAAGAAGGTGCTATGTCGAAAGCAAGAATCGATGAAAAAGGAATACTTCGAGTCAACTCCAGACTTTGTGCTCCTAACAACCCCGATTTAAATTATTAAATCATAATGGAGGCGCACAACACACCGTTTGCAATCCATCCTTGGAGTACCAAAATGTATTGTGATCTTCGACATACATTTTGGTAGAGCAGTCTAAAGAGAGAGATAGTGGAGTTTATCTTAAGGTGTTTAACTTGTCAATGAGTCAAGGCGGAGCATCAAGTACCAAAAGGTCTATTGCAACCACTTGAAATTCCAGAATGGAAGTGGGAGCACATTACCATGAATTTTGTTATTCATTGTGTCATTGTTGATAGATTGACCAAGTCTGCTCATTTCCTACCTATACGAGAAACTTATACACTTGAACATCTTGCTCGTATATACATAAATGAGATTGTAAGACTGTATGGTATGTTGGTATCCATAGTTTTTGATCGAGACCCAAGATTCACTTCAAGATTTTGGGTTAGTTTGCAAAAAGCTATGAGCACGGATTTACGATTTAGCTCAGCATATCATCCTCAGACGGACGGGCAATCAGAGAGGACTATTCAAACTATTGAAGATTTATTAAGACTCTGTGTCCTTGACTTCAAAGGAAGTTGGGACAAGTTCTTACCATTGGTGGAGTTTTCCTACAACAACAGTTATCAAGAAAGTATTGGCATGACTCCATTTGAGGCGTTGTATGGAAGAAAGTGTCGTTCTCCAGTATGCTGGGGTGAGGTGGGTGAAGCAACGTTGTTGGGATCGGAGTTGGTACGTATGACTACGAAAAAGATTCAAACGATCTGACAATGTATAAAAATCTCACAAGATCGACAAAAGAGTTATGCTGATCTTCATCGAAAGGACGTGGAATTCGATATTGGAGATCATGTGTTGTTACGTGTTGCTCCATGTAAGGGAATTACGAGATTTGGAAAGAGAGGAAAGCTCAACCCTCGATTCATTGGCCCATTTTTAATCCTCGATCGAGTAGGAACTGTGACCTATAGACTCGCCTTACCACCAAGTATGTCTCATGTTCATAATTTTTTTTCATATATTTATGTTACGTAAATATGTGAAAGACCTGAACCACATTATTTAATTAGAACCAGACAAGATAGAGGAAGATTTAATATATAAAGAGTTACCTGTTAAAATCTTGGATAAGAAGGATCATATTCTACGCTCTAAAGTTATACCTCAAGTCAAAGTTTTGTGGAGAAACCATGATGTTGAGGAAATGACTCGGGAGTTAGAATCTGAAATAAAATTAAGGTATACTCACCTCTTCGATATACAAGGTACGCACCCTAATTTCGAGGATAAAATTTCATAAGAAGGGGAGGTTGTAAGACCGCAACCTTTATGAATAAAGATTAATTTTTCTCAAAATATATTTTTGAATATTATGGTGTGGATTTGATATAATGTTATAGTTGTGGGTATTATTTATAAATTTTTCAAAGTAAGAAAGTGGTTATATAATATTCGATTGGTCGGGGAATATTTGTTTTAACAGGAAATATTCGTACGACGACACAATCATTGGTGGACCCCACAACGGAAGTATTGTCGTAGTTAGAAAACGACAGAATTATCTTTTTATAAAAATAACAGCAAAAGTGTTACTATTAAAACTATTGAACTACGCGGTAGTAAAAGTACAGTAATACACGTGATTGCATAGTAGCACATGGTATTGATTATTGATGCTTACGTGAGAAGTCACTCAGTTATACTCAATTATTGCTACAGTATTTGCTGCATCATATCTCTCATATTATTGATTCAGTTATTGTCATAGTATCATCTGTATAATATTTATTATTATTAAATCAATAATTGAGACGACAAAGTTATTCATATTATTATTTGCAATATTGACAATGTCTAGAAGTTCTATCAAGGAGAGGTTTGGTCACCTAACTACGCGCCAATAAGGAGAAATCCTTATCGGAAAGCCCCCTCTTTCCTGGGAACGACCTGGTTGTTAAATATTGCGAGTTATAATATTAATGATGAATAAGGTGTGTTGATTAAAGATGAAATTGATAGTTCCATTTTGTTGGGATTATTAGTGTTAGTGGAAATCGACATTTATTTCGATAATAATTGATGTCTGGAGGTTATATTGACCAATCGGGTAATTAATCAGATAAATGAGCAATTAATTGTAATTATTTCACTTCCTTATAACTTTTTGTTCAAATGTGTGTACTATTGGTTGTAATTTACTTGTTGCTCGTTTTATCGATCAATATATACGTGCAAGTATACACGGTCAACAAGTAATAAAGAGTAAGTAAAGTATCGTTCCCACATAGAATTAACTAATAAATTTTACCAAGCACTAACCCATAACCATTTCAGTCTTATTTAAACGAATGATTTGATTTTTATATTTAATATGAAATTAAATAAACCTAACTAATCCTAGAGTGAGACTAGATAATGAAGACCTGAGATTAGAATTTCAACTATTGACTCATTCAAAACCATACACTTCATGTTAGGCCAAACTAATTGTACCGGTTTGTTAGTCGAGAACACAAAAGTAAAGTACAACCATCTCTCATTGTACCATACCCATATCACATATAATCCATAATTGATAGAATACACATGAACACCCACATTACCTAAACCACTATATGTCTATGTGATTTACAAATAATTAAGGTTTAAGCCCAAATTATCAATTGACTACGAACGATGCCTCGGTATATGTCTATCCTAAGCACGAATCATACATTTCATCACCATGTAGAACATACAAACACAAGCTATCAAGATCGAATCTAAACCCATACTTCGTCTTTCAAGTTCATATGGGTTATCACAGTAATTGATGGCCAATCAACTAAGCAAGTAAGCATGAGTCTTAATAGACAATCCCATAACAATTAATAAGACTAACAATGAAGTATGACAAAATAAACTAGGCAATAGATTCCATTGCAATCCCAAAATAGAGTTTAACTCATAGTTGAATTAGAATTCATGATCCACAATTGAATATACATTGAAAGATACAAATAGAAGTAAAGAGAGTTAGGGATCAAGAATAGTAAATCTGAGTTTCTTCTCTTGTTTCACTTCTTAACTTTCAAGGGTCTATAATTGCTTCAATCCCCAAATCTTAGCTCTTCTAGGGTTCTAATCTACTCTAATCTAATTATTCCAAGTTGAAGAAAGAAAACAATAGTAGCTTTAGCCCCTAAGGGGTGGAATATCTCTTACATAATGAAAATACATCTAATATATGAGCCTTAATTGAACCCATCTCCAAATTACGCTTCCAATTTCTAATTTAATATAAAGTCAATAGCTGCAGTCAACGTCACGCGCGGTCGAGCGAGATTCCTTTGTAAATACGGCGCGGGCGCGCGTATGTAATATGATATCTGGTCGGGTGATGGCGCGGGCACGCGTCTTTTAGCCTCTGTAGCCGCGCGGCTCCTGAAATCTGCAGTCTTGAGTCTGCTACTGCTACTTCCTTGCCATGCTACCATTGTTCATTTAACATGCCACTTTTGCTCTTTTGTCTACCACCGCTTTGTTCATTTTCTCCACTCCACCCTCATGTCATACCTCCATTAGCTTCCGTGCCACCAACCAACACTGAACCATGTTTTTTCCTGCACTTTCACATCAAAGGAGTTCTCAATACATGCAATGCAAAATATCATGAAATGTAACTAAAAATATACTAAAATGTACTTGAGATGGGCATAGTTCTCATGAATTTATATCCAATAAGTAGGTATAAAACCCACTTATTAAATACCCCCAAACTTGAACTATTGTTTACCCTCAATCAATGTAACATAATGCAATCTACATGCTATGCAAGCTACGCTACCATGACAATGCATCCCCCAATTTCTAGCCATGTTACGAATTCCAATAAGATATGCCTCATAGAAATATCAAGATCCAAGAACAAAGCATCAAACTAAGCTACATGCATAATGACATACAATCAGATAATCCTAACCTGTTATAAGGATGGTGTGTGTGTGATGTGTTCACATATAAGCTTGACAAAGATGAAGATACCACATGCTAAATTGCTTAAGACAGAAAATTAAAGTTTAAATCAAGAACTGCATATATGTGAGACCCCAGATTTTATGAATAAAGATTTAAATTTCTCAAAATAATTTTTTAATATTATGGTGTTGATTTGATGTAATGTTATAGTTGTGGGTAATATTTACAAATTTTTCAAAGTAAGTAAGTGGTTATATACTATTCGATTGGTCGGAGAATATTCTTTTTGTCGGGAAATATCCGTACGACGGTACAATAATTGGTGGACCTATTATTGTCGGATTGAGAAAACGACAAAAATACTTTATGAAAATAACGGCGGAAGTTTTACCGTTAACTGTTGAAACACCTGGTGTTAAAAGTACAATAATACGCGTAATTGAACAATAGCACACGATATTGATTATTGATGCTTACGTGAGAAGTCACTCAGTTATACTCAATTATTTCTACTGTAATTGTTGCATCATATCTCTCATATTATTGATTCAATTATTGTTACAATATCATCTGTATAATATGATATTTTAATTAATCAATGATTGAGACGACAAAAGTATTCATATTATTATTTTCAATATTGACAATGTCTAGAAGTTCTATCAAGGAGAGGTTTAGTCACCTAATTGCGCGCCAATAAGGAGAAATCCTTATCGGAAAGCCCCCTTTTTCCTGGGAACGACCTGGTTGTTAAATATTGTGAATTATAATATTAATGATGAATAAATTCGTGTTGATTAAAGATGAATTTTATAGTTCCATTGTGTTGGACTTATTCGTGTTAGTATAATTGATGTCTGGAAGTTATATTGTTCAATCGGATATTCGGGGCACTGGAGTACTATTCACGAGTTACTATTCACGAGTTACTATTCATGAGTTACTATTGACGAGTTACTATTAATGGGGTACTATTGATCACCCGTAAAATATATTTCTTTTAGGTCCAAATCATTTTTGGGTACAATATTATTCAATGAGGAGATGTGCTAATTTTTCAGACCGTTGGTTGAAGTTTTAATAGTAAATCAGTACGGACCGTTGCTTTAAGTTTTAATATTAAACCAATATGTACCGTTCGTTTAAAAGTAAATCAATCTGAACTGTTCAAGAATTAGTTACTATTCAGTCCATTTTCCTATAAATAGAAGCTCATTCCTTCATTATTTCTTACGAATTCACTGAAACTCTAGAGAGAGAAATTATAGAGAAACTATAGAAAAGTATTCTGTTACTTCCCTACTCTTATATTCAGTTTCTTTTACGGTAAGGGGTATTATTTCTTTTGTATTCATGAAGAGAACTTCTATTATTTCATTATTTATTATTCTGTTGGAATAACCTGTATACGCGGGCTACCCTATACTTGGGAAAATTTTTCTATTATTTCATTATTTATTATCCTGTCGGAATATCCTGTCTGTGCGTTTATGCCTGACCTGGTTCCATTTATTATTCTGTCGGAATATCCTGTCTGTACGTTTACGCCGAACCTGGTTCCATTCTTTATTATTATGTTGGAATATCTTGTCCGTGCGTTTTACGCCGGACCTGTTTCCGTTATTTATTATTCTATTGGAATAACCTGCCTGTGCGGTCTATCGCATGCATGGTGATTTCTTTTGTTAATCCATTCTTTATTATACTCAGCTGGTTAAAACTTTGACTTCTATACTCCATGAAATTAGTGGAATATCCTTGATATTTTCGCTTCATCCAGTATCTTTTCATGAAAATATTCTTCTGAGCATTCTTGAATTTTACTCTATAAAGAAGTATCATGTTGACAATGTGGACGTTATTAGTTCCTGGATAAATTAATTCTTTAACTTGTTTTTATTGAATTCTTATATCATTGTCATTATCCTCATGTTTAAATTATGTTGAAAGTCATCTGTGGCCTGTAGTGCATAGATGGACTTGATATAATTATGACCAGGGATTATTTGGTATAATCATAACCGTAATGTTACAAATAATGTGGAAAAAGTCCTCATTGGCCCGTAGTGCATTGATGGACAGTTTTTGGTATGATTATGGCTATGGATTCTCTTTAGCCGTAGTGCAAAGATGAATTATTTTATGACATGATCAGGACCGTTGATGAAAACATGATTATCTTTAGCTGTAGTGCATAGATAATTCGTGGTCGTGATACTAAAGAATATCCTTGGCCGTAGTACAGGGGTGATTCGATGATGTGGATTATTTATTAAGCTGAGTCCCAGTGATAAAAGTGATGAAAAACCTTTTAAATCATAGAAGATAGTAGATTTTATTCCCTTCTTGACTCTTCTAATTGATTACTTGTTCCGATGCAGTTAAACTTGATAGTTATTATATTTTATCAGTTTAACACTGTTGAAGGCTAACGATAAATTATTCTGCATTATCTTAGTCATAATATTTCTTACCGGGCTAGTTGAGCTCACCCTTTTTTTCACTGTTCTCTTCAGGAAAAGAGAACGTAGATGGGACTAGTCGGGGAACAGATTGATGATCCTAGATGTTTGCATTAGTAGTCCTCACTATTCTGTGAAATAGTGTGATAATAATTGTAATGATGGCTCCTTTTGAGTTTTTATACTCTCTAGTAGACAATATTTGTATTCAAACTCACAGTTTATGTTTTGTCGTATTGTACACGACAGTTGTATTATTAAGTCGTATATGAATTCTATACCATGTATCTGGCGACTCAAGATGGGTGATGTATACCTAATTTTGGGGGCATCACAATATACCAATGAGACATCAAGTACTCCAACACATCAATACAAATTAAGGTTCAACAATGGGTTTATTCTGCTTTATTTTTACTCACGAGGGCGATTTTTGCACTTTTCCGCGGTGTTTATTGATTTCTTTTTTTTTCTTTTTTCTTTTTTTATATATATAGCTAGTGCGTTTTACATTCCATCTCACTTTCCATTTCCATTTAAACGAGTGCGTTTTACGCTCCATCTCGTCCCAATAGCAAGCATACCCATGTGTTCCCAAAGTTTGAGTATATGTGTCTTCATAGTCATTACTCACTTCCTACACAAATTCTATCATTAAAACAACATTTTCCTCTCAACAGACAAGCATGCTAATCTTAACCAACAAGCAAATAGGAACATTGTCGTGCTACCCAATAACATCTAAACAACAGGCATAGATTACATCATGTATGAAATTATAACTAAGTTTAAGTTATCAACAGAGTTCAAAAATATATCACATTTCTATTTCATCTTTGGCCAAATTAGAATTCAACTAAATAAAAGCCTGGGATTATGCAATGTTATGCAACTAAACACAGATATTAAGAAAACAAAAAGAAAAAATTCACTAAAAAATTAAACTAATAACTACTAACATGCTATATGTAACATGAAATTACTCTATATAATGCAATTACACTACATGCTCTAAACTACTGACTAAACCTAATACCCCCAAACTTAAAATAAACAATGCCCTCATTGTAATAAAAAGTGAAAGAATACTCCCCTAAGTGGCAATGTCATCTTCGTTCGTCTCCGATGGTATATCAGGTGATGGCTAAGTTTGAGATATTCTATAGTTGGAGACTGAGTGTGGGCTTCTAACTGCTCGAATGCTTGAGTCAGAAATTCTAAAATTTTAGCATTTTTTCTGTGACTGAGCTATGGTGCGGCCGCGCGGTGTTTGGCCTGTATTTGGGCACGGCCGCACGACCCTGTACTCTGGCAGCTTTAGTTTGGTTTGACTTCTGTTTGATCCTGAATGCTTATAGCAATTGGATTGAACCTGAGAAGAGAAACAATAAAACTATTATTAAGATTTACCACTATATAACATCTACTAAATATTGAAATGTAAATAAGAATTAAACAAGGAGGGAGAAAGATATGATGGGGTACCTCCCATCTAGCGCTCGGTTTATAGTCTGTTAGCTGGACTCTTTTCTTGACATCACTATCCAATTCCTCTACGATAAGCTAGGAACTCTCCATCCATTAGAACCACTATGTGCTTTGGTAGATTCCCCATCATGCGTGTATGTGAATTGAAGCAACCTAGCGTATTTCTTGTCCATGATGTCTCTAATTCCACTGCATAGCTAGGTGTCTCGTCCGTTGTATTTAGGAATAAATTTTTGCATTGAGGCATGGAAAGTACAACGAACTTTTCCTCTCTTTTTTTCTCTTTTTCAGCCCACCATGGTGTATACGAGGCATCTTTATCATACTGATCATTGCCTTGAATGTGACTACCTAGAGGACATGGGTGTGCAAAACTCACTAGATTTTTCAACTCTGTAGTAGCGCCGAATCCGGGCCCCAAATCGCCGTGGATTCTGTACACTAATCATTCTATAACTGTTTGCGGAAGATATAAACATAAATTGTTTATGCAATATACTTTACACACGTTTCCCCAAAATCGAGTAACCTTAACTTAAACACAATTCATAAACTTTCTAACATTTAACACATTTATCAAACTATACTATTACAAGATAGCTGCACTTTATATCCCAAGCTGAACTTGGCCTTAACCTTTTCCTGTATCCGAACGGATTCGCCTTATCTGCAATGTTTTATCATGATATAGCAAGGGTGAGCATGAAAGTTGCCCAACAAGTTTATATACAACAATATAACGATATATCATGATTGAAGAGTATGAATAATTAGCTTGCTATAATTCATCTATATAATTGAGAACTAGCACGAACAAATTTTTGACTGAACAAGTTTTAAACATGAACAAACATTTCTGAACCAACTGGTAATGAAGGTGATCAGCAGCCTTTCATACCTAACTTATACATGCAAGATGCACAGAATACAATTTTCATGGCAATCAGCAATGATTAACCATAAGCTTGAATAAAATACTCTTATTAGAGTTAAGTACAAAGAAACTTGCCTGAACCGTTGATTACCGTAACGCAATTTATATCGCTTTACCCGAAAACCTTTGCTTGATTTTTTCTCTTTTTCTCCTTCAAAGATGTGAGATGGGTTTTGATTATAGGAAAACCAAAATCTCCTCTCTTCTCCCTCTCTCTAGGGCTGCCGAAATGATCTTCCTCTCTCTTCCTCTCTCTTGTTCTTGAAGAATATCAAAAAGAAAGAAAGATGAGATAGATTTTTTTATTAGATATGGATACATCAATTCTCCTAACTCATTCTCCTTTTTCTCTCATACATGATCCGGCCATAAGGCTTATTTCTCATCCCACTAATTCTCTTTCTTACTTAACAAGTGGTTGTTTGCAAGCTTTTTCCAAATGTGTTGGTCAAATAAATAATTGACACCTAGGGAGTTGGTAGAAGTTGGTTCACCAACTAAGGTGAACAATCATCACATTCATCTCCCCTCCTTCATCCTCTTCTTATCTTGGCAGGCCACTTGACCATTTACTTACCAAGTTTGACTTTTTCATTTAATGCTTATTTGATTTAACAAATGTCCAACATGCCCCTCCCACTTGGGCTTATCAATAAAAATATTTGAGCCACTCAATTAATATATTGCTTGGGCCTCTATCTAATTTCATTGGCCAACACTTGGGCTATAAAATATACATAGTCCAAAACCTTAAATTCTTATCCAACCCAAATAATTTAATTAGGGTTTTCACTTCCACAATTATAACATAAATCCTTACTCACAAGCCCATTCATTTCCTTAACCCAATTTAGACTTGCTATAATTAGGTTATAAAATTAATCATTTGAGATATATAAAACAAATCTCCTAGAATTAGTAAGTATTCTAAATACCACAAATTCTCTTTTTCCATAACCCTTAAGTTATTAAATCCTTCATTCCTAATATATAATTAGGGTTACACTAGTTTCTTTTGTTTGTTTATATAATAAACAAAGATAAACCATCACATAATGTTCATATTCCTTACACACAACTTTTTAACCCTTAGGGTTTAATACTTTGCATTTAGGATTCCCAAATTAGGGTTTAAATTCTCGAAACTGAAATTAAAGTTTCTGAGTGTATCGTTAGGGTTTCTAACAGTTTGTTAGATTTTTCTAACTTAATAAACATATGATTAACATAACTTTAGGGTTTGCTAAAGTTATAACTTATCTGATCAATCCTTGATCTTAAATCATTATGGTTCACATATGTAATCAAATATACCGACTAGTATTCACTTCGATACTTATCCTTGATAATTCTTCAAAAGAATTTTAAATCTACCATAATCTTATACCTCATTACTAGACTATCACTTACAATCTATCACATAATTCAAGTCTTGTCCAAAACTTTTGAAATTCTTGGAATTTCATTACATAACTGCCAATTCCATACACTTATTTCCTGTCTAGGTCCTAATATTGAACCTTAAATAATTCAATTATGATTTTCATAAATTGTCTAATTTCTCGGGTTGTCACAGTATACGAGGCATCTTTATCATACTGATCATTGCCTTGAATGTGACTACCTAGAGGACATGGGTGTGCAAAACTCACTAGATTTTTCAACTCTGGTCGAGAAGGTACTTGGCGTATAATACAGGTGATATGATATTCTTCATTCTTCCAACCCCCAGCTGTCTCCTCAATGTACACTCCTTTCAGTTCATCCAGTGGCATGCACACCTCTGGCTCTCCATCAGTTTCATCATCCATGTCATAGAACCAATTGTTTTGAGGGCGATTGTTCAAGATTTCGAACATTTGATCCATCTGATTCTGCAGATTTTGAATCGAACTCTCTTGCTCAATCATCTTCTCCTCAGTTGATGCTACAAACTTGAACCATAAATTCTCCAAACTTGAATTATCTTGTTCAATTTCGGACTGCATGTATTGAGGACCATTCATTGAGGAGTTAATGAGTTGTTCCATCAGTCTATTAAGATTTTGGGTTGATAACTCCTGACTCATTATCATCTCTTCTTTTTCTGCTATAATCCGTAACATGAATTCCTTCAACTCTGAATTGTCTTCTTGTTGCATTGGAGGTGGATTTGTGAAATTTGATGGATATGGTGGACTTGGACTGCAGTCTTGGTCTTGATAGTTACAATTCCATTCATAATCTGGGTGATACCCCCAACCTTGATGATAATTGGGATTAACATAGTTGTTGGAGTAATCACCCCCAAACTGTACTTGTCCAACCCCGATGTTGCACTGATAACTCGGATGCTCGCCAGCACAATATTCACAAGTAACTACTCTCTCTTGAGTATGTTGGGCTGCAAGAACATCCAACCTCTCCAAAAGTGTTGCAATTTGTGCTGATAATGTAGAAAATACATTGAGTCCTTTAGTTCTTCTGTCCTTTGGTTGAGGCATATTCGCATAAGGCCATTGATAAGCAAAGTCACCCATGGTACCTGAAAAGAGAGAAATATAAGAAAATAATTAAAACAAAAAAAATGTTTAAATTAAGAATAATTTGATTGAAATTAATGTTGGCAAAAATTTATTAAGTTAAGTCCCCGACAATGGCTCCAAAAACTTGTTGGTCGTTTTACCGATCAATATATGCTTGCAAGTATACACGGTCAACAAGTAATAAAGAGTAATTAAAGTATCGTTCCCACGGAGAATTAACTAATAAGTTTTACCAAACACTAACCCATAACCATTTTAGTCTTATTTAAACGAATGATTTGATTTTTATATTTACTATGAAATTAAATAAACCTAACTAATCCTAGAGTGAGACTAGATAATGAAGACCTGAGATTAGAATTTCATCTATTGACTCATTCAAAACCATACACTTCATGTTAGGCCAAACTAATTGTACCGATTTATTAGTCGAGAACACAAAAGTAAAGTACATCCATCTCTTAATGTACCATACCCATATCACATATAATCCACAATTGATAGAATACACATGAACACCCACATTACCTAAACCACTATATGTCTATGTGATTTACAAATAATTAGGGTTTAAGCCCAAATTCTCAATTGACTACGAGCGATGCCTCGTTATATGTCTATCCTAAGCACGAATCATACATTCCATCACCATATAGAACATACAAACACAAGCTATCAAGATCAAATCTAAACCCATACTTCGTCATTCAAGTTAATATGGGTTATCACAGTAATTGATGGCCAATCAACTAAGCAAGTAAGCATGAATCTTAATAGACAATCCCATAACAATTAATAAGACTAACAATGAAGTATATCAAAATAAACTATGCAATAGATTCCATTGAAATCCCAAAATAGAGTTTAACTCATAGTTGAATTAGAATTCATGATCCACAATTGAATATACATTGAAAGATACAAATAGAAGTAAAGAGAGTTAGAGATCAAGAATAGTAAATCTGAGTTTCCTCTCTTGTTTCACTTCTTAACTTTCAAGGATCTATAATTGCTTCAATCCCCAAATCTTAGCTCTTCTAGGGTTCTAATCTACTCTAATCTAATTATTCCAAGTTGAAGAAAGAAAACAATAGTAGCTTTAGCCCCCAAGGGGTGGAATATCTCTTACATAATGAAAATATGTCTAATATATGAGCCTTAATTGAACCCCTCTCCAAATTACGCTTCCAATTTCCAATTTAAAATAAAGTCAATAGCTACAGTCAACGTCGCGCGCGGTCGCGCGAGATTCCTTTGTAAATACGGCGCGGGCACACGTATGCAATATGAGATCTGGCTGGGTGATGGTGTGGGCGCGCGTCTTTTAGCCTGTGTAGCCGCTCGGCTCCTAAAATCTGCAGTCTTGAGTCTGCTACTGCTACTTCCTTTTTATTCTACCATTGTTCATTTGACATGCCACTTTTGTTCTTTTGTTCACCACTACTTAGTTCCCTTTTTCCACTAGACCCTAATGTCATACCTCCATTAGCTTCCGTTCCACCAACCAACACTGAACAATGCTTTTTCCTGCACTTTCACACCAAAGGAGTTCTCAATACATGTAATGCAAAATATCATGAAATATAGCTAAAAACATACTAAAATGTACTTGAGATTGGCATAATTCTCGTGAATTGATATGCAATAAGTAGGTATAAAACCCACATATCAATTCACATTATTTACTATTAGGGGAAGTGGTGCAAGTTTGATAATACTTGTAGGACTAAATTAAAAATGAAGAAAAAGAGGAAGATATTATACTATAATATTTTGAGCCCCAAAACGTGCAATTATCGAAACTATATTTTCCTATAAATATAAGCTCATTCTTCCTCCATTTCTCACCAATTCACGAAAGCTTTAGAGCAATTATTATAGAGAGAAAGAAGAAGAGAAGTCTGCTACCTCACTATTCTAGTATCTAGTTTTTCTAAGGTAAGGGGTATTATTTTTTCGTATTCATGAAGAGAGTTATTTTCTTTTAATACTAGTAAGGGTTGTTATTCAATTATTTACTATTATGTTAGAATAACATGTCTATGCGAAGTACCGCATACATGGTGAAATTCTTCTGTTATTCCATTCTTTATTATTCTGTTGGAATAACCTATCTGTGCGGTCTATTGCATGCCTGATGAATTCTGTTGTTATTCCATTCCTTATTATTATGTTGGAACATCATGTCTGTGCGGATTACGCATGACCTGATTCCATTCTTTATTATTCTGTTGGAACATCCTGTCTGTGCGTATTACGCATAACCTAGTTCCATTCTTTATTATTCTATTGGAATAACCTGTTTGTGCGGATTACACATGCCTGGTGAATTTTCTGTTATTCCATTCTTTATTATTCTGTTAGAATAATCTGTCTACGTGGATTACCACATAGCGGCAAAAATCCATTTGCAGTTCCATATATTCTATTATACTCAGTTGATTAAAGTTTTGGCTTCTATACTCCATGAAATTAGTTGAATATCATTGATATTTGTGCTTCATCCAGTATCTTTTCATGAAAATATTCTTCTAAACAATCTTCAATTTTAATCCATAAAGCAGTATCATGTTGACAATTTGGACGTTGTTGATTTCAGGATAAATTAAATTATAAATCTTTACAAATTTATCCTTGAACTTATTTTATTGAATTCTTATATCATTGTCATCATGCCCATGTTTATAATATATTGAAAGTCATCTGTGGCATATAGTGCATAGATGGACTTGGTATGATTATGACCAGGGATTATTCGGTATAATCATGACAGTAACGTTACAAATGATGTGGTAAAAGTCTTCATTGGCCGTAGTGCATTGATGGACAGTTGTTGGCATGATCATGACCATTGATGAATACATGAATATCTTTGGCCCGTAGTGAATGGATAATTTGTGGTCGTGATACTAATGAATATCCTTGGCCGTAAAGCAGGGATGATGTGGTTTATTTATTAAGTTGAGTCTCAGCGATAAAAGTGATGAAAAACCTTTTAAATCATAGAAGATAGTAGATTTTATTCTCTACTTGACTCTTCTAATGGATTGCTTGTTCCACTGCAGTTAAACTTGATGTTTATTATATTTTATCAGTTTAACATTGTTGAAGGCTAATGATAATTTATTCTGCATTATCTTAGTCATAATATTTCTTACTTGGCTAGTTTAGCTCACCCTTTCTTTCACTTTTCTCTTCAGGAAATGAGAACGTAGTCAGGACTAGTTGGAAAACGGAGTGACGTTCCAGATGATAGCATTAGTAGTCCTCACTATTCTGTTAAATAGTGTGATAATAAATGTAATGAGGACTCCATTGAGTGTTGATATTGTCTAGATGACAATATTCTTATTAAAACTCTTAAATTATGTTTTTTTGCATTTTACACGACTGTTGTATAATTAAGTTGTATTTGAATTTTGTACCATATATTTGGCTACTCAAGATGGGTGATGTATACCTATTTTGGGGGCATCACAATGGTGACCTTGTTCAACTCTCGGTAGTCGATACAAAGTCTTAGCGACCCATCTTTCTTCTTTATGAATAAGACTGGTGCTCCACACGGTGATACGCTCGGTCGAATGTATCCCTTATTTAACAACTCTTGTAATTGAGTCATCAGTTCTTATATCTACTGGTTCCATATGATATGGCGCTTTGTATACCGGTGTTGTCCTTGGTGCCAAATCAATAATAAACTCAATCTCTTTAGCCGGTGGCAATCCTAGAATTTTGTTTGGGAAGACATCAACGAACTCCCTAACAATAGGTATCTGACTCAGTTCACCCTCGACTCGTCGAGTATCAACCACGTGAGCCAAATAACCTATACGACCCTTCCTAAGCAATCTATGTGCTTGCACCATCGTCAAATAATGAGATTGTCTCGGTGATCTACTACCATGAAATACCACCTTTGACTTATTCAGAGTCTTAAGGTGTACACACTTTTCCTTACAATCTATAACTGGTTCGTGAACCAATAACCAATCCATTCCAAGGATTACATCGAACTCCCCCAAATGAATCGCTATCAAATCCACTTTGAGCTTAAATCCTCGTAATTTGGCATAACAATTCCTATAAATGTATTCTACGAGAATAATTTCCTTGTTTGCTATTTCTACATTCATAGGGTGTTCTAATCTCTCACGGGGTAAGTCTAACTGTTTAGCAAATACTTCGAAAAACAAAAGATTAGGTAGCACCCGAATCAAATAACACGTATGCATCTATATCATTGATCGGAACGATACCTGGCACCACGTCCTTAGATTCCACCGCATCCTGTAAGGTCATGTTGAACGTTTGTGCCGTTGGTCTGTTAGCTTGAGTGACTGACCCACTAATGTTCAGTCCATTGTTGTTGTTGTTCTTGCGGTTGCCGCTAGCTGCATCGCTCTTTTTCTTCGGGCAGTCCTTAATTTGATGGTCTATGGCTCCACACGAGAAACATCCTCCCTTATGCTTATTCGGACACTGAGGAGCCATGTACCCCGATTGTCCACAATGATAACAAACACTCTTTCCCTTCATGTACTTCCTCGAGTGATTCCTCCCACAGTTGTTGCACTTCATACTCTTCTTGGCCTCCCCTTCGGACTTATTACTTCCAGAGGATTGACTCTCTATCCATTTACGCTTGTTGGGGTTGCTGCCTCCGTTGTTTCCCCCTTTCTGTCCATCCTGACTGGTCTTCTTTTCTTGTTTAAATCGAGCGATGGCCTCATTACATCCTTCGGCAATGATAGCCCTTTCCAAAGATCAGAGTAAGTCTTGATCTTCAACACAGCCACTGCCTTCTGCACCCATGGTTTCAGTCCTAATTTGAACCTCCTTGCCTTCCTGGCCTCCGTGTTAACCTGATGTGAAGCGAATCGGGCTAACTCGTTATATCTCGCCGCGTACTCTGCGACAGTCATACTACCTTGTTTCAGTTCCAAAAACTTAACCTCCATATCTTGTTGCGTATTCTCCGAGAAGTAATTCTCGAGGAATAACTCCTTAAATCTCTCCCAAGGAATAACTCCTTCGTCTGCTCGGCCCCTATTGGCTTTCCACCAATAGTTAGCTTCGCCCTTCATCATGAAAGTGGCAAAACTCATCTTCTTTGCTTCGGCCACTCGTGCGACCTCAAACACCTTCTCCATTTCTTCTATTCATGTTTGGGCTTCAATTGGATCCAAGGTTCCCCGAAACTCCGGTGGTCCTACCAATTTGAAGTCCTTAAAGCTAGCCAAGTGTTGTCCTGGCTGCCCTGCTGCTGGCGGGGGTCTGTTTTGCATTGCCTCAGTTAACAGGTTAACGAAGTTCTACATTGGATCAACATTTTCCCCTCCACAATTGTTAACGGATCCTTTCTCCCTCTGATTCCGCTGAATTATCCTAGGCGGCAAGATCTGAGGAAGGGAAGAAACAATTAGCCTTTATATGATATACTACCCATGTTTGCATTAAGAAGTTTAAGACGTCTATCAATGATTTTTGATTTAAATAGACCACTTTAATATCACAATAAAACTCGATGGATTTCCCCAACCCATCACTTACATACTCTACTTGAGTTTTCTACTAAGGTTATAACCTAGGTTTCGCATTCCTAACATTTATAACCTAGGCTTTGATACCAACCTGTGACGCCCCCAAATTCGGGTCCTCTGACCCCGGTTCGATCATCACGATAAACTACAAACATCCACCTCTAAACAACATACGATAACTAAAATGTGGAATATAATAAACGTACGTCGTTCATTCAAAAGGTGTTACTAGTCCCAAGATTCGATAACCTTAATACAATCTTACAAACATACCCTAAAATAATCATTAGGTTTTATATTACATAATAGTAATTTAATCTAAGCGCAAGGTCAAATCTGTTCCTTGCCACTAGTTTACATCTTTCCTTTACCCTTGTCCTTCCCTGAGGTCTCAGGCTTTGCTGCAATATATTCATGATATAGCAAGGATGAGCAACAAGTTTTCTAAACAAGTTTAAATATAATAATAAGGATATATCATAATGAATGGAAAAATATGTGGCAATGAATTCAACAATATGAATATCTGACGGATTCAATAATAAGAATATCGCAAGCAAAGATAATGTTTACTTTTAGAATAACTGCTAGTCGAATAGACTTTGAACTATAACACTCCAATGGAATCAAATAGCTAATTGACCCTTTGGTTACTGCTACAGGATAAGTACTTGAGGGGATCAGCCTCGCGTACACTATGTATATGCATAACATTTAAATATTCTCTGTTATATCTTTTACTAGATACCTGGGGTACTCCCCTATCATAAGAGGGGTGTTCTTTCAGTCTAAGAATCCTTACCATCAATTGGTTTGGATAGCTTTTATAAAACTTCATAGGCTTGTCTAACCGGACAAAGATTCAGACTCTATTTACCACAGTTCAAGAATTATTGAACTTTAAATGATGTACAAGTGCAATACTGTACGAACTTAAGTGCACTAAGTGCGAATATCAATAATATCGATGTGGAATAATTGTAAGGAAATTAAACCACCTAATAGCATGCTTGGAAATAAGATTCAAGCTTAAATGAATAACTTTCAATTCAATAATATCCTGCTCAATGCAGTACGAGAAGGATAAGAAAACTTTCACAAACTCAAAGTTGTGTAAGTTAGGAAACTTGCAACATAATAAATTTGGATACTTGCTCAATATAATTTAGGATAAGTTTAGGGAAACTTGTTTAACAAAAGTAGGGTTCAAGGAACTTAATAAATAAAAGTATGGTTCAAAGAACTTTTATAAACATATACCTATTTGCACAAAATAAAGGTAGTGCGTAAGGTTTAGATACTTGCCTGTTTGCTCAGCTACAATATAATTCTTGCTTTAGTTACTTGCGTTAAAACGACCTAACATTTAACAAGTCGGTCTTTTCAATTAGTACGTATAAACTAATATGCGTTTACACTTACAAAAATCAAATCATCACCTATCATACATCTATACATGTGTCATTACATTCCACGATTAGTTTCTAACACACTAAGTTATAGTTGAAATCACTATTGACTTTAAAGTTGTAAACTTCAATTCATCATAGAATATTTCAATACCATTGCTTATTAACACATGACTACTATACTGGACATGTATTACAGATTAGAGTAACCATATAAGCATGCATAAGCTCTCATTTAATTAACAGAACTCAGACCTCACTGCAGGATGGCGCGGCCATGCCTGATTTGTACTAAGGAGACGCGCGGCTCCCAGTTCAAACCAGGGCTGAGCAATCACTTGTTTGGATTAGCCTGCCCACCCATACACACATAACAAATATTAACATGTCAAGGGTCCCTTCGCACCTCTCAAGTTCAATCTAGGTTCCTTCATTCATAATATAGTTCTAAGTTTGAATATCTCATGTTAAGCTACCAAGTATGCAAATTCACTTCATTTACTAAACATCATGCGTTCATATATACATACATGTTAGACATCAAAAGCATACTTACAAGTCCTCAACTTAATGTATATATAGTTTATCAAGTTCATTTTCAAAACTTTACGCCTCCATTAGTAAAATTCATTCAAGCATGCAAGATACGTCTATATTGTCTAATTCATGCTTCCATATGCATTTGTGCACATACTCAAGTAATTTACATATGTTCGGAAGGTCAGAATGTATATTACTCCATGTATACAATTTCTAGTTTCCAAAGCTTTAAGCCTTCTTTGAATAACCAAGTCCAAAGCAAACCTATTATGGCTTATTATATACACAACCACCTTAGCACACATGTTCAGGTCATTTATATGCATGTAATACTCAAATTAACATGATTGTCCTCTTATTGAGTCATTAAAGCAGTATCCAAGAAAAACACCACGCGCGGCCGCGCGGTAACAAGCTCTAGAAGTGGCGCGACCGCGCCACTTCGTTCAGAGGTAAAATAAATGGCTCTGCTTCTGCAGAGCCTTAACATATGTTTGGTAATTTCCAAAACCAGACTATCTGAAACAATACAAAGCATTCAAACCAATTCAAGTAACACAGATACATGCTAATTCATACTTCTTAACAGAGATTTCATGAGAATTCCAAGAATTTGACAAAACCCAATTCAAGAACAAAATAGGAATTTATACCTCTTTGAAGTTATTGAGCTGCAATATATCAATCTACTCACTCTTAGCAAACTAATTCTCAGCAATTTGAAATGAGGAAGGTGAAGTTCTCATTTATAGGAGAATGGCTACATTGATAATACAATTATCTCCCAAATTAAAAAAAAGGATTTCAAGAATACAATATGGATAAGAGGAGGTTGGTGAGAGTTGGTAATCTTCATCATGAATCCCACTCCCTATCCACTAATTGATCTAGATTGGTGAATTTGAGATGAAGCTAGGCTAGGATTGCTAGCTTTTCACGTGGGAAGATGAAATGGGACTCTTATTATAGGACAAGAGAATTCTCAGCATTTGCAAAATGAAATGCCACACTAGGCTAATACCTTATGTACATAATATATACTTGGGTTATAAATTATGTATGCACAATTCATTTCACATAACATAGGTTATAATAATTTAAAAGGGCATACAATGTATTTCCCAATTACAAGATATCAAGTAGTGCACATACATATAATTCATGTACATTTTCAATTACCATGACTCTAATTATCATAATAACTCAATGAAATCATTATTAATTTAACAAACGATATTATTATATGTCAATAGGGTTTACATGAATGTTTACCTACACACTTCATATCATATAACAATATTATTATACAACTCACATGAATGCAAATAACTCTTACTATATATATATATATATATATATATATATATATATATATATATATATATATATAATATAGACATATTAATGTGCCACCTTGTACTATATAAAATATATTACCATATACTAATGGTTTACTATCTTGCACAAATTAATCAAGTAAACATGTAATCATTTTATAAATTATTAATCTTTTAAACATTAATTATTTCTTATTCATAATAATTATTACTTAACACATTATCAATTAATTACTCATAATTAAAATTAATCAATATGTTCAACTCTTGTTACCATATTCAAATAAATTGAATATTTAATTATTAATAATCCTATCAATTCTTTGATATCAAACTCTTAGGGTTAGTCCACTAATTTAAATAACTATTAGTGACTCCCTTTAACCAATTCATAAATTCACATAACCACATAAGGTTTAAATAAACTCAGAAAACTAACTCATAAAAAATTAAACCACATATTTAATTAATAAGGAGTTTAAAATTTGTGGATGTTACAGATTCACCCTGGTAGTACCAAGATGTACCAAGATCTTCGATAACATTTTTGGTGTCTAAATTTGAAATGAGATGTTGCAGAGTATTTTGCCAAGTGTCTAACATGTCAGAAAGTGAAAGAAGAACATCAGAGACCGAGTGGATTGCTACAACCGTTGGAGATCTCAGAATGGAAATGGGAATATATTACGATAGATTTCGTGGTTGGCCTTCCGATAAATCAGAAAGGCTATGACGTATTATGGGTTATCGTTGACCGACTGACAAAATCCGCACACTTCCTTCCAATCAGAACCAAATTTAACTTAGACCAATTGGCGAAATTATACGTAAAAGAGATTGTTTCGAGACACGGAGTTCCGGTGTCAATTGTTTCCGATAGGGATCCGCACTTTACATCGAACTTCTGGAAACAACTACAGGAATACATGGGTACACATTTGAGAATGAGTACGACTTATCACTCTTAGACAGATGGACAGAGTGAAAGAACGATTCAGACATTAGAAGAAATGTTAATAGCTTGTATAATGGAATTTAAAGAAAATTGGGATGATCATCTACCGCTTGTAGAGTTCAGCTACAACAACAGTTACGACACTAGTATTAGCATGCCGCCTTATGAAGCGTTATACGATAGAAAGTGCAGAACTCCGCTATGTTGGGATGAAGTTGGCGAGAGATAATTACTCGGTCCAGAATTGGTACAGCAGACATCAGAGATAGTTAAAGTGATCTAAACAAGACTGGTAGCAGCTCAAGATAGGCAGAAGAAATACGCTTACCCGCACCGTAAAAATATTAAGTTTAAATCGGGTAGTTATTTGTTTTTAAAAGTCTTTTCCTGGAAGGGAAAGATCAGGTTCGGAAAGAAAGGGAAATTAAGCCCAAGATTCATTGGACACTTCGAAGTACTGCGAAGAATCAGAGAAGTTGTATAAGAGGTAGCCTTACCTCCAGCACTCGAGAATGTCCACAACGTTTTCCATGTTTCGGTTTTACGACCTTACAAACCCGATTACAAGCACGTGATTGAATATGAACTCCTACATTTTGAGAAAGATTTATCTTACGAAGAAATTCCTGTTCAGATTGTCGACCGAAAAGAGCAAGTTCTCAGAAATAAAGTAATACCTTCCGTTGAGGTAATTTGGAGGAACCATAACGCTGAAGAAGCAACGTGGGAACTCGAAGAGTATATGATGAAGAATTACACTCATTTATTTAATTAATTTATTGTAAGCGATTCTGGGGACATAATCTTTGTAAGGGGGGGGGGGATGTAACGTGACGAATTGATTGAGTCGTGACTTTGAGGACAGAATCCTTTTAAGGGGGTAAAGATGTGATAAACGAGATTTTATAATTTAATTTTAATATTTATTGAATTAAATAAATATTTTTCGACGATTTAATTATTTAATTAAATAATTAATTGATGAAATTGTGGTAGATTAATTTAATTATATGTATTATATTTATTAAATTAATGTGAAGAATTTTTATTATTCAAAGTAGGTATTTTATGTGAGCTTATTGAATTAAAAGAAATATTTAATAAGCATAATGTTATTTTAATTAATTTAATAATTAATTAGAGATTTAATAATTTGACAAAATTAATAAATGAGAAATTTAATTTTATGACTATGTGAATTAATAAGAAATTATTATATTTTATTTAAATTAAATTAAATAAGATATTTGATTTATGATGTTAATGGGTGTGACATTATTAAACTATAGTATAAGAAATTTATCAAATTAAATGGGATTTAATTTTTAAGATTAGCCAAACGGAGCCCTTAGGGAAGTTGGGAGCAGTTAACACATGATTGGGTTATTGACCACAACTGTGTCAGTTTAAAAATTATATACGTCTTTTTCTTTCATTTTTCTAAGTCCGACAAAGAAAATCACAGAGAGAAATTGAGAATTTGTTGAGGGAAATTATGAGTTGGGTGATTGAAGAAGCATCTGAGAATGGTTTCTCTACTAATCTACACTCTACACTTGGGTAATCTCTTCAACACAATTTCTATTTTACGTTATTAATTTTTTCATGAAAATTGTGATGCCCCCAAAATAGGTATACATCATCCATTCTGAGTCGCCAAATACATGGTACAGAAATAAATACAACTTCAGTAATACAATTATCGTGCAAAATACGACAACACATATACTGTGAGTTGAATACAACTACTGTCTAATAGAGAGTATAAAAACTCAAAAGGAGTCCTCATTACAATTATTGATACACTATTTTACAAAATAGTGAGGAATACTAATACAACTATCCTGAATCATAACTCCATACCACTGCTAGTTCCTGCTATGTTCTCCCCTCCTGAGAAGAAAAATGGAACAAAAAGGAAATGGGTGAGCTCAACTAGCCCAGTAAAGAATATTATGACTAAGATAATATACATAAATTTATCATTAGCCTTGAACAGGGAAAAATCTGATAAAATATAATAGATAACAAGTTTTAGATCAACAACTGTAGCGGAAACAACAATCCATTAGAAGAGTCAAGTAGAGAAAGAATTCTACTATCCTCTAAGATTTAAAAGTCCATCATCAATATTTTATCTCTGTAACATCAATCAATATACATCTTGAATCAAATATTCATCTTTGCACTACAGGCCAAAGATATTCATTTGTATCACCAGTTGGTCATGTTCATCTCAACACCTATTCATCTTTGCACTACGGGCCAAAGATATTCATTAGGTAATCATTCATCTTTGCACTACAGGCCAAAGATATTCAATTATATCATCATTTAGGACTGAGGATGATGAAAAATATCTTAAAGAAATCGAATCCAATGAGATAAAAGAACAAATATTAGGGATTTGTATTACAGTTTATCCAAGTTCAATAATACTCCATAATAACCAATTTTGAAACAGAATTCTAAAATAAAGATCAAAACATGGATAAAATCAAAGATAGTAACCATAATAGACATCTTCGACAAAAGAAGAAAATTTTATTTTTCGGTGAATAGTGTCGTATTCGTGAATAGTGTCGTAAACGTTAATAGTGCCGTATACGTGAATAGTAACACCGACACAAAAAGGTAGAAATTCCACAATAAAATCCATACCAATATTTTGGTATAATGATATCGAAAGAATAACATTATTTAAGAAGAAAATAACATCTCTTACCTCAAAATAACGTTACTTCTGATCGGAATATTGGATATAAAGCCGAAGGAAGCTTGTACCGAACAGTAACTCTCTACGTATCTAAATACTCATAAAAATACGCTCGACAATATAGAGAGAAAGAAAACTTGTTCCTAGTGTGATTTTCAATTTTAATCTAAGCGTCTATTTATAGGAAAATGTTAGAATGCCATATGAGACTAAAATAATAAAATAATATTATTTATATACTTTTCTTCAATGCATGCAATATCAAACCATCTAGCATGCCATTCTTGAAAAATCCCAACAGGCCACATGTTAAAACAAAAGTGGGTCCCACCCATAATTTAATAAAAATCATTTTATTTTCCAAAACTTCAGTAATTCATAGAAAATAGCACATTTATCAGAAAAAATACGAATTTTATGTCCATTCCACACGAAATCGAATTTTCTACAACTTTGTAGCTTTGAGTTTTTCAAAATTCCAAACAGAAAATATCCAAAATCCACAAACGGTCGATTTTTAATACCTTCATTCTGACAAAAATACTAATAAAACACTTCAGCATTTATTCCTTCATTTATAACCACATAAAATAAAAAAATCCATCCTTTATATCCACATCAAATAAATATTTTCTTATCATATAAATCAATAATTAATTATTCACAAATAATATTATAGAATCACAATTATGACAACCAGGTCGTTCCCAATAAAGAGGGGGCTTTCCAATAAGGATTTCTCCTTACTCGCGCGCAATTATGTGACCAAACCTCTCCTTGACAGAACTTTCTAAAAATTGCCAATAATGCTATCTAATAATATTATTCAAATAATATGAATTATTGATCTGATAATGGGAAATACTGTGCAGTGACAATTATTGAAACAACAATAATATAAAATATCAATGCATCAATTATTGAATCAATAAAATAAAATATCGAATAATAATTACTGTAACAATTATTGAGTAGTGCATTCTTACGTAAGAATCAATAATTCAACAATACTGTACAATACCGTGTGCTACTGTGCAACCACACATATTACTGTATTTTAACCACCAGGTATTTCAACAGTGTTAATGGTAACAATTACGCCGTTATTTATAAAACTCAAACTTTGTCGTTTTCTTCATTCGACAGTTATTCCGTTATAGGGCCCATAAATGGCTGCACCGTCGTACGAATATTCCCCGACAGAAAGAATATTCTACGATCAAACAAATATTCCCTAAAAAAAAGAATATTTTATAACCACTTATTTATTTTGCAAAATTTGTACATTTCACCCATAACCAAAGTATTATATCAAATTATCACCTTATTATTCACAATAATAAATAGAGGAAATTAGATTTTATTTATAATAAGTTGGGGTCTTACAACCTCCCCTTCTTATTAAATTTCATCCTCGAAATTGATGTACGTACCTGGTGTTTCGAAAAGGTGAGGATACATCGCTTTCATTTTTGATTCCAACTCCCAGGTCATTTCTTCAATAGCATGGTTTCTCCACAACACCTTAACTTGTGGTATAACCTTGGTGTGTAAGATATGTTCTTTCCTATCCAAGATCTTAACAGGTACCTCCTTGTACATTAAATCTTCGGCTATCTCGCCTCATTCTAACTCAATAATGTGGTTCGGGTCTTTCACATATTTACGAAGCATAGATATATGAAAAACATTATGAACACGAGACATGCTTGGAGGTAATGCGAGTCTATATGCCACATTTCCTATTCGGTCAAGAATCTCAAATGGACAAACAAATCTTGGATTGAGCTTTCCCCTCTTCTCAAATCTTGTAACTCCCTTCCAAGGAGCAATACGTAACAATACATGATCCCCAAAATTAAATTCCACATCCTTTCGATGAAGATCCGCATAACTCTTTTGTCTATCCTGTGTCGTTTGTATACGTTGTTGAATCATTTGGATCTTCTCTGTAGGCATTCGTACCAAATCTGGTCCCAACAATGTTGCTTCTCCCACCTCATCCCAGCATACTTGAGAACGACATTTTCTTCCATACAACGCCTCGAATGTAGCCACACCTATACTTGCCTGATAACTGTTATTGTAGGAAAATTCCACTAATGGTAGGTACTTATCCCAACTCCCTTTGAAATCTAGGACATAGAGTCTTAATAGATCTTCAAGAGTTTGAGTAATCCTTTCTGATTGTCCATCCATTTGAGGATGGCATACCGAACTAAATCGTAAATCCGTGCCCATAGCTTTCTGCAAGCTAACCCAAAATTCTAAAGTGAGTCTTGGGTCACGATCCGAAACTATGGATACTGGCATGCCATGCAATCTTACAATCTCATTCACGTACATACGAGCAAGACGTTCAAGGGAATAAGTCTCCCGTATAGGCAAGAAATGAACAGACTTGGTTAATCTATCAACAATAACCCAAATTGTATCTATGCCTTGAGAAACCTTGGGAATACCCATAACAAAATTCATAGTAATGTGTTCCCACTTCCATTTTGGAATCTCAAGTGGTTGCAATGGACCCTTTGGCACTTGATGCTCCTCCTTTACACGTTGACAAGTTAAACACCTCGAGATAAACTCTGCGATCTCTCTCTTCATATTGTTCCACCAAAATGTATGTCGAAAATCATGATACATTTTGGTACTCCAAGGAAGGATTGCAAACGGTGTGTTGTGTGCCTCTATCATGATTCTATGCTTCAAGTTAGAATCCTTAGGAACACAAAGTCTGGAGTTGACTCAAAGTATTCCTTTTTCATCAATTCTTGCTTCTGGAATAACACATTCTTGCACATTCTTCTTCATACGCATCAGCTCCATGTCCGTAGCTTGAACAGCTTTAACTTTTTTGATTAAAGTCGGTTCTACTAGTATGTTTGATATCATCACGTGGGTACTTGGAGCCTTTACTTCTATCTCCATCCTTTGTAAGTCATAAAAAATGGACCTTTGTGTTAACGACATTGCACTCGTACCCGCATATGATCTTCTACTCAATAAGTTAGCTACAATGTTTTCTTTTCCAGGATGATATTGGATGGTATGATCGTAATCTTTCAACAACTCGAGCCAACGTTGTTGCCGCATATTGAGTTCCTTTTGGGTGAAGAAATATTTGAGGCTTTTATGATCTATATAGATCTCCACTTTCTCCCCATACAGGTAGTGTCTCCAGATCTTCAACGCAAAAATGATTACTGCTAACTCCAAATCATGAGTAAGATAATTCTGCTCATATTCTTTGAGTTATCGCGAGGCATAGGCTATGACTTTCCCATGTTGCATGAGAACACATCCTAACCCTTTGCCTGAAGCATCACTGTAGATAAAAAATCCATCCGAACCAGATTGTATTGTCAGAACAGGTGCCGAAATGAGTCTCCCTTTGAGCTCTTGGAAACTCTTTTCACAATCCTCGCTCCAACAGAATTTTATATCTTTACGAGTCAGCTTAGTTAACAGAGTAGCGATTTGAGAAAATCCTTCCAAGAATCTCCGATAGTAACCAGCTAAGCCCAGAAAGCTACGTACTTCGGTCACCGACGTTGGTTGCTCCCAACTTTGTATGGCTTCAATCTTCATCGGGTCGATAAATACTCCATGTTTTGAAACCACATGCCCAAGTAATGCTACTTTCTCAAGCCAGAATTCGCATTTCTTCATCTTGGCATATAGCTTGTTATCGCGAAGCCTTTAAAGTACCAGCTTCAAATGGTGCTCATGATCTTCACGGCTTTTGGAATAGATAAGGATGTCATCAATAAAGACAACAACGAACTGATCCAAATATTCTTTAAACACATGGTTCATCATATCCATGAAAGCAGTAGGAGCATTAGTCAATCCAAAAGACATGACTAAGAATTCATAATGCCCGTACCGAGTTCTAAAAGCAGTCTTTGGAATATCCTCAATTTTAATCTTCAACTAATGATATTCAGAATGAAGATCGATCTTTGAAAAGAATTGTGCTCCTTGTAACTGGTCAAACAAGTCATCAATGCGAGGTAACGGATACCTATTCTTGATGGTGACATGGTTCAACTCTCGGTAGTCAATACAAAGTCGCATACTCCCGTCTTTCTTCTTTACGAATAACACAGGAGCACCCCTAGGAGATGTAATTGGACGAATGAAACTGATGTCCAACAACTCTTGAAGTTGGACCTTTAACTCCCGAAGTTCAATAGGAGCCATTCGATATGGGGTTTTAGAAATGGGCTTTGTACCAGGTTCAAGGTCAATAAAGAATTCAACTTCACGTTTTAGGGGTAGACCGGGAAGTTCTTCAGGAAATACGTCAGGAAATTCACTAACAACATAAATTTTATTCAAATCTGACGTGTTTTTGTTCAAGTCCATGACATGGGCTAAGAAAGCTTGACATCCATTTTTCAATAAACAAATAGCTTTATGGCTTGATATGACAGTGATTGACTTTAATGGTTTGGTTATTTAAATTTGCATAATAGATTGGTTAGGAATATGAAAACTAACAACCTTACGAAAATAATCAATTTTTGCATGATGCGTGGTTAACCAATCAATCCCTAAAATCACATCAAATGCAAGAATTTTCAACGAAATAAGATCGGCAGATAATGTTATGGTTCAAACTTGAATCAAGCAAGATTTATAAACAGTAGATGTAATGAAAGTTTCTCCCAACGGAGTCTCAACAGATAAGTCAAGGTCTAATTTCTCCGGAGTAAATTTTAAACATTGAGCACAAGCAGGAGAGATAAAAGAATGGGTATAACCGGTATCCAATAAGGTTTAAACTTCGCAATAGTTTATGATTAGTTTATCCGTGATCACCTCGTTTGAGTTCATCGTATTTTGGACAATCACGACGAATGCCCTTCCCGGAACCACCGACTTTGACTTGTCCTGGACGTCCTTTGGAGTCACCATCCCCGTTGAACTTGGTTTCGCAACTAGTCAATCTCTAGCTATATGACCTTCCTTTCCACAGTTATAACACACCTTGGATTGTTGTGGGCAGTTTGGGCTGATGTGTTCCTCGTTCCCGCATTTGTAATAAACGACTGGTGCTCGTTCTCCTCCCCTAGAAACAGTTGATGTTTGTGCTGACGTATTCACGTTATCATTTTTGTACCTTCTCTTCTTGAAATCTCCTCCCGACTCACTCCTTCTATTATCACGGCCACGATTACCACTAGAGTGGTTACCGCTTTTGTCCGAATGTTTTCCTCCCTGCTGGTTTTCATTGCTCTAATGACTGCTACCTTGAACATACTCATTATATCGCTCTAATAATTGAGCTCTATTTACAACATCTGAATATAAAGAAAATTTATAAGATATAAGATATTGCTGAATCTCGGGTTTTAGACCTCTCAGAAACATCCTTGTCATTCGTTCATCATTCTCTACCAAATGAGGTGCAAACCTAGATAACTCTGCGAACTTTGCCTCGTACCGGGACACCGTCATATTGTTTTGTTCCAGTCTAATAAAATCTACCTCCTTCATATGACGAATACTTTCAGGAAAGTACTTGTCATTAAACAGTTTTTGAAACATTTCCCAAGACATGTTGAGTGTGGTAGGCTGGGTACGCTTCACAGACTCCCGCCAGTAGTCTGCCTCACCGCAAAACATAAAGGTGGCCAATGGAACCTTCTGTTCATCCATGCATATCAAGACCTCGAATATCTTGGTAATTTGCTTGACCCACATTTTCGCCTTTATCGGATTCGACTTTCCAATAAATTATGGTGGTCCCAACTCCTTGAACTGCTTGGCTGTAACAAGCCGCGCATTTCTATCATTTCCACCCGTATTTTTTGCACGAGTCTCCCTCGTCTGCTTTTGCATAAAATGCAAAAAGCTCCTAAACATCCCATCATTCATCATTTGTTCGGTAGTGTTGTTTACAGGAGGAATATTGCCTTCTTGTTGCACGTTCCCCTGGGTGGTGATTAAAAGTGTCTCCATGGTCTGATTCACTTCATTGTTAATATTTGCAGCTGCCATTCTAAAATACTGCCACAAAATAAGGGTTAATTGATATGTCACATATTATCCCTATACTCTGACCGACCAAATAAATACCAAAAAAACTTAGTCAGGTCATACTAGTGGAGGAATTCCCCGTCTCTCCCATCCTAGTTCTTGTCTCACATCTTAGCCAGGGATCATATCCCTAACCTTTGATACCAACTATGACGCCCCCAAAATAGGTATACATCACCCATTCTAGGTCGCCAAATACATGGTACAGAAATAAATACAACTTCAGTAATACAATTGTCGTGCAAAATACGATAACACATATACTATGAGTTGAATACAACTATTGTCTAATAGAGAGTATACAAACTCAAAAGGAGTCCTCATTACAATTATTGATACACTATTTTACAAAATAGTGAGGAATACTAATACAACTATCCTGAACCATCACTCCATACCACAGCTAGTTCCTGCTATGTTCTCCCCTCCTAAGAAGAAAAATGGAACAAAAAGGAAATGGGTGAGCTCAACTAGCCCAGTAAAGAATATTATGACTAAGAAAATATACAACAATTTATCATTAGCCTTTAACAGGGAAAAATCTGATAAAATATAATAGACAACAAGTTTTAGATCAACAACTGTAGCGGAAACAACAATCTATTAGAAGAGTCAAGTAGAGAAAGAATTCTACTATCTTCTAAGATTTAAAAGTCCATCATCAATATTTTATCTCTGTAACATCAATCAATATACATCTTGAATCATATATTCATCTTTGCACTATAGGCCAAAGATATTCATTTGTATCATCAGTTGGTCATGTTCATCTCAACACATGTACATCTTTGCACTACGGGCCAAAGATATTCATTAGGTAATCATTCATCTTTGCACTACAGGCCAAAGATATTAAATTATATCATCATTTAGGACTGAGGATGATGAAAAATATCTTAAAGAAAACGAATCCAGTGAGATAAAAGAACAAATATTAGGGATTCGTATGCAGTTTATTCAAGTTCAATAATACTCCATAATAACCAATTTTGAAGTAGAATTCAAAAATAAAGATCAAAATATGGATACAATCAAAGATAGTAACCATAATAGACATCTTGGACAAAAAGAAGAAAATTTCATTTTTTGGTGAATAGTGCCGTATACATGAATAGTAACTCTGACACAAAAAGATAGAAATTCCACAATAAAATTCATACCAATATTTTGGTATAATGATATTGAAAGGATAACATCATTTAGGAAGAAAATAACATCTCTTACCTCAAAATAACGTTACTTCTGATCGGAATATCAGATATAAAGCCAAAGGAAGCCTGTACCGAACAACAACTCTCAAAGTATCTAAATACTCACAAAAATACGCTCGACAATATAGAGAGAAACAAAACTTGTTTCTGGTGTGATTTTCAATTCTAACCTAAGCGCCTATTTATAGAAAAATGTTAGAACGCCATTGGAGACAAAAATAATAAAATAATATTATTTATATATTTTTCTTCTACGCATGCAATATCAGACCATCTAGCATGCCATTCTTGAAAAATCCAAGCAGCTCACATGTTAAAACAAAAGTGGATCCCACCCATAATTTAATAAAAATAATTTTATTTTCCAAAACTTCAGTAATTCATAGAAAATAGTCCTTTTAATCAGACAAATATGAATTTTATGTCCATTCTACACGAAATTGAATTCTCTACAACTTTGTAGCTTTGAGTTTTTTCAAATTCCAAACAGAAAATATCTGAAATCCACAAATGGATGATTTTTAATACCTTCATTCTGACAAAAATATTGATAAAGCACCTCAGCCTTTATTCCTTCATTTATAACCACATAAAATAAAAAAAATCCATCATTTATGTCCACATCAAATAAATATTTTCTTATCATATAAATCAATAATTAATTATTCACAAATAATATTATAGAATCACAATTTTGACAACCAGGCCGTTCCTCGAAAAGAGGGGGCTTTCCAATAAGGATTTCTCGTTACTGGCGCGCAATTAGGTGACCAAACCTCTTCTTGACAGAACTTTCTAGACATTGCCAATATTGCTATCTCATAATATTATTCAAATAATATGAATTATTGATCTAATAATGGGAAATACTGTGCAGTGACAATTATTAAAACAACAATAATATAAAATATCAACGCATCAATTATTGAATCAATAAAATAATATATTGAACAGTAATTACTGTAACAATGATTGAGTAGTGCATTCTTACGTAATAATCAATAATTCAACAATACTGTTCAATACCGTGTGCTACTGTGCAACCACGCGTATTACTGTATTTTAACCACCATGTATTCCAACAATGTTAATGGTAACAATTACGACGTTATTTATAAAACTCAAACTTTGTCATTTTCTTCATCTGACAGTTATTCCGTTATGGGGCCCACAAATGGCTGCGTCGTCGTATGAATATTCTCCGACAGAAAGAATATTCCATGACCAAACGAATATTCCCCGACAAAATGAATATTTTATAACCACTTGCTTATTTTGCAAAATTTGCACATTTCACCCATAACCAAAGTATTATATCAAATTATCTCCTTATTATTCCTAATAATAAATAGAGGAAATTCGATTTTATTTATAATAAGTTGGGGTCTTACAAAAATGACTTTCAAGTTCTGTTAAAATCTCTGTAATTGAAAGGGTAGTTATTATGTGGATATATATGTGATAATATGTTAACATAACATGTTTTTACTATATATTGTATATTTCCATAACATTAGTTTCATAAAAATATGTCGTATATTGTTATTCAAAATTATAGAGTATAGAAATATGGCCATATGGCCCTTACATGCAACTTTAATACGTCAATCATATGTGGTATCATAAATTTACACTTGTGTATACTTATGTATGTTGAAACAAACAAAATAGAATTTAAACGGATGGATTTGGTGAATTAACAAATCTGTAATGTTAAAATTCATATTTTCTTCAAAAACTTTATAAAATATGAAAAAAAGTGAAATTAAATGTTGTAACTCATGTAATTACGTGAATTGAAGGGTTAAAATCATGCTAAAGGCTTTGTGTGATGTTTTTGGGAAGTCTATATTTCATGAGTATCATTAAAATTGATCGTGTTAGTTTTATTTGGAATTTTTGGGTTGTTCTATGTGTTCTTCACGAACTGCAGAATCTGGGTCTGCGCCGTGCTGTGCGCCCGCGCCGCTTCAGAGAGCTAAGGTAGCACGCCTGCGCCCTACCTGCAGAACTTCAGAAATTTTATAAGTGTTCAAGTTTTGAAAATGTGTTTTTAAAACCTAATATAATGAACATGAAGACATGTCAAGCGTATAATAATATGTTAACTAACTTACGTTATGTGATCAATTAATAAGACTTGAAAGTCCAATAACATATTCAAAGAACAATGTTGGGATTCACTAGGTATATCAAACTATTGATTAATGGGTATTATGAATGTATTTGTGACGACCCCAAAACAGGTATACATCACCCATCATGGGTCGTCAGATACATGGTACAGAATACAAATACAAACTTAAATATATAACATGAGCTGTGAGTTTTAATATAAATATTGTCTTCTAGACAGTATTCAAACTCAAAATAAGTCCTCAATATATTTATTATCACACTATTTCAAAGAATAGTGAGGACTACTAATGCAACCATCTGGACCGTCAATCCATTCCCCGACTAGTCCCAGCTATATTCTCATTTCCTGAAGAGAATATTGAAAGAAAGGGTGAGCTCAACTAGCCCAGTAAAAAATATTCTGACTAAGATAATGAAGAATAATTTATCGTTAGCCTTCAACAGTGTTAAACTGATAAAATATAACAAACATCAAGTTTAACTACAGCGAAACAAGCAATCCATTAGAAGAGTCAAGTAAAGTATAAAATCAACTATCTTCTATAATTTAAAAAGTTTTTCATCAACTTTATCATTAATACTCAGCTTAATAAATAAAATCGAATCATCCATGCACCACGGCCAAGGATATTCATGTAATCATCAATGGTCATGACTATACCGAATAATCCTTGGTCATAATCATACCAACAACTGTCCACCAATGAATTATAGGCCAATGAGGACTTTTACCACATCATTCGTCACATTATGGTCATGATTATACCGAATAATCCCTAGTCATAATCATACCAAGTCCATCTATGCACGTAAGCCAAAGATGACTTTCAACATAATATAAGCATGAGGATGATGATAATTCAATAAAACAAGTTCAAGAATAAATTTTAAAGATTTATAAGTTAATTTATCCTGAACTCAATAACGTCCAACTTGTCAACATGATACTGCTTTGTAGAGTAAAATTCAAGAATGCTCAGAAGAATATTTTCATGAAAAGATACTGAATGAAACGCAAGTATTAAGGGTATTCCACTAATTTCATGGAGTATAGAATCCAAAACTTTAACCAACTGAGTATAATAGAATATATGAAACCGCAAATGGATTTTAGCCGCCATGCGGTAATCCACATAGACTGATTATTCCAACAGAATAATAAAGAATGGAATAACATAAGAATTTACCAGGCGTGCGTAATCCGCACAGACACGTTATTCCATCAAAATAATAAAAAATGGAACCAGGTCATGCGTAACCCGCACAGACAGGATATTCCAACAAAATAATAAAGAATGAAATCAGGTCATGCGTAATCCGCACAGACGGGATATTTCAATAGAATAATGAAGAATTGAATAACAGAAGAATTCACCAGGCATGCGATAGACCGCACAGACAGGTTATTCGAACAGAATAATAAAGAATGGAATAACAGAAGAATTTCACCATGTATGCGGTACTTCGCATAGACATGTTATTCCAACATAATAATAAAAAATTCAATAACAACCCTTACGAGTATTGAAAGAAAATAACTCTCTTCATGAATACGAAAAAATAATACCCCTTACGAGTACAACATATAATATCCCTTACCTTAGAAAAACTAAATACTAGAGTAGTGAAGTATCAGAATACTTTTCTTCTTTCTCTTTATAATTTCTCTCTCTAGAGTTTCAGTGAATTCGTAAGAAATAATGAAGGAATGAGCTTCTATTTATAGGAGAATGGATTGAATAGTAACTAATTCATGAACGATCCAGATTAATTTACTTTTAAACGGACGGTCCATATTGATTTACTATTAAAACTTTAAACCAGCAATCCATATTAATTTACTATTATATCTTCAACCAACGATCCATATTGATTTATTATTATAACTTCAACCAACGGTCTGAAAAATTATCACATCTCCTCATGGAATAATATTGTACCCAAAAATGATTTGGACCGAAAAGAAATATATTTTTCGGGTGAATAGTACTCCGTGAATAGTACTTTAGGAATAGTATCCCGACACGAAAAGTATCCCAAATACCCGAGTGAACAATACTAGAGTGAATAATAACCAGGTGAATAGTAACCCGTGAATAGTACCCCGAAAAGAAAAGTGCCCCGAATACACGATTGGTCAATATAACCTCCAAACATCAATTATTATCGAAATAAATATCGATTTCTACTAACACTAATAATTCCCACACAATGGAACTATCAATTCCATCTTTAATCAACACGAACTTATTCATCATTAATATTATAACTCATAATATTTAACAACCAGGTCATTCCCAGGAAAGAGGGGGCTTTTCGATAAGGATTTCTCTTTATTGGCGCGTAATTCGGTGACCAAACCTCTCCTTGACAGAACTTCTAGACATTGTCAATATTACAAATAATAATATGAATAACTTTGTCGTCTCAATTATTGATTTAATAATATAACATATTATACAGATGATACTGTGACAATAATTGAATCAATAATATGAGAGATATGATGCAACAAATACTGTAGCAATAATTGAGTATAACTGAGTGACTTCTTACGTAAGCATCAATAATCAATACCGTGTGCTACTATGCAACCACGCGTATTACTGTACTTTTACTATCGGATAGTTCAACAATTTTAACGGTAACACTTTTGCCGTTATTTTTATAAAAAGAAAATTATGTCGTTTTCTCACTAGGACAATACTTCCGTTGTGGGGTCCACCAATGATTGTGTCGTCGTACGAATATTCTCCGACAAAAAGAATATTCCCCGACCAAACGAATATTTTATAACAACTTGCTTACTTTGAAAAATTAATAAATATTACCCACAACTATAACATTATATCAAATCCACACCATAATATTTAAAAAAAATATTTTGTGAAATTTAAATCTTTATTCAAAAAATTTGGGGTTTCACAATCTCCTCTCCTTATGAAATTTCGTCCTCGAAATTTACGTACGTACCTGGTATGTCGAAGAGATGAGGATATCTTGACTTCATTTCAGATTCTAACTCTTGAGGTATAACCTTTGAGTATTGAATACGATCCTTCTTATCCAAGATTTTAACACGTATCTCCTCATACGTTAAATCTCTTGCTATCTCATCTAGTTTTAATTCAATAATGTGGTTCGGGTCGTCCATATATTTACGTAACATCGATACCAAAAAAAATGTTATGAACACGCAACATACTTGGCGGAAAAATGAGTCTAAAGGCCACAGTTCCTACTCGATCAAGGATTTCAAATGGGCCAATAAAATCGAGGGTTGAGATTTCCTCTCTTCATCGATTCTTGCTTCTAGAATAACGTTGTGACGCCCCCAAAACAGGTATACATCACCCATTCTGAGTTGTCAAATACATGGTATAGAATTAACTTCAACTTTATTATTACAACATATAACTGTGAGTTTAAATACAGATATTGCCATCTAGACAATATCCACATACAAATAAATCCTCATCATAATTATTGATACATTATTTTACAAAAATGGTGAGGACTACTAAACAACTCTCTCAAGGACCATCAATTCATACCCCGACTCGTACTCGCTATATTCTCGTCTCCTGAGAAGAAAAATGGAACAAAAAGGAAAAGGGTGAGCTCAACTAGCTCAGTAAAGAATATTATGACTAAGATAATATACAACAAATTATCGTTAGTCTTCAACAGGGAAAAATCTGATAGAATACAATAGATAACAAGATTTAAATCAATATTCGCAGCGGAAAATATTAATTCATAGAAGAATTACGTAGATGATGAAATCTACTAATGTCTATGAATTTAACAGTCCATCAACAGTATTTTTTTTTATCCCTGTAACATCAATCAATGCACATCTTGAATCATATATTCATCCTTGCACTACAGGCCAAGGATATTCATCTGTTGGTCATGTTCATCTAAACACCTGTTCATCTTTGCACTACGGGCCAAAGATATTCATCAGAAATCATTCATCTTTGCACTACAGGCCAAAGATATTCAATAATAACATCCTTTAAGACTGAAGATGATAAAAAATATTTTTAGAGAAGCGAATCCAGTGAAACAAAATGACAAGGATTAAGGATTAAGGATTCGTACTTTGTTATATCCATGTCCAAAAATACCTCAAAAATAATCATAGTGGTGTAAAATTCAAGAATGATCAAAACATGGATACAATCAAAGCTAGTATCCCCAATAGATATTTTGGACGAAAAGAAAAAATAATAATTTTTCTGTGAATAGTGTCGTATTCGTGAATAGTGTCGTATACGTGAATAGTAACTCCGGCACAAAAGTTCCAAATTTGATAAAAACGTTCACCAATATTTCAGCATAATGATATTGAAGAAAATAATATCATTTAAGAAGAAAATAACATCCCTTACCTCAAAATAGTCGTACTTCTGACTGAATTTCGGTATAGTGCTGACAGAAACTCGCACCGTATAGCAACACTCAAAGTATACTCACAAGAATACGCTCGATAATATAGAGAGAGAAAGAGAGAAAACTTTGTTTCTGGTGTGATTTTCAATTCTAACTTAGCCCTCTATTTATAGGAAAATGTTAGAACGCCAAAGGAGATTAAATTAATAAAATATTAATATTTACCAAATATTCAAGCCCACCACCAAGGAATCTGATTTTAGCATTTCCCACATGCTTACCTTCTAGGAAAAAATAAAAAAAATGTTTTTGAAATAAAAAAATAATTAAACTTTCAAAAATCAATTATTTCGGAACCCCGAAACTTCAATAATTCACAATAAATAGCTCCTTTGTCAGAAAATTCGAATCTCGCGAATTTTTATAGGAATTTCAATTCTCTACAACTTTGCAGAAGAAAATTTTTCCAAATTCCAAACAGAAATTATCCAAAATCCACAAAGGTCATTTCTTCTATAGTATGATTCCTCCACAAAACTTTAACTTGTGGTATTACCTTCGTGCGTAGGACATTCTCCTTCCTATCCAAGATCTTTACAGGTACCTCCTCATACGTTAAATCTTCGGCTATCTCATCCGGTTCTAACTCAATGATGTGGTTAGGGTCTTTCACATATTTACGAAGCACAGATATATGAAAAACATTATGAACACGAGACATACTTGGAGGTAACGCGAGTCTATAGGCTACATTACCTACTCAATCAAGAATTTGAAATGGACCAATAAATCGTGGATTAAGCTTTCCTCTCTTCCCGAATCTTGTAACTCCCTTCCATGGGGCAACTCGCAACAATACATGATCCCCAACACTAAATTCTACGTCCTTTCGATGAAGATCCGCATAGCTCTTTTGTCGATCTTGTGCCGTTTGTATACGTTGTCGAATCGTTTGGATCTTCTCCGTAGTCGTACGTACTAACTCGGGTCCCAACAATGTTGCTTCACCAACCTCGTCCCAACATACTGGAGAGCGACACTTTTGTCCATACAATGCTTCAAATGGGGCCACACCAATGCTTGCCTGATAACTATTGTTGTAGGAGAATTCCACCAATGGTAAATATTTATCCCAACTGCCCTTGAAGTCTAGGACACAGAGTCTTAATAAATCTTCAAGAGTTTGAATAGTCCTCTCTGATTGTCCGTCTGTTTGAGGATGGTATGCCGAACTGAATCGTAACTCCGTACCCATAGCTTTTTGCAAGCTAACCCAAAATCTTAAAGTAAATCTTGTGTCACGATCCGAAACTATGGATACTGGCATGCTATGCAATCTTACAATCTCATTTACGTACATTTGAGCAAGACGTTCAAGGGAATAAGTCTCCCGTATCGGCAAGAAATGAGCAGACTTGGTTAATCTATCAACAATAACCCAAATAGCATTGATGCCTTGAGAAACCGTAGGAAGACCCGTAACGAAATCCATAGTAATGTGTTCCCACTTCCATTTCGGAATCTCAAGTGGTTGCAATGGACCCTTTGGCACTTGATGCTCCGCCTTTACACGTTGACAAGTTAAACACGTTGAAATAAACTTTGCAATCTCTTTCTTCATATTGTTCCACCAAAATGTATGTCGAAGATCACGATACATTTTGGTACTTCCAGGATGAATTGCAAACAGTGTATTGTGTGCTTCCATCATGATCTTGTACTTCAAATCAGAATCGTTAGGAACACAAAGTCTGGAGTGGACTCGAAGTATTCCTTCTTCATCAATTCTCGCTTCTAGAATGGCACCTTCTTGTACTTTTATCTTCATATGCATCAGCTCCGGATCGGTGGCTTGAGCAACCTTAACTTTTTCTATTAAAGTTGGCTCTATGCGTATACTTGACATCATTGCACTCATTCCTGCATATGATCTTCTACTCAATGCGTCAGCTACAACGTTCGTTTTTCCAGGATGGTATTGAATAGTGTGGTCGTAATCTTTCAACAACTCGAGCCAACGTCGTTGCCGCATGTTGAGTTCTTTTTGAGTGAAGAAATATTTGAGGCTTTTATGATCTGAATATATCTCCACTTTCTCCCCGTATAGATAGTGCCTCCAGATCTTTAGCGCGAAAACGACTGCTGCCAACTCTAGATCATGAGTAGGATAATTCCTCTCATACTCTTTAAGTTGTCGTGAGGCATAGGCTATGACTTTCCCACGTTGCATGAGAACACATCCTAACCCTTTTCCCGAAGCATCGCTGTAGATAACAAATCCATCCGAACCAGATGGTATTGTTAGAACAGGTGCCGAAATAAGTCTCCTCTTAAGCTCTTGGAAACTCTTCTCGCATTCCTTGATCCATACGAATTTTTTATCCTTCCGAGTTAGCTGAGTTAATGGAGTAGCAATTCGAGAAAACCCTTCCACGAATCTCCGATAATAATCATCTAAGCCCAAAAAGCTACGTACTTCAGTGACCGACTTCGGTTGCTCCCAACTTTGTATTGCTTCAATCTTCGTCGGGTCAACAGATACTCCATTTTTTGACACCACGTGCCCAAGGAATGCTACTTCCTCAAGCCAGAACTCGCATTTCTTCAACTTAGCATATAACTTGTTTTCACGAAGCCTTTGGAGTACCAGCTTCAAATGGTGCTCATGATCTTCACGGCTTTTGGAATATATGAGGATGTCATCAATAAAGACAACAACGAATTGATCCAAATAATCCTTGAATACTCGGTTCATCATATCCATGAAAGCAGCAGGAGCATTGGTCAATCCAAAAGACATGACTAAGAATTCATAATGCCCATACCGAGTTCTGAAGGCAGTCTTTGGAATATCCTCAGTTCTAATTTTCAGCTGATGATATCCAGAACGAAGATCGATTTTTGAAAAGAATTGTGCTCATTGCAACTGGTCAAACAAGTCATCAATACGAGGTAGAGGATACCTATTCTTGATGGTGACATGGTTCAATTCCCGATAGTCAATACAAAGTCGCATACTCCCGTCTTTCTTCTTTACGAATAAAACAGGAGCACCCCAAGGAGATGTACTAGGACGAATGAAACCGATGTCCAATAACTCCTGTAGTTAGACTTTAAACTCCTGAAGTTCAATAGGAGCCATTCGATATGGGGTTTTAGAAATGGGCTTTGTACCAGGTTCAAGATCAATAAAGAATTCAACTTCATGTTCTGGGGGTAGACCAGGAAGTTCTTCAGGAAATACGTCAGGAAAGTCAATAACAACAGGAATATTATTCAATTTTGACGTGTCTTTATTCAAATCTATAACATGGGCTAAGAAAGCTTGACATCCGTTTTTCAATAAACGAATAGCTTTATGATTAGATATGACAGTGATTGATTTTAATGGTTTAGTTTCCTGAATTCGAACAACAGGTTGATTAGGAATATAAAAACTAACAACCTTACGAAAACAATCAATTTTGGCATGATGAGTAGTTAACCAATCAATCCCTAAAATCACATCAAAAGTAAGTATCTTTAAAGAGATCAGGTCAACAGGTAAGGTGATGGTGCCAACTTGAATGAAACAAGATTTATAAACAGTGGATGTGATAAAAGTTTCTCCTAACGGAGTTTCCACAGATAGGTCAAAGTCTAATTTCTCCGGAGTCAAGTTTAAACGTTGAACGCAAGCAGGAGAGATAAATGAATGGGTAGCACCGGTATCAAGTAAGGTATAAACTTCGCAAGAATTTATAAATAGCTTACCCGTGATCACCTCGTTTGGGTTCCTCGTATTTTGACCAGTCACAACAAATGCTCTTTCAGGAACCGTTGACTTTGACTTTTCTGGGACAGCCTTCTGAATCACCGTCCCCGCTGGAATTGGTTTCGCTACCGTACAATCTCGAGCGATATGTCCTTCCTTTCCATAATTATAACATATCTTGAACTGTTGTGGGCAGTTTGGACTGATATGTCCCTCTTTCCCGCATTTGTAGCATATGATCGGTGGTCTTTCTCCTCCCTTAGAACCAGTTGCTGCCGAAACTGTCGTCTTCACATGGTCGTTGTTAAATCTCCTCTTTTTAAAATCTCCTCCTGACTCGCTTCTTCTATTTTCATAGCTATAATTACCACCAGAGTGGTTACCATTTTTGTCCGTCTTTTTCTTTCTCCACTGGTTATTATTGTTTTGCTGACTGCTATCTCCAGTATGATCCTGATTGTGGTACCTCGGTTGACCGTACTCGTTATCTCGCTCCAACAATTGAGCCCTGTTAACAACATCTGAATAGAGAGAAAATTTATGAGAGATGAGATATTGTCGTATGCCGGGTTTCAAACCTCTCAGAAACATCCGCGTCATACGTTCCTCATTCTCCACCAAATGAGGTGTAAACCTGGATAACTCTGCAAACTTTGCCTCGTACTGAGACACCGTCATGTTATTTTGTTCTAATCTGATGAACTCCACTTCCTTCATATGACGAACACTTTCAGGAAAGTATTTGTCATTAAATAGTTTCTGAAATGTCTCCCAAGACATGCTGAGTGCGGCTGGATGGGTACGCTTCACAGACTCCCACCAGTAGTCTGCCTCGCCACGGAACATAAAGGTGGCGAATGGAACCTTCTGTTCCTCCGTGCATCCCAAGACATCGAATATCTTGGTAATTTGCTTGACCCATGTCTCCGCCATGATCGGATCTGGCTTTCCCTTAAATTCTGGTGGTCCCAACTCTTTGAACTGCTTGGCCGTGACAACCCGTGAATTGTTATCATTTCCTCCTGTATTTTGAACACGAGTCTCCCTTGTCTGATTTTGCATGAACTGCAAAAAGCTTCTAAACATTGCGTCGTTCATCGTCTGATCAGTGGTGTTGTTTACAGGAGGAACATTGTCAGCCTGTTGCACGTTCTCCTCGTTGGTGAGTACAGGCATCTCCACGGTCTCATTTCCACTGTTAATATTCTCAGTCGACATTCACAAATACTGTCATAAAACAAGGGTTAATTAAGGAAATCAATATATCACATAATATCCCTATATACTGACCAACTAGCAAATAAGCTTAGGTAAGACACACTAGCGAAGGATTTACTCGTCTCTCCTCTCCTAGTTCTATTCCCCGATCTCCGCCAGAGATCATATCCCTAAGCTCTGATACCAACTGTGACGCCCCCAAAACAGGTATACATCACCCATTCTGAGTTGTCAGATACATGGTACAGAATTAACTTCAACTTTATTATTACAACATATAACTGTGAGTTTAAATACAGATATTGCCATCTAGACAATATCCACATACAAATAAATCCTCATCATAATTATTGATACATTATTTTACAAAAATGGTGAGGACTACTAAACAACTCTCTCAAGGACCATCAATTCATACCCCGACTCGTACTCGCTATATTCTCGTCTCCTGAGAAGAAAAATAGAACAAAAAGGAAAAGGGTGAGCTCAACTAGCTCAGTAAAGAATATTATGACTAAGATAATATACAACAAATTATCGTTAGTCTTCAACAGGGAAAAATCTGATAGAATACAATAGACAACAAGATTTAAATCAATATTCGCAGCGGAAAATTTTAATTCATAGAAGAGTTACGTAGAGGATGAAATCTACTAATGTCTATGAATTTAACAGTCCATCAACAGTATTTTTTTTTATCCCTGTAACATCAATCATTGCACATCTTGAATCATATATTCATCCTTGCACTACAGGCCAAGGATATTCATGTGTTGGTCATGTTCATCTAAACACATGTTCATCTTTGCACTATGGGCCAAAGATATTCATCATAAATCATTCATCTTTGCACTACAGGCCAAAGATATTCAATAATAACATCCATTAAGACTGAAGATGATAAAAAATATTTTTAGAGAAGCGAATCCAGTGAAACAAAATGACAAGGATTAAGGATTAAGGATTCGTACTTTGTTATATCCATGTCCAAAAATACCTCAAAAATAATCATAGTGGTGTAAAATTCAAGAATGATCAAAACATGGATACAATCAAAGCTAGTATCCACAATAGATATTTTGGACGAAAAGAAAAAATAATAATTTTTTTGTGAATAGTGCCGTAATCGTGAATAGTGCCGTATACGTGAATAGTACCGTATACGTGAATAGTAACTCCGGCACAAAAGTTCCAAATTTGATAAAAACGTTCACCAATATTTCGGCATAATGATATTGAAGAAAATAATATCATTTAAGAAGAAAATAACATCCCTTACCTCAAAATAGCCGTACTTCTGACTGAATTTCGGTATAGTGCTGACAGAAACTCGCACCGTATAGCAACACTCAAGGTATACTCACAAGAATACGCTCGATAATATAGAGAGAGAAAGAGAGAAAACTTTGTTTCTGGTGTGATTTTCAATTCTAACTTAGCCCTCTATTTATAGGAAAATGTTAGAACGCCAAAGGAGACTAAATTAATAAAATATTAATATTTACCAAATATTCAAGCCCACCACCAAGGAATCTGATTTTAGCATTTCCCACATGCTTACCTTCTAGAAAAAAATAAAAAAAACGTTTTTGAAATAAAAAAATAATTAAACTTTCAAAAATCAATTATTTCGGAACCCCGAAACTTCAATAATTCACAATAAATAGCTCCTTTGTCAGAAAATTCGAATCTCGCGACTTTTTATAGGAATTTCAATTCTCTACAACTTTGCAGAAGAAAATTTTTCTAAATTCCAAACAGAAATTATCCAAAATCCACAAACGGGCGATTTTACAGTCTACAATCAATTTTCAGTCAAGAAATGGGTCTACCGACACACAACATCTGTTTTTAATTACAACAAAAATACTCTTTCTCCTCATAAAGTCATATATCCTCCATTCATTATAAAAATATCACCATTATTATATTATTAAAATATAATAATATATTTAAATGAATTATTTTATCAGAAAAAGATAAAATATTAATTTTCAACGATTGTCACATTAAAAATTTTCTCCATCTATATCCACATAAAATAAATATTTTCTTTAATAATATGAATAACTTTGCCGTCTCAATTATTGATTTAATAATATAACATATTATACAGATGATACTATGACAATAATTGAATCAATAATATGAGAGATATGATGCAACAATTACTGTAGCAATAATTCAGTATAAATGAGTGACTTCTTACGTAAGCATCAATAATCAATACCGTGTGCTACTATGAACCACGCGTATTATTTTACTTTTACTATCGGGTAGTTCAACAGTTTTAACGGTAACACTTTTGCCGTTATTTTTATAAAAAGATAATTCTGTCGTTTTCTAACTACGACAATACTTCCGTTGTGGGGTCCACCAATGATTGTGTCGTCGTACGAATATTCTCCGACAAAAAGAATATTCCCCGACCAAACGAATATTTTATAACAACTTGCTTACTTTGCATAATTTATAAATATTACCCACAACTATAACATTATATCAAATCCACACCATAATATTTAAAAAAAATATTTCGAAAAATTTAAATCTTTTTTCATAAAATTTGGGGTCTCACAGTATTGATATGTAGGATTTAATAAAGAACGTGAATTAATCGTAGCTAGTGCAAGAGGCAAGTTTCTAAACCTTACTTTTATATTGAGCAAATATTCTATTTCTAAATTATTGTTGTTAAGCCAGTTCCTTAAATTCTAAATTACTCATTGATCAAGCCTTAAAATTATATTTTATATCGAGTAAGCTCTTGTTCTTAATTGTTCAACTTCAAGACTTCATATTAGATGTTATAATTCTTTTAAAGAATGAATTCAGTCATACAATACTTATTCGATTGTATACTCTTGATGAATTTTATTCAATTGAATATCAATTATTGTTGAACCATTTAAGACTAGCGAACCTTATTAATTCGACTAGTCCATAGTTGATGAACGTTCTAAATTTTAGAACCCGTGTTGAATTTATCCAAACCAAACTTCCTTTGGTGCGGACTCTAATGTCAAACTAAGATGAACAGCCCTGTATAGGGGATTATTTATGCTTTAGCGTTAAGATATTGTGTACAATATGGTACTAAGGGCTTATCCCCCTAAGTACGAGTAGAAGAGTCGATAGTCTTATGACTGCTAAAGTTTTCACGTATAACCCTTGATAATCTAGGACATAGTTCAAGGTCTTATGACCCTCAGAAGTTTTTTTGATTCTTGTTATTCATTCTTGATTTAAAAGTTGAGTTCTTATTCCAGAAGTCTTTGATTCACTCCCATGTTATTATATTGTTGTTTCATTATTTTACTTGTGGACAATCGTGCTCACTCTTGCGTAATAATAACATTGCAGTTAAGAACGAAAGGTCCGATGAGCCTTCTTCTAGCAAAGGCAAGGGCAAGATGAACAAGTGATGCAGACTTGTTGTCATTATAATTATGTATTTATATTTTAGACTTATGTTAATGTTGTGTAAAACTATTAATTGTTTATGTTTCTGTAGTTGAGATTTAAGGTTAGTATGACCTGTGATTTATGTAATTATTTCAGATGATGTAACTCCTTAAGGAGAGGATTTATTTCTCTCTATTTATGCTTTCTTTTATTATGGGTAGATAGACATATGATGTTGTATAGTGAACACCAAATCATGTGGGAATTGAAGTACCCGGATTTGGGGGTGTCACATGACAGATCTCAGGCTAGCAAAATCTTGTCAAACACTAAAAATGAACTCTTGGTCATGCTCGGTCAACTGCGTTTGACCCATAATAACTCGTAATCTGGACATGGAATAGCTATGATTCCACTTCCAGATCACAATCCTCATGTCAAACTTCAAGTCTAAAACATAAAACAACACAAAGCTTTAACAGATAAAGATCTAAGGCCACCGACATATGCTTGTCAGAGTACTTTTAGGGTTCTTGTCCAGTTTTTGAAAAACTTCACTTTAATGCACTTCGATTCTATAGATCTATGATGGATCATCATAGATCATCTTAAAATATACTTTAGCATGATTCTAAACACATAAACATGTACTTGATCTTAACATACATGATTATGTTAAGTTAGGGTTTATACATTTCTCTTGAAGATGCTTTGATCTTGCCTTCTTCTATTGATCTTAGTGTTTCTAGGGTTTATTTTGTGACTGAAATACTTGGGATTTTCGGAGATTTGGAGAGAGAGAGAGAGTTTGTTGAGAGCTTGAGTGCAAATGAGCCAAAATTATGAACTTTCTCTTTCTTTATTTTATTTATTTCTTGATGTAATGTATGTTGCTGGTATAGCTGTCAATGAGAGGCTGATTTGCTGAGATCTAAGTCAGATGCTAAGTCAAAAGTGGTTGAGCAATAGAAGTTTTGCTAAATTCTACAAGTTAACTAATAAAGAATGCAAAAAGGGTATTTTGGTCTTTTTTTTCTTCTAATTTTAATGGCATAAATGTAACTTGTCAAACCCCTAGGTTTTAACCCTAAGGTTCTTTTAGCTTTCTAGAACATCTTGAATCATCCCAATCGGAGTTCGAATGCGAGATTTATTGCTTTTTTATTAACAAAGATCAAAGTTAAGAGTTGGCATGCTTGCCATTTACATAACAACTACTTCAAGATCGATTTTCGCCTTGATTTGGATGGAATTTGTCAATCCTCAAAATATGAAAGTTATATATCTCGCAGATATCTTCGATTTGATAGGTGGCAGGCCCCATAACTTTTAGCGGATCAAAAGTTATGCATATTTTACCAAAGGACATCGCAACAAAAAACACAGTAGCGCGGACTGCGCTACGAACAGCGCGGGGCGCACCGGGCCACTAGAATTTTTTCCACTGTCGCACGGGGCGCGCTCAAAATGGTCTAGGGACAGCGCAGGGCGAGCCAGTCGGCGGGAAAATAGTTGAATTGTGTTATTTGATGTCCAAATTGAGCTAGAATAGGATTCTTAGTTACCTAACTTGCTAGGATGTCCATTGAAACTATAAATACATGATGAGAGGCATAAAAGATAGGATATATATGCTAGTTTAATTTGGAGGATTCTATTAGATTAGATTAGAGTAAATTAGATCAAAACACTAGTTCTTCTTAGATTTATAGATTGAAGCAACTTGGAGCCATTGAAGATTCAAAGTAGAAGCAAGAAGGGAGCTTCAAATCTACAGACAATATATTATATCTTCTCATCTTCTTCTATCTTCGTCTTTTAATGATTATTCAATTATGGATTCTTAGTTTTAATTCAATAATAATGAACTAATTATTTGTTTGAGATTGCAATGGATCTTATTGTGTAGTTTATTTTAATATGCTTCGCTATCAATTATTATGTTCTATTGTGAGGATTGTCTATTGTGATTTGGACTTAATTTCTTAATTGCGTAGCTAACAATTACCGTGATAATCTATATGAACTCGAGAGATGAAGTATAGATTAGATCTGATTATGATAGCATGTGTTTGTGATTTCTGCATAGATGGAATTCATGATTCGTGTTTAAGATAAAGATATGCCTTTACGCCATATGTAATTTTATAGAGAACTTGTGCTTTAAATCCTTTTTAATTGTAATCCACATAGAGATATATAGGATTAGTTAATTAGGGTGTCTTGCTTAATTATATCATATGTGAATTTAAGTGAGTATGGGTATTATGCATCGAGAGGTGGTTTTATATGCTTTAGTGTTATTAATTAACAATTCAGGATAGAGAATAATTGATGAGAAGTGTGTTAACTTAAATGAAGCAATAAGTGAGGTTGTGATCTTGAATCTCTGTAATCTTAATTGAACTAGTGGAATTTAATAGTAGTTTAATTATATAATTTGAAATTCATTCGTTTAAATAAGATTGAATTGGTTATGGGTTAGACCAATTCAATCTTATTTAAACGAATGAATTTTAAATTATATAATTAAACTACTATTAAATTCCACTAGTTCAATTAAGATTACGGAGATTTAAGATCATAACCTCACTTATTGTTTCATTTAAGTTAACACACTTCTCATCAATTATTCTCTATCCTGAATTATTAATCAAGAACACTAAAGTAGATAAAACCACCTATCGATGCATAATATCCATACTCACTTAAATCCACATATGATAGAATTAAGTAAGACACCCTAATTAACCAATTCACTATATCTATATGTGAATTACAATTAAAAAGAATTTAAAGCACAAGTTCTCTATAAAATTACATATGGCGTAAAGGCATATCTCTATCCTAAACATGAATTATGAATTCCATCTATGCAGAAATCACAAACACATGATATCATAATCAGATCTAAATCTATACTTCATCTCTCGAGTTCATATAGATTATCACGGTAATTGTTAGCTAGGCAATTAAGTAATTAATTCCAAATCACAATAGACAATCCTCACAATAGAACATAATAATAGATAGCGAAACATATTAAAATAAACTACACAATAAGATCCATTGTAATCTCAAACAGAGAATTAGTTCATTATTATTGAATTAAAACTAAGAATCATCAATTGAATAATCATTAAAAGACAGAGATAGAAGAAGATGAGAAGATATAATCTATTGTCTGTAGATTTGAAGCTCCCTCTTTGCTCCTACTTTGAATCTTCAATGGTCTCCAAGTTGCTTTAATCTCAAAAGCTAACAAGAACTAGTGTTTTGATCTAATTTACTCTAATCTAATCTAATGGAATCCTCCAAAACTAGCCTATATATCCTATCTTTTAAGTCTCTCATCATGTATTTATAGTTTTAACGGACATCATAGCAAGTTAGGCAACTAAGAATCCTATTCTAGCTCAATTTGGACATCAAATAACCGAATTTAGCTATTTTCCCGCCGACCGGCGCACCCTGCGCTGTCCCTAGGCCATTTTTAGGGCGCCCCACGCTATAGTGGCAAAAATTCTGGTTGCCCGATGCGCCCCGCGCTGTTCCTAGCGTGGTCCGCGCTACTGTGTTTTCTGCTGCGACATCCTTTGGTAAAACATGTATAACTTTTGATCCGCTAGGATTTATGGGACCTGCCACCTATCAAATTAAAGATATCGACGAGATCTATAACTTTTATTCTTTTAAGATTGACAGACGCCGTCTGGATCAACGTAAAAATCGATCTTGAAGTAAATGTTATGTAAATGGCAAGCATGACAACTCTTAACTTTGATCTTTGTTGATAAAAAGACCATAACTATCGAATCCGAACTCCTATTGGGATAATTCAAGATGTAACGGAAAGCTAAGAATGAGATCTACAATAAAATCCAAGTTCCAAGCCAAGAACATTCATCCCACTTGGTGTTAAAATCCCTTCAATATTCCCTTCTTGCATTTGCTTGCATATTTTAGTCCAAAAGATGTTTGAATTACTTGTCCTTGCTTCTTCATGCTAATGTTGTGTCATAGCCTACAAAATAACATAACATGTATGAAATGCACACACAATGCATGCAAAGTAACTACGAAACATAGGTTTAAACAACTAATTCAAGTAATAGGTACCGGATAAGTAGGTATAAAACCTACTTATCAAGTTCTAATCCTTAGGTTTTACAAATTTAATTTTTATGATTTTCTAATTAGGGTTTTAAAATAGAAAATTAAGACTTTTAAATTATAATTAGGGTTTCCTAATTATATTAACGTTTACTAATCACATTAGGGCTTGCTAATTAGGATTATTATTTCCTAATTATGGTTTAGGGTTCCCAAATTTAAAATTAGGGTTTTTCAGCATTCGATTAGGGTTCCTAACTATGCGTTAGGGTTTCTTAATTTGAAATTAGGGTTTCTAATCCCTTATTAGGGTCTACTAAATTTATACCCTATCCGATCAATCATTGATCAATAATTCTATACAGTACAAACACGTACTCATCAATACAATTATTATAATTGTATTTTCTATAAAATCTCTATCCATAAATAGGGTTAGGCTTTCTATTCTCTGTTAAGTACAGCTCTACTCTTATTTTCTCTGTCAATACACAAATTAACTACATCTCTATACTCGTATCACAGATACTAGTCACAATATTGATAGTTAATATCAATATTAAAAAAAATTAAATCAAAAATGTTAAATTATTCAAAATTTTGGGTTATCACATTCTCCTCTCCTTATAAGGATTTTGTCCTTGGAATCACCACTTTCTTATTCTCTATAATCTTTTAAAGTTGTATTATCAATTCATTCTTATCAACACCATACTAATTTGTATCCCATATACTAACATATGATTTGGATATTTAAAAGAAGACAATTCATAGTAATATCTAACTCAATATTACTCACGTAAATAAATTTCTAAATGAAATCGTTACCTGTCGCCACCTCCTAGGCAACTACTTCGTCTTGCACCGTCATGTTAAATATACGGGCTGTTGGTCTTCCTGGTTGTGCAGGTTCTCGAATCGCCAAGGTTCCGCTACCGGGTCCCTTCTTGACACTTTCGTTATCCACATTCTTCTTCGGATAATTCCGAAGCAGATGATATGTAGATCCACAAGCATAACAACCTTGTATCTTCTTTGGACTGGGGAAATTGGGAGACAGGTGTCCTTCTTGTCCACAGTTATAACAAACTCCCATCCTCTTTAAACACACTCCAGAATGATTCTTCCCACAACTCACACATGGCTCAGTCTTATTCCATTCTATCTTGTTATCTGATTGGGTATTCTCGCTCCAATTTCTCTTGTTCAGATTACTACCACCACTGCTTCCTCCGTCATTTGTCTTCTTCTTCTTTTCTTGGTGAAATCGAGATGCAGCTTCGCTTCCTCCTTTAGTAATTAACGTTTTTTCCATTAAAGCCACAAACGTATTGATTTGCAATACCGCTTCCTTGTTGAATATCCATGGCTTCAGTCCATTCTCAAATCTTCTCGCCTTTTTTGCCTCTGTGTCCACCTAATGAGGTGCAAACTCGCTAATTCATTGAATTTAGCAGCGTATTCTGATACCGACATGTTCTCCTGCTTCAGTTCTAGAAACTTAACCTCCATCTGAGCTTGCATACTCACCAAAAAGTAGTTCTCAAAGAACAACTCCTTGAATCTTATCCAAGTCACTACAGCTGTACCAGCTCTAGCCTGATTAGTCTGCCACTAGTAATTGGCTTCTCCCTTCATCAGATATGTAGCAAAAGCTATCTTTTTCTCCTCCGCTACTCTGGTGATAATGAATGCTTTCTCCATCTCCTTCACCCAAGTTTGGGCTTCAATCGGATTCGTGGTTCCCTTAAATTATGGTGATCCTACCGCTTTAAAGTCCTTGAAATTTGCTAATCTATTTGCTGGCTATTCTCTTGCTCCAGCTACTGGAGCTCTATTTCCCATAGCTTGAGCTATCATATTCGTAAAGTTTTGCATCATGTCTGCTTGACCTCCCTCATTATTCACTGATTTCTCTTCTCTCTGGTTTCAATTCTGTCATCCAGGTGGCATTATCTGATTTAAATAAAAATCTTACATTAATTTTCTTTCTCCACACAAACTCTTATTAATAGCACAATAAGAATTTAACACAATTTCTCATATAATCGCATATTTATTCAAATAGCACACAATACTTTTAGTATTTAACACATACAACTATCCCTTTTTAAACAAATTTTAGGATTAACAACACAATTTTACACAAAAAGTTGCAATTCTCCAACTTTACACAAAAAAATTATAATTCTCCATTCACACATAGCTATTGACAGTTTGTCAAACTTACCACACTTATGAGTTTAGGAACTTTTCACAATTACATGAGTTTAAGAACTTATCTTAGTCAGACCATTGGTGTCCATTCGCTGAGGGGTTTAAAAATATTTGATATAATTATGAGTCACTAACTTACCATAAGTATGAGTTTTAAGAACTCGCAACTTAATCTTATATTCATATAGAAATAAAGATTACAGTCATACAAATATATATATATATATATATATATATATATATATATATATATTACATATGCTTACACATCATTCTCGATATTACAATCTTTAATATCACATCCTACCACCAAAAGATACTACCTCTTATATCTATGTTATCTATCCTCCACTCCCTTCACTGGTCTTCTTCTTGCTGGGACACTTGTTGAATCCGTGACCTGTTCCCCGACATGAAAAATACTTCCTCATATTCGGCTTAGGACAATGTGGGGAAATATGTCCTTCATGTTTACAATTGAAGCACACGTTCTTCCACATCACGCATTCTTCCACGTGAGTCTTTCCACACTTGATATAGATTGGATTCTTCTTCGGGTTTGAACTTTCAGAATTATTTTCACTGTCGTTGTCCCTCTTTCTCTTATTGCTTCCTCCCTTCTTCTTGATTGTTCCCCCCGATGATCCACCACCTTCAGCTTTCATTCTATCCACCTGCGCCTTCAACTCGTTTCGTTCTTTGGTCATCTCGCGTAATGTCCTTTCTGTCTTCCACAACTCCTCTAAGTGAAATGCTTTATTCTGGAGTTCTTTAACTTCTACAGATACTTGATCTTTCTGTCCAACTTTGGTGTTAATCTCCAAATCCACCTTAGCTTCTTCGGAATCTGCCTCCTCATCTTCATTCAGATACATCTCGGGATAATCGTCATGATCACTCCCCAGATTCACCATGGGTTCATCTTTTCCCACTTCTTCAACTAACTCGCTTTGTGCTGGCACTGGTGCAACCGCCGCTAGCATCTCTGTACTCATTTCATCTTCTCCTAACATCTTACAATCAGTTTAAATAACTTAATTAGTACTTCACTAGTACACACTTAATACACACTATGTGTCCACACATCTTTTTATTGATGCGCTTCGTTAATCCCCCACTTAGAACTCTAAATGAGTTTTCTCTATCTCACTTATGGTTATAATCTTAGGGTTTCCCCACCCCAACTTTGATACCAACCTGTGATGCCCTCAAATCTGATTTACCTGACCCCCGAGATTGGTGCCCACGATCCATAATATAAATAACATCTAACTACCCATTTATTTATGAATAAAAATACACACTTCATTAACTAATATTTTTAATACATTGTCCCAGGATATCTAACCATAACTTTACAAACATACCCCTTATATATACAAAAAGGGTTTACAAAAAAACATAATAATATTCTTTAACATAATTATTCCAGCAAAATGCCTTTGCCTTGGTTCTTCTTTGCCCCTCCGGCCTCCTCGTTCCTAGTTGAAATATTTTATTTAGTAAGGGTGAGTAACAAATTTGCCCCGCAAGTTAAGACATACAATGAATGTATAATAATCAAGAATAACAAACTATCTATTCAATAGAATGACATCAAAGTTCAGTGAACTTTGAAATAGCTGAACAAATCGTTAATCACTAACAAGTCTTCTCGCTTATTATGTAAACCAATAATTTGATAATGAAATAGTACAACGCTTTCAAAGTTTCTACGATGTTCTATTGAATAATCAAGAATCAATTCTACGCAATAACAAAGTGGAATATTTTCTAGATTTATGTTGAGCGATCCATTGGATCTTAAACTTCTCTTCTCAAGAAACTATAAAAGATTTACTTTAATATACCCAGGTGTATCAAATAACCATATAGATTACATTATACCTCTCAACAAGTACTTAGAGTGGCCAACTCCTTGTACCCTATATTATGCCTAATACTTACACGCGCGCAACGATCGAATATACGACCAAAAGGTTCCCTTTATATAAAAGGTTTTTCTTTTCAGTCTTATAACCAGAATTCGAATCACAACAATGAAATACAATGATTTCAATATCTAATTACTTTCTCGATCTAGCCAGAATAATTAGCATCGATCTGTCAATAATAATTGAGTTCTTTTCTCGAACCTATCAAGTTCTAACAAATGTTCGTCTTGCCAGAACAATTAGCTAAGATATTTCTCAACACAATCCGACAATAGACAACAATTATTTTCACTATCAATAATATGTTTTATGGATGTAAGTATCCAACAACAATTACTCTCCAAGTATATTTTCAGAATTACTAATTCAATTTGAATTAATAAACATGCACTAACTGCGAAAAATCAACAATAATTCTCAAACGTGGTCTAATTAACAATAATTAACCATCATAATATTTGAAAAGATATAACTCAAGGATGAGTTAAGAAAACTTATCTTTCGCGTTGATTACTGCTACACAAAATACTTGTCTGCGTTTAAAAAATCTATAATGACAATATCGGTCTCACAATTAGCACAATATTTCATAACACACAATACTGTATTTTACAGTCAATATTTCTCCTAGACACATTACTACATAATCACATCAGTGTTTATAACCTATATAAACACTCATCAAGTTTAACTAGTTCGGTCTGGTTGGACTTCAGTCTTATCTAGGTGTCCCGGTCGCCCTAACTGACAATTAACATATGTATTATCCATTAAACTCGGTCTTAAAGCTTCAATATTATTTTAGATAAGTCAAATATCGTTTATAATATTTTTCAAAAGCTTTTAATAATTTTCAAACAATTATTATAATTTTTCAAACACTAGAATCCTTTTTAAATGATTTAAATACTAAATAATCCCATCATTTTTAATATTTAATAATATTAAAATATTAATGACATACTTGTCAAAATATTAATGTTATTATAATAACTTAAAATAATTTTAAATCACCAATATTATCCTTAAATGATTTTTAAAATAATTAAAATTAGTTTTAAACCATCACCATTAATATTTAAATATTAATAAATTTATCATCAAAATATTAAAAGTCATTATTTATAACTTAAAATATTTTTATATCACTTTTATCATTTTTATATGATTTTTAAATCAATAAAACCATTTTTAACCCATTTATTTAATATAATAATTAAATAAATCTAATATCATTAATATTAAATTATTAATGAAAATTCTCTAAAAATATTAAAAGTTACATTTTATAACTCAAAATATTTTTAACACTTTAATCTTATTTAAAATCATTTTTATAATATTAAAATCATTTTTCTCTAATTTATTTAATATACAAATTAAATAAATTAAATATCATTAATATCCAAATAATTATAAATATAAATGAAAAATATTCCAAATTATCAAAAGTTAATTTTCATAATTTAAAATAATTTTTAAAACCATTTTTGTAATTTTTAGAAATTTATTTCTATTTTAAAGCATTTTTCGGAAATTTAGAAAATAAATAAATTAAAACTATCTCTATAGGCTATAGTAATACAAAGCGTCGCTGTTGATGTTCTTGAGCCTCAAGAACACTGGCAGTTAGCAAGAGTCCAGGTTTGACTCAATTTAATTCTTAGCCTAAGCATGTTCTGGGCTTGTTTGAACATTGATTTTGTAGTACGTATGCAACACTACAATTATCAACCAACATCTAGGTCATACAACAACACATCATGAAGATCTGGCCCTTTAAATTTGTTGTCAGAGCATTCTTGGGTTTTTTAGGTAACCCAGAAACCCAGACAGTTCGACTAGGCACTTTTTAGCTCACTTAATCATAGGTTCTGGTCATCAACTTGTTATTCTCATGGTTCATACATGTAGTACACATGTCAAGGAACACATATGCATCAACAGATCTGTCCAGCTACATCATAGTTTTAAGATTTAACCCTGTCAAACCTTGTCAGAAACTTAGTTCATCTGGTTTCTAGGTTTTCCAGAAACTCCACTTCGTGACCGAATTGTCTAGTTTGACCACTCACTACACTTGATCTGTTGAGTGTTTGGGGGATCTAAAACCATGGATCTAAAGTCCATATAACATGCTACAATCTAGGTATGACAACATCATCAAACAACATAACACGTGATAGATCTCGGGCTAACAAAATCTTGTCAGGCACTAAAAAAGAGTTTCTGGGTTACCTAGAAACTCTTGGTCATGCTCGGTCAACTGCCTTTGACCAACAATAACTCGTAATCTAGACATGGAATAGCTATGATTCCACTTCCAGATCACATTCCTCATGTCAAACTTCAAGTCTAAAACATAAAAACAACACAAAGCTTTAACAGATAAAGATCTAAGGCCACTGACATATGCTTTAAACACATCCACTAAATATTTATATAATTCAATAAATATTTAATATTATAATTAAAAATTCTGGAATGTTACAGCAGAGAGAAGTTATTGAAGTTGACCATTCAAGAGGAATTGGTGAAAGATTTCGAACGACTGAACTTAGAGGTTAAGTATCTGATGGAGACCAACGAAAAATTATTTACAGTGGCAGCGAGTCCGACCTTATTAGATAAGATTAAAGAGGCACAAGCAAATGACGAAGATTGCGACAACATCAAGAAATGGTTAGCTGAAGGGGATGGATTGAAATATAAGATTGATGGCATCGGACTGCTGATATTTGATGGACGAATTTGGGTACCGTTAGTACCAAAACTAAGAGAGGATATTTTATAAGAAGAGCACAGTACAAGGTACTCGACACACCCAGGAAACACAAAGATGTATCAATATTTGCGTCAACACTTTTGGTGGGAAAACATGAAGAGAAAGGTTGCGAAATGCGTCAGCAGATGTCTAACTTATCAGAGAGTTAAGGCAGAGCATCAGCGATCAAGTGGGTTATTACAGCCTTTAGAGATCCCAAAATGGAAGTAGGAGCACATCATGATGGATTTTATGGTGGGACTTCTAGTAACCCAAAAAGGGCACGACGCCATATGGGTGATTATAGATCGCCTTACGAAGTCAGCTCACTTTTTTCCCATCAAGATCTGGTACAGTTTGGACCAGCTAACCAAATTTTATATCAAAGAAATTATCTCGAGATATGGAGTACCGGTATATATTGTATCAGATAGAGATCTGCAATTCACGTCGAACTTTTGGAAGAGTCTTCAAGAAAGAATGGGGACACATCTATGGATGAGCACTGCGTATCATCCGCAAACTGATGGGAAAAGTAGAGGAACAATTTACACACTTGAAGACATGCTCAAAGTTTATGTGATGGACTTCAAGGGTAGTGGGAGGATCATCTTCCATTAGTAGAGTTTGCATACAACAATAATTATCACACCAACATTGGTATGCCGCCGTACGAAGCACTGTATGGAAGGAAATTCAGAACGCCCTTATGCTGGGATGAAGTTGGTGATCGTCGACTGTTGGGACCAGAACTGGTGCTGCAGACCGTAGAGATCATCAAGGTGATAAGATCCCGGCTGGTAGCAGCTCAAGATCTCCAGAAGAAGTATGCAAACATACATCGCCAAAAGAGAGATTTTGAAGTGGGAAGCTATGCATTTTTGAAAGTATCTCCCTGAAAAAGGGAAGACATGGTTTAGAAAGAAAGGTAAGAAGATAGGCGAAGTGGCGTATGAGGTAGCTCTACCTCCTGAACTGGAACATATTCATAATGTATTTCATGTGTCAGTGGTACGCCCATATAAGCCTGATTACAAGCACGTGATATCGTACAAACCATTTCAGGTCGAAAAAGATTTGTCGTACGAAGAAATTTTGGTAGAAATATTAGATAGAAAAGAGCAGAAATTATGAAATAAGGTTATACATTTTGTAAAAGTTCTTTGAAGGAACCACAATACAGAAGAAGCTATGTGTGAACTCGAGGAAAAGATGAGGGAAAATTATCCACATCTTTTTTAGTAACCTTATGTGTAATTCTGGGGACGAAATTTTTATTAGGGGTGAGGATGTAATAACCAGGATTTTCAAGTCACTTTATGTATATACATTATTGATATTTAAAACTTTGTGCTATATAGTAATTTAATATATGATAATATATGTAAAGTGCCGAATGGCTAAATAAATATATATACTATAGTTATAGATATGTATATTTATAGATTTCATTAAAAATGAAAGCTTCATAACCTAATTATACATTAGGTGATATAATTAAATAACCTAAGAGTTATGGTATTAAGGAAAAGTTAGTATTTAATAAATATATTAACTGAAGTGGATAATTTTATTATTACAAGTGATTAATAATTTTAAACCTAATTAGGTTACAAGTTAAAGAGATATGTGTAAGTAATTAAATTCCATAAGATTAGAAATGGAAACCCTAAATAAAAAATTAGGGTAATATATATTAAAATTGTTAAACTATGTTTATTACATAGCCCAAAACAATTAAAGGAGAAGCCCAAAAGAAATAAAATGCAAGCCCATACTTAGCCCACTTGATTAAGGGTATTTTAGACCTTTGATTAATCAAATTTGTGTAATAAAATAAAAGCAAAATGGAGGGGATTTTGGGCAAGGTATAGTCGGCCATATTAGGCCTTTTTAAGCAAAAAGATTGTGCTAATCAAGTGCCTTAAGTAGAAGTTCTTACAACAAGGACAAGTGTGTCATGTTCTCATTGGTGGAAAATCTAATTAGCATCATTAATGACATGATTAGGCATGATTAGGAAGAGGTAAGGCTAACCCTTTTATCCAGGGGACAAAAAAAACACGAGGGATATTAGCTTAATCACCACACCCCATTTTATTTCACCACATCTTCATTTCATTTTCATTCTCTCCACCATTCTTTTTCTTCTATTTTCTCTCAACTAGCAAAACACAAAGAGAGGAAGAGAGAGAGAGAGAGAGAGAGAGAGAGAGATAGAGAGAGAGAGGTTCTTGAGAAGGAAGAGGAGTAATTTGTTCATGCATCCCAAGTTCCTAACATACTTTAGAAAGAAGAGGAGGACATCCCACAAGACTAGATAAGAAAAATCAAACCCTAGTTTTATGTTTGGTATGTTTTATGTAATCTTATGATAACTTCATGTAAGTGCATGTACTAAAAGGCTAGAGTCTCATGAGAATTATAAATCTTGAGTATAATATGTTTAACTTTTTCATCTATATAAGTTTGTGTTGGACATTTGGGGAAAAGGAAGTTAAAGTAATTTTTAGGAAAAGTTTATTCAAAATGGATGATTCATGCTTTTCATTTTGAAATCTACAAATGGTTTTTGTGATTTTGTTTCTTGGTATGCTAGAACTATGAGTTAAGGGAAAAACCTCTTTGGAAGCATGTAAAAATGTTAAAAAAATGAGCAAGATATGGATTTATTACTAAAACACTTCAACTATGAAAGCTTATTGCATGAACAGCCACTTCTGGGCTATTTTCCGGGACCAAAACAGAACCAAATTTGATGTTTCATGAATGAAAACTTTAGTTCGGGAAGATAAGAATCCAACAAGACTGACTGGACCCAAATCGAAGTTGTAGAATTCATTTTATTCAAGTTTTAGTGATGGACCCCGAATTTGAAAAAAAAATCAAAAAAATTAGTAAACCTACTGTCGGTTCACTATTCCCGAACCGGCGCAGATTTTCCGGTGACCGGTTCGGCCACTTTCCGGCCGGTTCAGGTGACGGTTCTTAGACCCAAATTTTTCTAAAATTCTAAAGAATATTAAGATATTTAATTCACAATATTTTGAAACATTTATGTAATTATTAAGTAACTAGTGATTTAAACTCATTTAAATCATTTTAAAACTTACTAATTTATAATTTTTAATACCATTAAATGATTATTAAACTAATTACATGTAATTTGAGTGTAGTTAACTATTTAATTATTATCTAATTGATATTAGGTGATAATTAAGTAGAGATAGTATTAATAAAGTAACTATTGATTATTTAATTCAGATTAAATAATAAATTGAGTTAAACCATTGATTAATTAATATTAAATTAATGATTAAAGAATGCTTAAGTAAGATTAGGTAAGAATAATGTAATTAATTAATTACATTGACATAAAATTTATAAAATAATTATTTATTATTTAGTTAATATTAAATAATAAATAAGAACAAATGATAATTAATTATTCTTAGATTAATAAGAAAGAATAATTAAAGACTTATGAAGTGAATTAATTATTTATTATTCAAGGATAAATAGTTAATTAAATAACATTAAATAACAAATAAGAAGAAATGATAATTAATTATTCTTAGGTTAATAAGAAAGAATAATTAAAGACTTATGAAGTGAATTAATTATTTATTATTTAAGGATAAATAATTAATACTAAATAAGGACAATGTTAAATAATTATTCATTTATTAATGAATAATTAAAGACTAATGAAGAAAAAAAATCAATTATTTATTATTCAAGGATAAATGATTAATTAATTATTACTTAATTAATATAAAATAATAATGAAAGACAAATAATGTTATTATTCATTGTTTAATTAACATTAAATAATAAGTAGATGTAATTAGCTATTATTTATTAAATAATAACTAAAGGAAATTAATTAATTACTATTTAACTAATATTAAATGGTAATTAAATGAAGATAGAGTTAATAAATAAAGATAATTTAAATGACTCATTAATTAAACAATTATAATAAGTTGTTTAAGGATCTAATAAGTGTTTATTACTTAAGAAAACCTTATAAATTTATTAAATCATTAACCTAAGATTTATTATGTAACGACCCCAAAATAGGTCCATTCCATCCAACCCATTCTGAGTCGCCAAATACATGGTACAGAAAATAACTACAACTTTATTACAATAATTGTCGTGCAAAATACAACAACATATATGTTGTGAGTTTGGATACAAATATATATCAACTGTGACTCATGTCCCAACTGTGCACAACACCTCATAATGACACCTTACATAAAGGTATAGTCGAAAACTGTTTTAGAAATTAGAATCTTTGGGAAGTGCTCAAGAAAACCTTCGTACATGGGAGGCCATGTTTCTAGGTTATGATAGATATCATATGGCTACAGAATTATCCTTGGTTGATCCAATAGACCCCATAGAAAAACGAGAAAATTATTATCATATTCTTCCCAATGGTAAGTTTTCTCTTGACATATCATTATCTCCACTGTCTCTAATTGAGAGTTATATTTCAAATAGACTCCAAGATCATATAGGTAGTGCTGGTAGATATACTCAGCAATTGGATGAGCACAACTTTGTCTTATGATGACACAAGGTTGTATGTCATTAGACATCTTGTATGATAGTGGCAAAACACCCTTCCAAGTTAAATTCACCTCACCCTCAACATCTATAGACCACCGTTCTATTCCCTTGTTATCCCCCGCTCGACCCAGCTACACTTTTATTACATGAAAGGAATTGTGAAACAAAAGGGTGAGCACAACTATCTCAGTAAAGAATATTATGACTAAAGATAATTAAATTATAAATAGCCTTCATCAATAATAAATCAGTGATTTAGAACATATAGTAGATGATAAAAAAAAAATTCAACCATAGTTGCAGCGGAACGAGCAATCCATTTGAAGAGTTAAATAGACCATAAAATCTATTATCTTCTCCATGTTAAAAGTCCACCAACAATGTTTTATCCCTGTAACATCAATCAACAATTCCTATCCACAATCACGTATATAACTCATAATCATAATTATAGTTCTAAATTCATTTCCTCATCCAGGACAAAAATAATTTTTATCACCTGAAACATCAAAGATTATGGTTATACCAAATCACAGTTCATGTTCATAATCCTACTAATAAATTCATCTTTGCACTACGGCTAAAGATATACATCAATAAGTCATCTTTGCACTACAGGCCAAAGATATTCATCAACAAGTCATCTTTGCACTACAGGCCAAAGATATTCATCAGTTGGTCATGTTCATCTAAACACATGTTCATCTTTGCACTACGAGCCAAAGATATTCATTAGAAATCATTCATCTTTGCACTACAGGCCAAAGATATTTAGTTATATCATCATTTAGGACTGAGGATGATTAAAAATATTTTAAAGAGAACGAATCCAGTGAAGCAAAAGAACAAATATTATGAATTCGTACTTTAAATAATTCTCATTCAAAAATACTTCATAAATAACCAGAGTGGGGTAAAATTCAAGAATGATCAAAACATGGATACAATTAAAGCTAGTATCCAGAATAGATATTTTGGACAAAAAGAAGAAATTTCATTTCTCGGTGAATAGTGTCGTATTCGTGAATAATGACGTATACATGAATAGTAACTCCGACACCAAAAGATAGAAATTTCACAAAAAACTTCATCACGTTTCGTGAATAGTACTCGTGAATAATAACTCATGAATAGTAACTCGTGAATAGTAACTCATGAATTGTAACTCATGAATAGTAACCCCGAAATGAAAAAGTTCAAATTTGATAAAATTTCCAACCAACATTCTGGTACAATGATATTGAAGAAATAATATCATTTTAGAAGAAAATAACCTCCCTTACCTCAGAAAGAATAGTACTTCTAACTGGAATACTGGATATAGTGCTGAAAGAACTTGCACCGTATAGCAATACTCAAAGTACTAAAATACTCACAAAATACGTTCGATATAATAGAGAGAGAAATATAGAGAAAACTTCAGTTTCTGGTGTGATTTTCAATTCTAACCTAAACACCCTATTTATAGGAAAATGCTTAGAACACCAAAGCAGAAAATTTAATAAATTAATAATATATTTATATAAATTTCCTACGCACACCTAGCATCTGAAATCAGCCATCCTAACACATGTTAAATGAGTCCCAAAAATGTAAAAAACGTTTTTCTTATTAAAAATAATTAAAACTTCAAAAATTAATTATTTCAAAACTTTGGAACTTTAATAATTCATAATAAATAGCCATTTTATCAGAAAATTCAAATCTCGCAAATTTTTATAGGAAATTCAATTTTCTACAACTTTACAGAAGAAAGTTTTTCCAAATTCCAAACAGAAATTGACTGAAATCCACATACGGACGATTTTACAGGCTATAATCAAATTTCAGTCAAGAAATGTGCCCACAAACATGTTTAACATGTTTTAAACAACTTTTGCAACAAAAATATTCCTCCTCCTTATATACTCATATATCCCATTATTCATTATAAAAATATCATCATTATTATATTATAATAATATAATAAAATATTATTTTATCAGAAAAGATAAAATGTCGATTTTCAACAATTGTCACTTTAAAAAAAATTTCTCCATCTATATCCACATAAAATGAATATTTTCCTCATCATATAAATCAATAATTAATTATTCACAAATAATATTACAGAATCACAATAATAGCAACCAGGAAGTTCTCAGGAAAGAGGGGGCTTTCCAATAAGAATTTTTCCTTACTGGCGCGCAATTAGGTGACCAAACCTCTCCTTGACAGAACTTTCTATACATTGCCAATAATGATATCTAATAATAATATGAATTATTGATCTGATAATGGGAAATATTGTGCAGTGACAATTATTGAGCAACAATAATATAAAATATCAACGCGAAAATTATTGAATCAATAAAATACTGAACAGTAATTACTGTAACAATTATTTAGTAGTGCCTTCTTACGTAAGAGTCAATAATTCAAAAATATTGTGCAATACCGTGTGCTACTGTGCAACAATGCGTATTACTTTACTTTACCCACCGGTATTCCAACAGTGTTAACGGTAACCACTACGTCGTTATTTATAAAAACTTTAATTTGTCTTTTTCTTCATCCGACAGTTATTCTGTTATGGGGCCCACAAATGGCTGCGCCGTCGTACGAATATTCTCCAACAGAAAGAATATTCCACGATCAAACGAATATTCCCCGACAACAATGAATATTTTATAACCACTTGCGTATTTTTGAAAAAATTTCATATATCACCTTTAACTTTAACTTTTAATCAATTTAACCATTTACTAAATTGTAATTATAAGAGAAATTGAATACTTTTATTTCACAAAATTCGGGGTCTTACATATTAAATATCTTATAGGATTAATGATGATACATTATACTATGTGTACATTATGATTGAATTATTTACTAGATAATATCATAAGTAAATGTATAGACATACAATTATACGCAGTACTAATTCGTAGACCAACATTGTCAATGCTAGGTCATTCAAAATTTTTTAATTAAAGCTAGTTAGCCGTAGCTCGTCGAACAGGCAAGTTCCCTAACTCAAACTCGAGTTATTATTTTCAAACATTTTAGTGAATAATTATTGGTTATTATTCACATCAATACTGATTATTAGGATTCACACTTTATGCAATTGAATTCCTGTTATATTATTATTGAACTGTGAATTAAATTAAAGTTCTTTATTCATGAACTGTTTATGAGATAGATCTATGTTAATTGTATCAACTAGATCAAAAATGATTAAAATTTCTAAATCAAATGTGTTTTAAAAGTTGTTCTTATTAAATTGATATGATAAGAACTATTGACTAAGAAAATGACTAATTTGATTAAAGCATGATATCAATGCTGGATTATTAAGTGTTTATCCATAAATCACGGGGTATGAAAGGTTGATCCCCTTGATTACCAAAACTTATTAAAAGGTCATGTTTAAATATTGAGAACCTTGGAAAATGTTCATGGTTATTTCAAACCACTCAACATCTGTTATTCAATTATTCGAATATTCAATTATTGAAACTTAATTAATGTTCCTTCAAAATTTTATAATATTTTGAACATTGAAAGCGAAACTTCTTTCTAATCATGATATATCTCCCTTTTATATAAACTTTCTAATCAAATTAGTTGCTTACCCTTGCTAAATCATGACATTTATTTTATTTAAGCCTGAAGGATCGAATACGAAAGACAAAGGCAAGGGCAAGGTCCAAAAATAGATTAAAATGAATGTTATTTATTATATTATCTGATGGAATTATTTATGTAAACCTTTTGTAATATTAAAGGTGTGTTTAAGTTAAGGTAAAGAAGACCTTGGAATTATGTTATAAAATTTTATTATAATGAACAATGTAAGTTTATTATTCCACAATAGTTTATAGAATGCTTATGATGATGATAGATCGTGAGCACTGAATCTGAGGTTAGAGGACATGGATTTGGTGGCGCCATAGTCCCTGGTGCTAAATCGACAATGAACTCTATCTCTCTGTCAGGCAGTAGTCCTAGAAAATCTTCTGGAAATACGTCCGCAAAATCCCTAACAATTGGTATCTCTTCCAGTTTCACGCCTTTTCTCTGAGTATCGACTATGTAAGCTAAATATCCCACACAACCTTGTCTCAATAACTTCTTGGCCTACATAATCATCAGAAATATTTCTTGTCTAGGTCATTTGCAACCATAGAAGACTACCTTAGACAGAGTCATAAGGTTTACACATTTCTTTTGGCAATCAATTATCGCTCCATAATTGAATAGCCAATCTATTCCCAATATAACATCAAATTCCCCAAGTTTAATCGGGATTAAATCTACTGTCATAATATTCCCCTTAATATTCACCCTAGAAGTCCTATATACGAATCTAATAGGAATCACATCCCTATTCACAATTTCTATGTTCAAAGGGAAATTTAACTCTTCACTAGGCAATCCCAAACTCTTAGCAAAATCAGCAAATATAAATGAGCAAGTAGCACCCGAATCAAATAATACACAAGCATTTATATCATTGATTGGGATAATACTTGACACAACATCTTTTGATTGCACCGCACTTGCATAGTCATGCTGAAGGTTCTGGCTATGGGTCTGCTCGATGACGTTGGTCCAACAATAGCCAAAGTACCTCCCTTGCTTCCATTTGCAATTCCAGCCATCTTCTTAGGGCACTCGCGAGCTAGATGATCCTTTGACCCGCATGTGTAACAAGCATTCTTCTTCGATTGATGAAAATTCAGAGCAATGTTGTAAGACCCCAACTTTTATGAATAAAGATTTAATTTCTCAAAATATATTTTTGAATATTAAGATGTGGATTTGATATAATATTATAGTTGTGAGTAATATTTATAAATTTTGCAAAGTAAGCAAGTTGTCATAAAATATTCGATTGGTCGGGGAATATTCGTTTTATCAGGGAATATTCGTACGACGGCACAATCATTGGTGGACCCTACAATGGAATTACTGTTAGAGTGAGAAAACGACAAGAATAACTTTTATAAAAATAACGACAAAAGTTTTACCGTTAACTGTTGAAATACCCGGTGATAAAAGTACAGTAATACACGTGGTTGCATAGTAGCAAACGGTATTTATTATTGATGCTTACATGAGAAGTCACTCAGTTTATTTCAATTATTGTCACAGTAATTCCTGCACATTATCTCACGTTATTGATTCAATTATTGTCTTAATAATTTATATTATTAAATCAATAATTGAAACAAAAAAGTTATTTATATTATTATTTGCATTATTGATAATGTGTAGAAAGTTCTGTCGAGGAAAGGGGTTTGGTAACCAATTGCACGCCAATAAGGAGAAATCCTTATTGGAAAGCTGTGACACCCCCAAATTCGGGTACTTAAATTCCCACATGATTTGGTGTTCACTATACAAACATCATATGTCTATCCACCCATAATAAATGAAAGAATTAATAGCTATAAATAAATCCTCTCCTTAAGGAGTTACATCGTAAGAATACATAAATCCCAAGTCATACTAACCTTAAATCTTAACTGCGGAAACATAAACAATTAATCATCTTACACATCATTAACATGAGTCTAAAACAGAAATACATCATCACATAAAACACCAAGTCTTCATTACTTGTTATTCTTGCCCTTGCCATTGTTAGTAGAAGGCTCGTCAGATCTTTCATTCTTAACTGCAATGTTATTATTACGCAAGAGTGATCACGATTGCCCACAAATATAATAATGAAATAACAATATAATAACATGCGAGTGAATTAAAGACTTCTGGAATAAAAGCTCAACTTTTGAATCAAGAATAAATAACAAGAATCAAAAGATTTCTGAGGGTCATAAGACCTTGAACTATGTCCTAGGTTATCAACGGTTATACTTGAAACCTTTAACAGTCATAAGACTATGGACTCTTCTACTCGTACTTAGGGGGATCAGCCCTTAGTACCATATTGTGTACAATATCTTAATGCTAACACATAAGAAATCCCTATACATGGTTGTTCATCTCAGTTTGACATTAGAGTCCGCACCAAAGGAAGTTTGGTTTAGATAAATTAATAAAGGTTCTCAAATTTAGAACGTTCATCAACTATGGACTAGTCTAATCAATAAGGGTTCACTAGTCCAACAAGGCTCAACAATAAATGATATTTAAATCGAATAACATTTTTAATAGGTATACAATAGATCAAGTATTGTATAACGAAAATCATGCTTTGAAAAGATAAGTAATCTTTAATATAACAAATTGAACTTGATTAATAATAATGAGAATTTACTCGACGTAAATTATAAACTTGAATAATGATAACAAGTAGGGTTAGGAAACTTGCCTCGTGCGCAGATTACACGTTAATTATACACGTTCCTCGATTTAATCCTACATACCATTCATGTTCACAATACCAGTCAATTATAATGTAACTAGTCATTACAAGTTCATTCTTTTCGTCTAACTCGAATTATGACTATACTTAGTCAAATTACCACATTTATTGTCACATAATTTTACACTTCACGAACAATAAGTTAACTATGTGTTTAATCATTCAATCAACACGTAACTGTGTTATTGACATGTTAATAACTTATTTTAACATCTCGTTATACTTTTAACATATTTTTATATTCATTAGATTAGGTTACTATCACATTCATGGACTTGAACACTTTAAAAAATTTATTTCTGGACATTCTGCAGAGTGGCGCTGCAGCGCCACTTATAGGCTTGTACTTGGCGCGGTGGCACTTCAACTTAGCTTTTGGCGCTGCGGCGCGGTGGCGATGCGGCGCGGGACTTAAGGCAGAGTACTGGCGCCGCGACGCGGTGAACCAGTACCAGTTCTGTAACTCGCAAAAAATTGCAGAACATGGCTAAAACCTCCAATTAAATTATTTCTACACGAATTTAGACATAACCAAATATTTTTATACCCATATAACTATTACTTAACTCTTTTAGCATGATTTTAACATATTATAACACATAATTTACAGAATCAAAATATATAATTTACTGTTCTTGATATTCTTGAAAGTTTTGAACATAAAATATGAAAATCAACATTACGGGTTCATTATAATACCGAATTTGTTCATTTGAAGTTTGATCTCTTCGTTTTAATATACATAATCATGTAACAGTACAAATTTATGATATAAAATATGATTTACATATCAAATTTGGTACGTAAGGCCATGTAGCCATATTTTTATTCTCTATATTTTGAAGAAATAATGTACGACATAATTTTTATGAAACTGATGATATGGAAATATACAATATATAGTAAAACATGTTATAATAACATCTTACCACACATATAACACATAATCACTACCCATTTTCCAATTACAGAGGTTTTACAGAACTTGAAAGCCATTTTCTTATAAAACTTAACCAACGTAAATAAAAACTAGGTTAAAGAAATTACCCAAAGCGTATAAAGTGTAAGATTAGAAGAGATGATTACTGATGATCCTTTCTTAGTTTCTTGTTAAATCACACATAATTTCCTTCAAAACTATCAATTTCTCTCTGAATAGTTTGTCAGACTTGGAAAAATAATGAAAATAAAGAAGACGTATAATAAAGGAAACTGACGCAGTTGTGGTCAGTTAACCGATCATGGGTTAACTGCCCTCAACCTCCCCTAATGCCTTGTTTGGCTAACCTTAAAGGATTTATAATCATTTAATTTAATAGATCTTTTGTACTATAGTTTAATAGTGTCACACCCCTTTATAAAATAAATCAAATATCTTATTTACTTTAATTCAATTAAAATATGATAATTTCTCATTAATTCACATAGTCACATAATTAATTTTCTCATATATTAATTATGTCAAATTATTAAATTTCTAATTAATTGTTAAATTAATTAAAATAACATTATTCTAATTAAATATTTCATTTAATTTAGTAAGCTCACATAATTACATAATTTGAATAATAAGAATTCTCCATATTAATTTAATAAATATAACACATATAATTAAATTAATCTACCACAACTTCATCAATTAATTATCTAATCCAATAATTAAATCATCGAGAATATTTATTTAATTCAATAAATATTAAAATTAAATTACAAAAATCTCGTTCGTCACACAAGCCCCTCTTTTCATGGAATGATTTGGTTGTTAATATTGCAAGTTATATTATTGATGAATAAATGTTATTAAGAATATTGAGGGGATTTTTATGAAGTATTTATTGTAAATTTGGCTTGTTATTTGGACCCCCACTTATCCATTTTTCAAAACTGTCGGTAGAAGCTATCTTAGTTTTATTTTTTTTATATATAAATATATATATATATATATATAGGGTCCGGATCCTGTCCGAACTCCCGGACAGGTTTAAAATCCGGACCTTTTTTTTTTTTTTTTTTGCTTTTTTTTTTTGAAACAACTAAAAAAAAAAAATTTATGGAATTGGAATTTTTACATTATACAGTGTTTTGGGCGTGATTTGGATGCCTATAACAAAACATTTCTGTATAGTCTGGGCAGACTGTACATACATTGGTTGGTGTAGGTATTAAAAACACACCCAAAACACTGTATTATTGAAAAATTTCAGTTCCATAAATTTTTTTTTTTTTAGTTGTTCTACAAAAAAAAAAAAAAAAAAAAAAAATCAAGTCCGGATTTTACTCTCGTCCGGGAGTCCGGACCTGATCTTCTTTATATATATATATATATATATATATATATATATATATATATATATATTTATAAGCAGTAAAGGCTCTAGGTATAAATCCAGGCTCACCGAACAAAGTTCGACAACAGTTTATATATATATATATATATATATATATATATATATATATGTATATGTATATATATGTATATGTATATATATGTATATATATATAAGCAAATAAATACTCCGGACATGAGTCCAGGCTCAATCGAGGCATATCTCGATAATGTTAGTCCATATATAATAAGTTTTGTTTTTTTATGAAAAATAGAATGTATTATATTTTATTATGCATAGTGCTTGCACAGTAAATTGATAAATGGATTTTATATCCACGAGTCGATGTTCATTTCAAGCTTAATTCGTGTTACTTTCTCATTTTCGTGTTCGTTTTTACTCGTTTCTTGTTCTTTTATGTGTAGGGTGGTCGTTGAGGCAAAGCATGGAGAAAGGAGGTATTTTGGAGCAAAAGTGGAATTAATGTGGAAAATGGAGCAGTCAACTTGCAGAAGGCACCCCCGCTGGGACGGGCCATTTTTGCCTGTGCACCCCCGCCGGGGCGGGGGGTGTCGAATTTGTGAGTGTCTAGCTTTGGTTCGAAGACTGCTTGGACATGGAATGGAGACTTGGGATGACGCATGGACTCTAGGAAATAAAGGATTTCGATTGGGACTTGTGGGTTACACATCTATTACTCGACTAACAACGAATTGAGCAACACACAGGAGCGCATTACAAGATTATTTCCAGATTTTTACAGAAAGCTTTGGAGGAGTATTTTGAAGAGATTTTCGTGACGATTGCACTTCTAGGCTACGTGAAGGGTGTTCATCACTATTCCTCTCTTTAGTCTTTTATTTGTAATTACAAGGATGTTTTCTTTAGATTATTCAATTTTTATGTCATTCGTTATGAACTAATTCGCTTATTAGGCTTATGATGGATCCTTGGGTGAAATGATGATTTTATAATTTTGAAGTTCAATATAGTATATATTTTCAGTTTATCTATGTTAAATTGAGCGTGAATTTATGAATTGGTTGATCAACAATTCTTTGTAGATTTGTATGGAATCGAGAGAGGATATTTAAATCTAGACTTAGTTAATATGACATGTGTCATGAATTTTATAAATAGCAGATTCTTGATTATTGTTATGGTAGAGATACGCTTGACATCACATGTAATCGGATAGAGAACTTAATCTTAAACCTTCTTTGATTTCAGTTCACATAGAGATATAGTGAGTTGGTTGATTTAAGTGTTTAACTTGGTTCTATCTAATTTGTGGATTTGAGTTAATACGGTATTAGTGTATCGAGAGGTGGCTAGTACTACATTCGTGTTCTTGATTAATAAACTGGGATATTGAGTAGAATTAGAATAAATGTGTGAAAATCAGAGTGAAGCTTATGGTGAAATCATAAGTCTAATTCTCCATCAATTATTTGAAATTCCGAATTTTGATATTTGTGATTATTTTGTGATAGTTTATTTATTTATTAATTTAGTTTCTATAATTTTAAACCATTGAATTGAATAGTTTAATAGAATTAGGATTAATAGAAAATTGGTAATTGTGAAGTTAAATTTCTTGCTAATTTGTCTTCGTGGGAACGATACTCTTCTCATTACTATATTACTTGTTGACCACATATACTTGCATGTTTTACGTATATAGATTTTACCCAACAAGTTTTTGGCTCCGCTGCCGGGGATAATTTATCCTAGATTTTAATATTTTTACAATATCAGTTTAATTAGTCCAATTTTACTTAAATATTTTTGTTTTTGTTTTTGTTCTTCCTATTTCAGGATTTTGACATTGGTTTATGAAAACACGATCAAAAAATCTAGGCTTGCTGCCTTTTGAGGACGACATTGAAAGAAGATTTCAGAGGTTAAGTAAGTGGATCAAGTAAACAAGGAACGAAATGGACAATTTTGATAAGGAAGAAGCAATGGTTGCAGAAGACCAGAAAACATTGAGGGATTTTGCAACACCTAAGGTGACTGATTTGCAGTCGAGTATCACTAGGCTTGCATTAGTTGTGAATACTTTTGAAATCAAGTCTGGGACCATTCAGATGATGCAGAATTCAGTTCAGTTTGGGGGAATAGAAAATGACGATCTGAATGAGCATTTAATCAGTTTTCTAGAAATGTACGACACTTTCAAGTACAATGGGGTGTCGGATGAGGCAGTGAGACTTCGCTTGTTCCCGTTCACTTTAAGGGATAAGGCGAAGAGTTGGTTACATTCTCTGCCGCCGGGATCGATAACTACGTGGGAAGACTTGGCTCATAAATTTCTTGCCAAATTTTTCCCACCGGCGAAAACTGCCAAAATGAGGAATGACATAACAATGTTTGAGCAACAAAATGGGGAGTCGTTATATGAGGCATGTGAGAGATACAAGGAGCTACTTAGAAAGTGCCCACATCATGGATTGCCCAAGTTGCTGCAAATGAACACCTTTTACAACGGACTACATGGGAATCTCAGAACGAGTATTCACGCAGTGTCGGGCGGAGCATTCATGGCTAAGAGTTATGAGGAAGCTTACAATTTGATTGAAACCATGGCGGCCAATAACTATAAGTGGCCCACAGCAAGAATGACACAGGCGAAGGCGGTTGGGGTTTTCAAAGTAGATGGGGTGACAACTATACAAGCATAGATTTTCTGCGCTATCTAAGAAGTTGGATGCTATGACAGGGGCTCAAATACAGTAGGTTGTGGTAGTATGCAAATTGTGTGTGGGTGACCATTGATGAGTGAGTTTTATACACATGAATTGGATACATTCGGGCTTAATTTATTGTTGTTCTTAAGTCTTTTAGGATGTTTTTATGTGTTTGTGTCTATTCAAGCATTTTTTATATTGTTTTGTAGGATTTGGGACAAAAGTTACATGGATCGACGTTCGGGGTGGCTAGATTCGCATTTTTGGCTTGCCATTTACATAGCAGTCACTTCAGAGCCAATTTGACTATAGCTCTGGACATTATTTCGAAAACCTTCAAGAATGAAAGTTGTAGATCTACTTCTCCTCTTTGCGGATCATCTTGAATCATCTAAATCGGAGTTCGGACGAAGAAGTTATGACCATTTTTCCAAAGGACGTCGGAGCAGAAAATGTCAGATTTTGTGGCAGCGCCGGGGCACTAGTTTTAGGCTTGATTCCAGCGCCGGGGCGCTGGGGGTCAGACTTCCAGCACCGTGCCCAGCGCTGGGGTGCTGGAAAAAGGCTTGGTGCAGGCCTGGACACGTTTTGGACGAATTTTGACACCTTTTTGACTCCAAATTGGATTGGGTTTGTTCCTAAGATAAAAATTAGACTTGTAACCTATAAATACATGATGTAAGGCCTAAAATAAAGGGAGATTACATAGCTTGGATTAGATATACTCTCCATTAGATTAGAACATAACCCTAGTTCTTATTAGTTTTGGAGATTGAAGCAACTTGGAGACCATTGAAGATCAAGAGGAAGAGCAAGAGGGGAGCATCAGATTTGCTGACAACAGATTCTATTCTCTTCTCTCATCTTACTTTTATCTTCTAATGTCTATTCAATTGTGGATTCTTGGTTTTAATTCATTAATTATGAACTAATTATTTTTATTAAGATTTCAATTGAACTTTTTATGATTATAAATTGATTATTTGATTTATTTCAATTATTTATGTTAAAATGAGTTGTTTATCTTGTCTTGTGCTTATTTCTTAATTAACTGATCAGTAATTACCTTGTTACTCTAGAAGGAATTGGAAGAGGAATTCTAGGGTTAGAACTGGGCATGATGACATGTGACTTAGTTATTTGCAAAGTGAATAATTAGGTTTGTGAATTGAATGGAAATATTTGTTCACCGCATGTAACACATAAGGGATTGGGATTAAAGGAGTTTAATTCAATTGTTTTGCATAGGAATATAGTAAGATTAATCTGGATTAAATAGAAGGCAATTGATCACTAAGAATATGACTTTTGGCATTTGAGAATTTCTGTTAACAATTCAGTAGACATAATAATTGGGATAATTGAATAATTGATTTATAATTCATAATTGGGGGTATTGAAGTCTTAATCATTATTTATTTGAATTCATTCGTTAAAATCATAGTTTTAATTAGTTAATTTAGTTTTCTTAATTAGAAAAATCATGATTTGAGATTGTTTAAATAAAATTAGTTTGGTTAAGAATTAGTACTTGGTGATATTTATTAAATAATTCCTCGTGGGAACGATACTTTTCGTATCACTTTATTACTTGTTGACCGTGTATACTCGCACGTATTCATTGATTGCGAAATCGATCAACAACCATCCTACATATCAGTGCGCAATTAATCCAGCATCCGTAAAGTTCATATGTAGCTATAACAGAATTTCATAAAATACATACCAAAACACTTACAACCAGGGGAATAGGAACCACCTAAATTTCTCGTGGTGCAATAACCAGCAAAATCAAGCTCCACGACAGTCGTATCCCCTAGGTTTTCAGAATCACCAACAATCGGTTCAACATCAGGAAAGGAAATCAGATTTCGAGGAAATGGTGTCGAAGTACATAACTAACAATGAGGCAATAATGAAAAATCAAGCAATGGCAATGAAATCACAAGAGATGGCTATAAAGAATTTACAAAATTAGATAGGACAGATGGCGTTAGCATTGAATAATAGACCATAAGGAACGTTACCAAGTGACACTAAGAGAAATTCGAAGGGTAGTCATGAGCAATGTCAAGCAGTTATGTTGAGAAGTAGAAAACATCTCATGGGTAATAATGCAGAAAATTCAGCGACACCGGAGGAAAAAGTTGATGACAGTAACGTGGTTGAAGGTAACAAGGGTGAGGATAAGTAAAGTGAGGACATAAAGTTAAACAATAAGCCAATTATTTATCATCCACCACCGTTTTAGCAAAAGGTACAAAAATATAAATCAGATAAGTAGTTCGCAAAGTTTTTAGAAGTGTTCAAGAAACTCCAGACTAACATTGTAAAGTCCCCGAACCCCGGATACTTGAAACCCGAACTCGGTACTTCACGATATCATTTCTATGAGAGGAATTCTACTAATAATAATAATAAAAATATATAAACGATCATTTTACAATACTTATTTATCAGAGTTCATCACCCAAGTACGTAACCTTTAAACATACATTACTAGTCATGTTAATAATAAAACATATATCATAGTCTTCATAATCTTAACTATTATAAGTAATAATAACTGCAGTCAACCAGCTATCTTCCATTTCCCTTTGTTTTTCACAGAACCTTCAGGTTGTTCGCTCTTAACTGAAAACATTTAAATTAAGCAAGGATGAGCATTTGAGTGCCCAGTAAGTATTAACAATATATATATATACTGAAGGAATTTAAATTCTTTCTATATACTATTCTTCTACAACAAGGCAAAAGTTGTGAAGTAATCTATACCAATAATAATTACATAACTATTTCAAATTTTTGAAACTACGTACAGACTATATAAAGATTTTATGTGACATAGTATTAACATTGTTTTCATTTTTGAAAAGGTTAAACAAAATATTCATCTGTAAACCGTCATAACTTACGAACACGGGGGTGATCAGCCCGTTGTGCCCTGCATTGATCAATACTACATTACAAAAATGGTGTTACCATTTACTTGATCCGCCTTAGGCGCATAAAAGTTTTCCCTGATAAGGGATGTTCATATTTGTCAGGGGTCCAAGCCAAAGGTTTTATCTTATCCAACAAAAATCTATAATTTAACATATATGTATATCAAAGGGGTATCAACATGCGATTAAATACTATGATTATCCAAGTGGGGACACTTGTATAATCATTTATAGAAATTAACGAACAAAATATATATCTGAATTATCATATACTAACATGTTGATAATCAATGGGCGTATATAATATAGACTTAAAAATCTGTACAGTAATAATATAACTTTGAAACATTCTTATATTTATCCAATGCATAAAGAAAATGCAAAGGTAGGGTACTTGCCTGATGCGCTGCTACAAATTCTTAACTTAATTCTACCCTTTTTATCACAACCTATCATTAAGCAAATCAATCATTCGATTAGAACATTATATCATAACACATAATACTGCATATAGGAGTCAGCACATTCCTAATCACGTTTGTCACATAACTTAACGACCATTATATCACAATTAAACATTTTACAAGTCAATCCTATCTAAGTTCAGATCAATTTCTGAAACATGTCGAGCTATCGACAGCCTTATCAGATAATAATCGAGTCTAAGACTCTATTCTGCATCGGAATATTTAAATAGATAACTTAAACAACAGTCACACTATTTTTCATAACCTCATAATAATTTTAAAACAATTATTACCATTTATCATAATTTTTGAAATATCAGAATCATTAATAAATGATTTAAATATCAAACAATTCTATTAAAATATTAATTTATCATTATCCAAATATTAAAAGTTATGAATTACAACTTCAAATATTTTTAATTCACTTATATCCTTTTTTAAATGATTTTTAAATAAATAAAACCATTTTTAAAACTATTTATTTAATATAATAATTAAATAAATTTAATATCATTAATATATCATTAATATTAAATTATTAATGAAATTATCCTTTAAATATTAAAAGTTACATCTTATAACTTAAAATATCTTTAAACACTTTATTTTCATTTAAAATGATTATTATAATATTAAAATCATTTTTAAACCAAATTATTTAATATAATTATTAAATAACTTTAATATCATTATTAATCATTAATTAATGAAATTAACCATTAAATATTTAAGGTTATATTTTATAACTTAAAATATTCTTAAATACCTTATTATTATTTAAAATGATTTTTAAGATAATAAAATCATTTTTAATTTAATTATTTAATTCATTTAGTAAATAACTTAATTATCATTAATATTAATTTATTAATGAAAATTATCAAATAATATTAAAAGTTATTAAAAATAACTTAAAATATTTTCTTATATCATAATAAAATTTTAAATGATTTTTCAAATACAAAAATCATTTTTAAATAATTTATTTAATATTATAATTAAATAAATTAAATACTTTTAATATTCCAAAAATATTAAATATTTATGAAATATATTTAAAATAATTAAAAACTAATTTTCAGAATTTAAAATAATTTTTAATAATTTATTTTGTATTTTTAATAATTAAAAACTATTTTTTTCTATTTATTAAATTATTTCCGGAAATTAAAAAAATTTCTGTCGCTAAAGACCACCTATAGCGACAGAACCGCCGCTATAGGTGTTCTTCAAGTTCTTCATAAAAACCCAGAATTTCAATGACAGAACCGAGTGGCTATGTTTGACCGTGAATAACTCAGTGTGTGTTGTGATTCTAGACTCGGTTTTGGTCAGATTAAGTAGTACAATTACAAGACTATAAGATACAACAATCAACATGGACAAATCACATAACACCAACCAGATCTATTCGTCCAAACTCATTGTCAGAGGCTGTTCTTCATTTCTGGGTTTCCCAGAATTGAAGAACAGACCGACTGACCACTTTTGATTGCCAGCTACTTGCAACATATTAACTATTTTTGAGACCTAAGAGCTTTAATGTGTAGAAAACATGTAGGACTACATATTCATTACATAAAATAAAAAAAAACATCAACACATCAATCAGTTACAAGCCGGTCAACCACTGACAGAATCTGTGTTCATGGGTTTTTCTGGGTTTTCCAGAAAACCGAGAACATGAGTTTCTCTACCACTTTGACTAGCCACCATTTTCAATATATGAAATGTTTGAACTATATAAAAGTATGATTCGATAGTCAATACACTAGACTACAACCTAGCTTCAACAAACCAAACAAAACAACAACTACCAGCAAGATCAGAAGCCACAAACTTATTTTCAGACGCTGAAAACTATTTCTGGATTACCCAGATCTCAGCCGGTCAAGCTCGGTCAACGTGCTTTGACCTTAAATAACTTTTGATATATAACAGATATGACTTTGCTTCTTTTTACAGATAAAAGACAACATTGTAAGCTACTAATAACAACTTAAAAACAACACAAAACATCATCGAGCAAGGATCTGTGGCCACTGACATTCATTGTCAGGCCACAGAATCAAGCTATTCCCGAATCTTGTAGATCTTCAATTCTGAGCTTCTACATGTTATGGATCTAACATCTAGCAACCCAGATCATTACTAGATATTAAAACCAACATAATACAACACTTAAACACAAAATCTAACAACAAATTATGGACAGATTTTCTAGCTTAAGTTTTATACCTTTCTTGGTTTGATCTTGATCTTAAGCTACTGATTTGAAATGGGATTTCGTGGGGCTGAATTTTGGGACTAATATAACACTGATTTTCGTTGGTTTTAGAGAGAGAAAGTTTAAGTGGAGTGTTGTTGAACAAAATAGCAAAATGAGCATTTTTTTTCTCTTTCTTAATCTTATATACTAGAGCTAGGGAATGATTTGCTGAGCTAGATGGCTGCCATTTGTTGTTTTAAATCTTCAGCATATCAAGAGTTGGTGACCAACCCAAATCATAGCAAGATTCACACTCCATCTTCTAGCACATGTGTAAAAAGGGCATAAAAGTCATTTTATTATTAATTTTTTTATGGAACAAAAATAATTTGGACAAAGTATTAGGGTTTAATAATACTAGTATATTTAACCATGCTAATTTTTAGCAATTAGGGTCTATCAATTCACTTAACTAGGATTTCTAAAAACACAATTAGGGTTTTTAATAATTAGAAAATACAATTATAATTGATGTCTCCAATTTAATACACCTTAAAGTAACACATAAATTTATATCATATAATACAGATATATAACAGTATTAAATCTTATACAATGAAACTAGGGTTTTCGAATATAATAACACAATTAATCAATTATTATCAGCTCTCGTACATGCAGTTCATATTATAACACTTAGAATATTAAAATTAAATATCATAATGTTATTATTATTCTTTATCCAAAACCAAGAATAGGGTTGGTAAAAATATTATTAGGGTTTGGTCGTAATATAATAAAATTGTTCCACACATTAACATTGCACACATAATCATACACATTTATAATACTAATAAATAATAATATAATATTATTATTCTCATTCCCTGATAAAAACCCGAAATTAGGGTTTGGATTCTATATCTGGTTTACCTTTCATAAATAACTTAATTAACTTAATAATCTGAACAAAATTCATTTAATTTTTATAAATATTCTAAAATCATTTCATAGATTATTTAAATAATAGTTAATTTTATTTTCATAGAAAATAACTGATAAAAACCTTTCCAATATGGAATTAATTATTATAAAATTATAATTGATAATAATCCATGATTCTAAAATAAAATCATTTACAATTTTTCATGTAATAAATATATTTTATATTTACCAAATAAATACATATCCACAATATCTTGTACAAATCCTCATCCTTAATATATATAAAAAAAAAATTTATACACAAAATTTCTTATTTATTTATATAGAAAATATCGGGTTGTCACATTCACCCTCCCTTATAAAGATTCCGTCCCCGGAATCACCGCTTTAAAAATCTACACATACCGAGCACATAAGATACACAATCATCGTGAGTAGATCTTGATCTTTTCTGATCGAACTGATCTTTCTGATTAAACGGAGATTTGATAACTTAATTTCCTCTTTCAAACTTTATTTATAAAATAATTTATTATATATATAAAAAAATCATATATATAAGAATATATAATTGATTAGAATAATACCAGGAATTGCGTTGCCAGCTGCCACCGTGTTTTGAACCGTTATGTTGAAGACCTTTGATGTTGACTTTGTTGGCTTGCTGGATGTTGTTGGTCCTGTGATTGCTAATGTTCCACTACCCCTGCCAGTATGCACACTACCAGTTTCTTCCCTCTTCTTCGGACATTCCTTCACCTTGTGTTCCATTGAACCGCAAACAAAACAGGCACTATATTTTCTAGGATTTGGGAAATTGGGAGAGATGTGGCCCTCCTGCCCACATTTGAAACACACAGGTTTCCCCTTCAAACACACACCTGAATGGTTCTTCCCACAAGTTTTGCATTGAACTGCCTGCTTTTTCACACCCTCTTGCTTCACCTGTACGTTTTCAAAATAGTTCACTTTTCTCTTTTCGCTTCCTCCCTTACTTGCACTATTAATTTTCCCCTTCTCAGCTACCTCAACCTTACTTTTGTTCTTCCTCTCCTTGTTATAGAGGCTCATGATCTCACTCCCTTCCTCAGCAATTATCGCCTTTTCCATAAGTGCTGCAAATGTTGGAATCTGCAACACTGCCACCTTGTTATAGAGCCAGGGTTTTAGTCCTAACTCGAACCTTCTCGCCTTCCTAGCCTCCGTATCAACTTGATGCGGAGCAAATCTAGCTTACTCATTAAATTTAGCGGCGTAATCCGCAACTGACATGTAATACCCGGTAAAAAAATAAAAATAAATAAATAATATTTAAATCCATATTTTAATTGGGCTTTTCTTATGTTTGGGTAAAATTGTATTTAATTATTGTGGACCATAATATGTATGTGATTACATTAATTTGGGCTTTTATACTAATTGGGTCTATTTTATATTTGGGTAATATTAAAATTCTATTTAAATTAGGAGAGTTAATAAATTAATAAATAATTACTAAACCTAATCTTACTTTCTTATACGAATCGGAAAAAAAAGGGGCAGCGACTGAGAGAGATCTGACCGAGAGCCACAAGGAGAGCAATTTATATTATATTGCTAGGTATTTCTGGTAAGTATTAACTATAGTTTCTTGGATATAGCAGTCATTAATTGAGATCATTATGCAGGCATATGTATATATATATGTCATATGATTTGGATTACATGTGAAAGTATTGTTATGAATTAATGGAAATCATGTGTGGATGGAACATGTGTAATAATAAAGTATTACAAGCAAGAGATGTTGAATTGTTGAGTATGATTATGTTAGTAGAATTAATTATTAATATTTTGAATACAGTAGCAAATTTAACTCTATGATGGCAATATGATAACAATAGTTGTCGAATTGTATTGCTTCCTTGGTGCATCTGACTAAAGGAGTAAAAGCATATATATACATATATAAGATACTTTAATTTAATATTTGACTCTTATTTTGAAAGGAACAAAGAAAAATTAAAAAAATTAAAATTATTTAGTAATTAGTAATTTAACGCATAGTTTATTAATTTATTTTGTTAATTTGTTTAATTAGTTCGAACGGGGGGAACTTAAAGAGTTATTTTTGTAATATAAATTTTGGAGTATTAATAATTGATAAAAGGCGATGATTAAAGGCATATTAAATAGATTATGAATTATTTTAGAATTATTAGTTGAGATTATTTTGACTCAGTTTAGAGAATTGTACTTATTACTTTATTGATGGATCACTACTATTAATGTTTTGAGGTTGTTAGTGCTCTGTTTTTTTATTTTGAGGTTTGTTGTGCTTTGCACGTGACCTCCCTTTCCTCTTCGGGAAGGGGGTGTTACAGATATGGTATCAGAGCTTAGGTTCTTTCTTGTAGAAAACCTATTTATGTTTGACCTGTGAGTTGTGGGTAAATCATTGGGTAGACGTAGGAGTTTGATTTGATTTTGTTATCTGTTTGGTTGGTCTTGATTTTGACCAAGTGTTTTTAGCTCTTTAAATTGTAATTGATTTGAGAAAGGCGAGTTAACTTGTTAAGATTATTATTGTTATATTCGTTGGAGTAATAATGTTTGTTAAGGATGGTGATTTGATCATTAAGGATAATAATGTCATACTTTGTTCAGTTAAGAAATGATTATACGATTATGATATGAGCAGTTGTATAAGTGAGTTTTGATATTGGAGAATTATTTGTTAAAGTTATTTCAGGTAATTACAAATTATTATGATTTTGGAATTGAGGATTTTATTTGGGTTAAACTCTAATTTTTGTTAAGTTGTGAATAATTTGAGGTATGTGAATCGGTAGGATAATATGATAAAGTGAAAACTATTAAGTACAAAAGATCTCTTGTAATTTTGAGTTGTAAAGATTCGAGGTAATTAGATTATTCTTTTGGAGTAAATGAATTTTGCGATTATTTCCTAGTAGAATATTGGAGTTATCTTATATGAAATTTTGAGTTATAGTATGAGGAGATTTTGGAATTTGTTGGGTTAAGGTTTGCACTAAGAGGATGATTGATTTATTGAATGATTAGATATTAAGTGATGAATCTTTAAGAGATTTTGAAAGCTATCATTTGCTTATTCAGATAGTAGGATATATGATTTGGAGTTTGGTAAGGTGATGGAGAGATCTTAGTAGTAGTATATTTTTGGTGTAATAATATTTGAGATCTAATTTGATTGGAGGTTATGATATTTTGAAATTTTTGAGGACTTAGTGAGAGTTGGTGATATAATTTAAGTTGTTTTGTTTATCTGATGTTTTTTGAGTTTTGTATGAATTTATGTAAAATTAAATAAAAATAATTTGTTAAATCTTTGTCATGTGTGGAGCATAAACGTTTTACGAATTAAAAATTATTTTAAATAATTTGGGTATTCGAATCGTATTTGGATGAAGAGAAGTGTTTGTGATTTCGAATTATGTTCCGAAGAGTACGTACGCTTGCAAGAATGAAACTCAAAGATATTAACGGGGGGGCCCGCACCAACAGTGGATCATGTGATTTAACGCGAAGAACTTTACCAAGGCTTAACACGGTAGCCGACGAATCTTTTACGAGTACATGGATAATTGTGTGGACCTATGGACTTACCAGGCTTGATCGTTACAAATGGCGGCGCTACGTCGTAACTAAATTATTATTTTTTTTTGTAGCTTATTTGAATTCCGAGGACGGAATTATTTTTAAGGGGTGAAAAATGTAATAACCCATATTTTTTAAAATTAAATATTAATTAATTTTATTGTATACAATTGTATTTAAATTGGAAAAGGTAAATGATTTTTGTTTCCCTGTTTTCTTCCTTGTTTTGTTTTGGAAAATTAAATTCTTTTAGTTGGTAATTAAATAATTGATTAAAATTAAAATTGAGAAAGATAATTCCTTTTGTTGAAGTCTTGTGGTAAAACTATTCGAGCGGAGTATTCGCATCTTTTGAATAATTAGGTACGTTATTCTTTTGATTCCGGTGACGGAATCCTTTTTAAGGGGTAGGTGATGTAATACCCGGTAAAAAAATAAAAATAAATAAATAATATTTAAATCCATATTTTAATTGGGCTTTTCTTATGTTTGGGTAAAATTGTATTTAATTATTGTGGACCATAATATGTATGTGATTACATTAATTTGGGCTTTTATACTAATTGGGTCTATTTTATATTTGGGTAATATTAAAATTCTATTTAAATTAGGAGATTTAATAAATTAATAAATAATTACTAAACCTAATCTTACTTTCTTATACGAATCGGAAAAAAAAGGGCCAGCGACTGAGAGAGATCTGACCGAGAGCCACAAGGAGAGCAATTTATATTATATTGCTAGGTATTTCTGATAAGTATTAACTATAGTTTCTTGGATATAGAAGTCATTAATTGAGATCATAATGCAGGCATATGTATATATATATGTCATATGATTTGGATTACATGTGAAAGTATTGTTATGAATTAATGGAAATCATGTGTGGATGGAACATGTGTAATAATAAAGTATTACAAGCAAGAGATGTTGAATTGTTGAGTATGATTATGTTAGTAGAATTAATTATTAATATTTTGAATACAGTAGCAAATTTAACTCTATGATGGCAATATGATAACAATAGTTGTCGAATTGTATTGCTTCCTTGGTGCATCTGACTAAAGGAGTAAAAGCATATATATACATATATAAGATACTTTAATTTAATATTTGACTCTTATTTTGAAAGGAACAAAGAAAAATTAAAAAAATTAAAATTATTTAGTAATTAGTAATTTAACGCATAGTTTATTAATTTATTTTGTTAATTTGTTTAATTAGTTCGAACGGGGGGAACTTAAAGAGTTATTTTTGTAATATAAATTTTGGAGTATTAATAATTGATAAAAGGCGATGATTAAAGGCATATTAAATAGATTATGAATTATTTTAGAATTATTAGTTGAGATTATTTTTAATTTGAGGTTAATATGTTTAGGTATGAATAACGTTTCGTATTTGATATCGTTGGCATTTGAGGGTAAGATTTGGTGGAGTGTGCTATAAATGGTTTGGAAGTATCAGGTACGGATTCTGTACTCTTTCAGCGACATTCTTGTTAAATTTGATTTATTCGTTTTGTCCCTTATTTTGAAATTCTGTTATTATTTCACATAATTGTTCTTGTGAAATTCATATATTTGTTTCATTTTGGAGTTGACACCTTGGACTCGCATTTGTACTCTTTGAATCAGGTTATCATGTATAGTATTTATTTTGATAATTGTAGAGCGGTACATGTTGCTACCTTCTTTTTGAAACCTTATGACTATAATTTGATTTGGTTCAACATGTACATATAGAACCCTTTTGTTGGTATTATGTCGCATGTGTTGTGACATGGTATTTTGTTAGAATATACCGTAGGGTATACCTGAGCTATAACCACCTGTGGGGGTACCACAGGCATGTCGTCTTGGCACGAGAGGCATGACACTCTCCGTGGCGGTGTGATTAGTCCACGGCGTCTCCGTTTTGGGCTCCGGAGGAAGTGGGCCGTTTGGTGTTTAGTTGTGGGAGGCATATGGGTTAACCCTAGTTTTCTGTTCTGCGGATTGGTGATGTTGTGCCAAATACACCTATCCGATTTACATACATTTGGATTCGCGGTCCAATGTGTGATTTGCCTGTGTGGCATTGTTTTGATGTGCCTGTGTGGCATTATTTTGGCTGCCTATGTGGCATCATTTGATTTGCCTGTGTGGCATTAGTTTGACTTGTCTATGTGGCAAGATATATTTCTGAGCTCACTCGGTATGAAATAACCCCAGCCATTTGTTTCAGCCTATTATTTTATTGTATTAGTTTTGTTTGTTTCTGTTCAATTCAATTCATTGAGTTAGTTAATTCAGTTCGTTATTTCTTTATTCGTCTATTGGTTTAGTCAATTATGTTGATTCATATATATTCCATTCAGATCTTCGGATGTTATATTTTCGTTCGTACTTGCACTTGAGGCTTGTTCAGTAATTTGTCTCAACTGTTTTCGTATATCAGTTGTATATCTTTTGTATATCTGTATCCGTACTGGGCAATTGGCTCATGCTGTGTTTTTCTTCCGGCAGGTTTGCAGGGGTGATTCAGGACTAGTGTGATGAGAGTTTTGCCTTTGACCAGTTAGGTTGATTCACATTTTAAGTTTTGATTATTTTGACTCAGTTTAGAGAATTGTACTTATTACTTTATTGATGGATCACCACTATTAATGTTTTGAGGTTGTTAGTGCTCTGTTTTTTTATTTTGAGGTTTGTTGTGCTTTGCACGTGACCTCCCTTTCCTCTTCGGGAAGGGGGTGTTACATGACATATCTCCTTGTTTCAACTCTAAAAATTTTACCTCCATCCTAGCCTGCATACTAGTAGAAAAGTAATTCTCAAAAAATAAAGTTTTAAACCTTTGCCAAGCCACTACACCCTCTCCCGCTCTCACCTGATTTGCTTCCCACCAGAAGTTCACCTCATCCTTCATCATATAGGTGGCAAAAACCGTCTTCTGCCCCTCATCTACTCTAGCTATCACAAACGCCTTCTCAATTTCTTTAATCCAGGTTTGAGCTTCTACAGGATCAGTTGTACCTTTAAATTCTGGTGGTCCTACAGCTTTAAAATCTTTGAAATTTGCTAAGTGATTTCCCGGCTGATTTCCTGCTGCTGGTATTCCTTGTTGCATGGTCTGAGCTATTATATTTGCAAAATGCTGTATCGGGTCTACTGGTTGCTGTCCCTCAACGTTGTTGACAGATCCTTCTGCCCTTTGGTTTCGAGTTTGACGTCTTGGCGGCATTTTCTGATTAATTAAAAACCATAAATTAACTTACATTCTACATCTTAGCATACGAGTTTATACTTTTTAAACATAATTCAAACTTAGATTCATATTACTTTAATAGATAATTTACATAGCATAGCATAATTGCTTAAAACATCATTCATCCCTTGGTGATTACAGGAATCAGGATTTACAACCTTACTAACACAAAAGTTTTAGAATATTACATCACACAGACATATTAAGCACATATATTATATTAAACATGCCTACACAACGGAATCTATAATATCTAGTTAATAAGTCCTTTTTCTTGGATAATTCTTTGCCTGATGATCTTTCTTTCCACAAACAAAGCATGCTCCCCTTTCATAATCAGGACAATACTGAGTAGTATGTCCCTCATAGCCGCATAGATAACATATTCTTTTCCACTTCTTCTTACTAGGTCTTCCTAAATTATGGTCTTCTATTTTTCTTTTTCCCTTATCTCTCGGAGTTGCACACGAAGTGTTGCTTGAAGCCCCCATCTGATCAATTTGAATTTTTAGTTTATACTGCCCTTCCATCGTTTCTATTAATACCTGACATAACTGACTATTAAGCAGCTTCTCTATTTCCCACAACTTTTCCAGAGAAGAAATCTGGTTCCTCAAATTCTGTACTTCCATTGATGCTTGTCCGACTTCCCTTTTGGGATCTGAATCACTATCTGTCAGCTCTACCATTTCCGGATCTGGTGCTACATTTTCCACGATAACCACCTCATCCGATTTGGTTTCATTGCGAGCTTCTATTTCAGCTATTGGCTGCGATATTAGCTCTGGTATATGGGTTTGATCCTTCTTCATGTTATAGGCGTACAGCAGACCTTTTTCTCCAGACATCTACACACATAAATTATCTTGATTAGTATATACATGCAACAAGTAATAGTTTTATTTATGTTATCTTTTATTTCGTTTGAAGATGGATTTAGTCAATTCATTTCTTTATAAACTCTATATGAGCCATTTATATATCCATATACCACGGTTTAAATACAAACCAACTAAACATCTTATGTACTCCTATAAACGCTTAGGACATAAACTGCCTACCACCCAATATCCTCTAATGGACAAAAGTGAGGATTCACGACCACATACCCTTTACTAAACTATAGATTAGAGTCTGCTACCATCCCATACATTCAACAAGGCATAAGGATTTACAACAACTAAACAGTCCCTAATAGAAACACAAAAGTGGGACTATTTCTAACATGAGTACAAATCAACGCTTGCTCTCACTATTGGAGGACAGCTCCATCCACTCCGAGTCAAACTTCCTAAAGGCATTGTCTAAAAATTGCTCCAAGGTATATATTTTTGCATCTTTCGCCTCCATCTCAACTTTCATCTGTCCTAACTGTAGCTCTTTCTGCTTCAACCTTCTTTGTAACTCAGCAATCTCTGCCTGTGCTCGATAAGCGGCATCCCTATACTGTTGCTCTGAAATCTGAAGGGTCTGGTTCTTTGTCTCCACCTGCTCAACCCTGTTCTCTAGCTCAACATTTCTAGCCAACAAATCCCCTATCATTGCAAGCTCCAAGGACTCCCTACCAGAGTCCCTTGACTCTTGGTTCACCGAGTAACTATTTGAACCCTCGCCAGCCATCCTATGATCACAATAAATAATCAACAACAACATTAGTACCACAATAAAATATATTCATTGATAAAATGAAAAGATATTTTATTCAGTACGATAATACTTGTTGGATCTCATTAAACCCTCCCCTAACTAACACATTCTATAAAAGTTTTCTACTAAGGTTATAATTCTAGGCTTCGCATTCCTAATGTTTATAACCTACAGCTCTGATACCATCCTGTAAAGTCCCCGAACCCGGATACTTGAAACCCGAACTCGGTACTTCACGATATCATTTCTATGAGCGGAATTCTACTACTAATAATAATAAAAATATATAAACGATCATTTTACAATACTTATTTATCAGAGTTCATCACCCAAGTACGTAAACTTTAAACATACATTACCAGTCATGTTAATAATAAAACATATATCATAGTCTTCATAATCTTAACTATTACAAGTAATAATAACTGCAGTCAACCAGCTATCTTCCCTTTCCCTTTGTTTTTGACAGAACCTTCAGGTTGTTCGCTCTTAACTGAAAACATTAAAATTAAGCAAGGATGAGCATTTGAGTGCCCAGCAAGTATTAACAATATATATATATATATATATATATATATATACTGAAGGAATTTAAATGCTTTCTATATACTATTCTTCTACAACAAGGCAAAAGTTGTGAAGTAATCTATACCAATAATAATTACATAACTATTTCAAAATTTTGAAACTACGTACAGACTATATAAAGATTTTATGTGACATAGTATGAATATTGTTTTCATTTTTGAAAAGGTTAAACAGAATATTCATCTGTAAACCGTCATAACTTACGAACACGGGGGTGATCAGCCTGTTGTGCCCTGCATTGATCAATACTACATTACAAAAATGGTGTTACCATTTACTTGATCCGCCATAGGCGCATAAAAGTTTTCCCTGATAAGGGATGTTCATATTTGTCAGGGTTCCAAGCCAAAGGTTTTATCTTATCCAACAAAAATCTATAATTTAACATATATGTATATCAAAGGGATATCAACATGCGATTAAATACTATGATTATCCAAGTGGGGACACTTGTATAATCATTTATAGAAATTAACGAATAGAATATATATCTGAATTATCATATACTAACATGTTGATAATCAATGGGCGTATATAATATAGACTTTAAAATCTTTACAGTAATAATATAACTTTGAAACATTCTTACATTTATCCAATGCATAAAGAAAATGAAAAGGTAGGGTACTTGCCTGATGTGCCTGCTACAAATTCTTAACTTAATTCTACCCTTTTTATCACAACCTATCATTAAGCAAATCAATCATTCGATTAGAACATTATATCATAACACATAATACTGCATATAGCAGTCAGCACATTCCTAATCACGTTTGTCACATAACTTAACGACCATTATATCACAATTAAACATTTTACAAGTCAATACTATCTAAGTTCAGATCAATTTCTGAAATATGTCGAGCTATCGGCAGCCTTATCAGATAATAATCGAGTCTAAGACTCTATTCTGCATCAGAATATTTATATAGATAACTTAAACAACAGTCACACTATTTTTCATGACCTCATAATAATTTTAAAACAATTATTACCATTTATCATAATTTTTGAAATATCAGAATCATTATTAAATAATTTAAATATCAAACAATTCTATTAAAATATTAATTTATCATTATCCAAATATTAAAAGTTTGAATTACAACTTAAAATATTTTTAATTCACTTATATCCTTTTTAAATGATTTTTAAATAAATAAAACCATTTTTAAAACTATTTATTTAATATAATAATTAAATAAATTTAATATCATTATTATTAAATTATTAATGAAATTATCCTTTAAATATTAAAAGTTACATCTTATAACTTAAAATATCTTTAAACACTTTATTTTCATTTAAAATGATTATTATAATATTAAAATTATTTTTAAACCAAATTATTTAATATAATTATTAAATAACTTTAATATCATTATTAATCATTAATTAATGAAATTAACCATTAAATATTAAAAGTAATATTTTATAACTTAAAATATTCTTAAATACCTTATTATTATTTAAAATGATTTTTAAAATAATAAAATAATTTTTAATTTAATTATTTAATTCATTTAGTAAATAACTTAATTATCATTAATATTAATTTATTAATGAAAATTATCAAATAATATTAAAAGTTATTAAAAATAACTTAAAATATTTTCTTATATCATAATAAAATTTTAAATGATTTTTCAAATATTAAAATCATTTTTAAATAATTTATTTAATATTATAATTAAATAAATTAAATACTTTTAATATTCTAAAAATATTAAATATTTATGAAATATATTTAAAATAATTAAAAACTAAATTTTAGAATTTAAAATAATTTTTAATAATTTATTTTGTATTTTTAATAATTAAAAACTATTTTTTTCTATTTATTAAATTATTTCCGGAAATTAAAAAATTTTCTATCGCTAAAGACCACCTATAACGACAGAACCGTAGCTATAGGTGTTCTTCATGTTCTTCATACAAACCCAGAATTTCAATGACAGAACCGAGTGGCTATGTTTGACCGTGAATAACTTAGTGTGTGTTGTGATTCTGGACTCGGTTTTGGTCAGATTAAGTAGTACAATTACAAGACTATAAGATACAATAATCAACATGGACAAATCACATAACACCAACCAGATCTAATCGTCCAAACTCATTGTCAGAGGCTGTTCTTCATTTCTGGGTTTCCCAGAATTGAAGAACAGACCGACTGACCACTTTTGATTGCCAGCTACTTGCAACATATTAACTGTTTTTGAGACCTAAGAGCTTTAATGTGTAGACAACATGTAGGACTACATATTCATTACATAAAATAAACAAAACATCAACACATCAATCAGTTACAAGCCGGTCAACCACTGACAGAATCTGTGTTCATGGGTTTTTCTGGGTTTTCCAGAAAACCGAGAACATGAGTTTCTCTACTACTTTGACCAGCCACCATTTTCAATATATGAAATGTTTTAACTATATAAAAGCATGATTTTATAGTCAATACACTAGACTACAACCTAGCTTCAACAAACCAAACAAAACAACAACTACCAGCAAGATCAGAAGCCACAAACTTATTGTCAGACGCTGAAAACTATTTCTGGATTACCCAGATCTCAGCCGGTCATGCTCGGTCAACGTGCTTTGACCTTAAATAACTTTTGATCTATAACAGATATGACTTTGCTTCTTTTTACAGATAAAAGAAAACATTGTAAGCTACTAATAACAACTTAAAAACAACACAAAACATCATCGAGCAAGGATATGTGGCCACTGACATTCATTGTCAGGCCACAGAATCAAGTTATTCCCGGATCTTGTAGATCTTCAATTCTGAGCTTCTAGATGTTATGGATCTAACATCTAGCAACCCAGATCATCACTAGATATTAAAACCAACATAATACAACATTTAAACACAAAATCTAACAACAAATTATGGACAGATTTTCTAGCTTGAGTTTTATATCTTTCTTGGTTTGATCTTGATCTTAAGCTACTGATTTGAAATGGGATTTCGTGGGGCTGAATTTTGGGACTAATATAACACTGATTTTCGTTGGTTTTAGAGAGAGAAAGTCTAAGTGGAGTGTTGTTGAACAAAATAGCAAAATGAGCATTTTTTTTCTCTTTCTTAATCTTATATACTAGAGCTAGGGAATGATTTGCTGAGCTAGATGGCTGCCATTTGTTGTTTTAAATCTTCAGCATATCAAGAGTTGGTGACCAACCCAAATCATAGCAAGATTCACACTCCATCTTCTAGCACATGTGTAAAAAGGGCATAAAAGTCATTTTATTATTAATTTTTTTACGGAACAAAAATAATTTGGACAAAGTATTAGGGTTTAATAATACTAGTATATTTAACCTTGCTAATTTTTAGCAATTAGGGTCTATCAATTCACTTAACTAGGATTTCTAAAAACACAATTAGGGTTTTTAATAATTAGAAAATACAATTATAATTGATGTCTCCAATTTAATACACCTTAAAGTAACACATAAATTTATATCATATAATACAGATATATAACAGTATTAAATCTTATACAATGAAACTAGGGTTTTCGAATATAATAACACAATTAATCAATTATTATCAGCTCTCGTACATGCAGTTCATATTATAATACTTAGAATATTAAAATTAAATATCATAATGTTATTATTATTCTTTATCCAAAACCAAGAATAGGGTTGGTAAAAATATTATTAGGGTTTGGTCGTAATATAATAAAATTGTTCCACACATTAACATTGCACACATAATCATACACATTTATAATACTAATAAATAATAATATAATATTATTATTCTCATTCCCTGATAAAAATCCGAAATTAGGGTTTGGATTCTATATCTGGTTTACCTTTCATAAATAACTTAATTAACTTAATAATCTGAACAAAATTCATTTAATTTTTATAAATATTCTAAAATCATTTCATAGATTATTTAAATAATAGTTAATTTTATTTTCATAGAAAATAACTGATAAAAACCTTTCCAATATGGAATTAATTATTATAAAATTATAATTGATAATAATCCATGATTCTAAAATAAAATCATTTACAATTTTTCATGTAATAAATATATTTTATATTTACCACATAAATACATATTCACAATATCTTGTACAAATCCTCATCCTTAATATATATATATATATATATATAAATTATACACAAATTTATTTATTTATTTATATAGAAAATATCGGATTGTCACAAACATCCCATTCACAGAAGCCCTAAAGAAAATGTCGTGTTATGCGAAGTTCATGAAAGGAATTCTATCGAGGAAAAAGAAATGGGATGATTTTGAAACAGTGGCACTAACAGAGGAGTGTAGTGCGGTGTTACAGCATAAGTTACCACCAAAACTTAAGGACCTGGGGAGCTTTACTATCCCATGCACGATCGGGAAAATGTCGTTTAACAAATGTTTATGTGATTTGGGGGCGAGTGTGAACGTTATGCCATTGTCAGTATACACAGAATTGGGTTTGCCCGCGCCAAAACCTATAAATATTTCATTGCAGTTGGCGGATAGGTCAGTCACATATCCGAGAGGCATAGTAGAGGATATTTTGGTTAAAGTGGATAAGTTTATATTCCCAGCAGACTTTATCATTCTGGATTTCGAGGAGGATAAGAACATCCCGATTATCTTAGGGAGACCTTTCTTGGCCACGGGAAGGACACTCATAGATGTACAAAAAGGAGAAATTACTATGAGAGTCCAAGATCAAGAAATCAAATTTAATCTGTTCAAGGCCATAAAATTCCCTACGGATGAGGAAGAATGTTTTCGGATGGATTTAATTGAGCAAATCATCGGTGAAGATATGAGTAAGAGTTTGGTCAACGATCTGTTAGAAACAACATTATTGGGGGATGAAGATAACGAAGACTCGGAATTTGTGGACTACTTACAGATGTTAGACTCATTGCCACGAGTTAGCCAATTCAGAGAATCGTTTGAACCTTTGCACACTGAGGAGATAGCCGTAGAAAATTGAAACCGTCATTGGAAGAGCCACCAACATTGGAACTTAAGCCACTCTCTAAACATCTCAGGTATGCGTACTTAGGCAATTCAAATTCTTTACCTATAATTATTTCTGCTGCACTTAACGAATTGCAGGAAGAAAAGTTGCTGAGGGTGCTTAGGGAACACAAATCAGGGATTGGTTGGACGATTGCGGATATAAAGGGAATTAGCCCTTCGTTTTGCATGCACAAGATTCTGATGGAAGATGATGCAAAACCGACGGTGGTGTAACAACGACGACTTAACTTGATTATGAAGGAAGTGGTAAAGAAGGAAATTCTGAAATTATTGGATGCCGGTATCATCTATCTGATTTTCGACAGTAAGTGGGTTAGTCCGGTTCATTGTGTGCCGATAAAGGGGGGAATGACCGTGGTACAGAATGAAGATAATGAGTTAATTCTAACAAGAATAGTGACAGGTTGGAGGGTGTGCATCGATTATAGGAGGTTGAATAAGGCAACCCAAAAAGATCACTTCCCGCTACCCTTTATCGATCAAATGATAGACAGATTAGTGGGACATGATTACTATTATTTATTGGATGGATACTCGGGATATAACCAGATCGCCATCGCTCCTGAGGATCAAGAAAAGACAACATTTATGTGCCCTTATGACACATTTGCATTCAGGAGGATGTCATTCGGGTTATGCAATGCACCTGCAACCTTCCAACGGTGTATGATGGCCATTTTTTCAGATATGGTGGAGAAAAATGTTGAAGTCTTCATGGACAACTTTTCGGTCTATGGAGACAACTTTGATACTTGCCTAGGGAATCTGGTCATGGTATTGCAGCGATGTATGGATACAAATCTCGTACTCAATTGGGAAAAATGCCACTTCATGGTTAAAGAAGGCATAATTTTTTGCCATAAGGTGTCGGCTCAAGGATTGATGGTGGACAAAGCAAAGCTGAAAACAATCGAGAACTGCCTCCACCGAGCTCAGTTAAGGGTATTAGAAGTTTTCTGGGACATTTTGGGTTCTACAGGAGGTTCATAAAGGACTTCTCTAAAATTGCAAAACCTCTATGCAGTCTTTTAGAGAAGGATGCTACGTTTAGTTTTACTGCAAAATGCAAGTCAGCGTTTGAATTATTGAAGAAGAAATTAACTACAGCCCCCATAATAGTCGCACCTGATTGGAATATGCCATTCGAGCTAATGTGTGATGCGAGCGACTATGCGGTTGGGGCTGTTTTGGGCCAACGCCGAGACAAGGTGCTTCACGCCATATACTATGCAAGCAAAACACTCACAGAAACTCAAATGAATTATACAACCACGAAAAAGGAATTGTTTGCAGTGGTGTATGTAAGGCTTCAACTTTTTATAAATGAAGATTTAATTTTCTCTATTTTGAAATAGTAAGGGGTTGATTTGATTAATGTGGTTAGTTATGGGTAAAATGCGCAAATATTTTAAATAAGCAAGTGGTTATAAAATATTCATTGTTGTCGGAGAATATTCGTTTGGTCGTGGAATATCCTTGCTGTCGGGGAATATTCGTACAATGGCGCAGCCTTGTGTGGGCCCATAGCGGAAAGCGATTGGATGAAGAAAAAGACAAGTATGAGTTGTTTATAAATAACGGCGTATTTGTTACCGTTAATACTATTGGAATACCCGGTGGTTAAAACATAGTAATACGCGTTGTTGCACAGTAGCACACGATATTGCACCAATGATTGATTTTTACGTAAGAAGGCACTACTCAATAATTGTTACTGTAATTACTGTTTAGTATTTTATTTTATTGATTCAATAATTGCTGCGTTGATATTTTACATTACTGTTGTTTCAATAATTGTCACTACACAGTATTTTCCATTATCGAAGAAATAATTCATATTATCTGAATAATATTATTAGAAAACATTATTGGCAATGTCTAGAATGTTCTGTCTAAAGAGAGGTTTGATCACCTAATTGCGCTAGTAAGGAGAAATTCTTATTGGAAAGCCCCCTCTTTCCTGGGAACGGCCTGGTTGCCAGTACTGTGATTCTGCAATATTATTTGTGAATAATTAATTATTGATTTATATGATGAGGAAAATATTGATTTTATGTGGATATAGATGGAGAAAATTTTTAAAGTGACAATTGTTAAAAATTGATTTTTTATCTTTTCTGATAAAATAATATTTTATTATATTATTATAATATAATAATGGGGATATTTTTACAATGAATGTGGAATATATGAGTATATGAGGATAAGGAGTATTTTTGTTACAAAAGTTTTTTAAAACATGTTATACATGTCGGTGGACCCCATTTCTTGACTGAAATTTGATTATAGCCTATAAAATCGTACGTTTATGGATTTTGGTCAATTTCTATTTGGAATTTGGAAAAACTTTCTTCTGCAAAGTTGTAGAGAATTGAATTTTCTATAGAAAGTCGCGAGATTCGAATTTTCTGATAAAAGGGATATTTATTATGAATTATTAAAGTTCTGAAATTCCTAAATATTGATTTTTAGAAGTTTTAATTATTTTAAATAATAAAAACGTTTTGTATACTTGGTTTGCATCATTAGCATGTGCAAGATGGCTAATTTCAGATCTAAGAGTGGGCGTAAGAAATTTGGTTATAAATATTAATATTATATTAAATTTTCTACTTTGGTGTTCTAAGCATTTTCCTATAAATATGGTGCTTAGGTTAGAATTGAAAATCATACCAGAAATTAAAGTTTTCTCTCTCTATAATATCGAACGTATTTGTGAGTATTTTAGTACTTTGAGTATTATTATACGGTGCAAGTTCTTTCAGCACTATATCTAGTATTCCAGTCAGAAGTACTATTCTTTCTGAGGTAAGGGATGTTATTTTCTTCTCAAATGATATTATTTCTTCAATATCATTATGCCAAAATATTGGTGGAAATATTTATCAAATTTGAAACTTTTTTATGTCGGGGTTACTATTCATGGGTTAGTATTCATGAGTTACTATTCATGAGTTATTATTTATGAGTTACTATTCATGAGTACTATTCACAAAGCATGATGATGTTTTTGTGAAATTTTTATCTTTTGGTGTCGAAGTTACTATTCACGTATACATCACTATTCACGTATACGACACTATTCACGAAAACGACACTATTCACAGAAAAATTAAATTTTTCCTTTTCGTCCAAAATATCTATTATGGATACTAGCTTTGATTGTATCCATGCTTTGATCATTCTTGAATTTTACTTCAGTATGATTATTTATGAAGTATTTTTGAACTCGGATTGTTTAAAGTACGAATCCATAATACTTGTTCTTTTGTTTCACTAGATTCGTTTTCTTTAAAATATTTTTCATCATCCTCAGTCCTAAATGATGATATAACTGAATATCTTTGGCCTGTAGTGCAAAGATGAATGATTTTCTGATGAATATCTTTGGCCCGTAGTGCAAAGATGAACAGGTGTTGAGATGAACATGACCAACAGATGAATATCTTTGGCCTGTAGTGCAATGATGACTATTTGATTTATGATGTATATTAATTGATGTTACAGGGATAAAATATCGATGATGGATTTTTAAATTCATAGATGATAGTAGATTTCATTCTCTACTTAACTCTTCTAATTAATTGTTATTTTTGCTGCGAAGATTGATTTAAAACTGGTTGTCTATTGTATTCTATTAGATTTTTTCCTTTTGAGGACTAACGATAATTTGTTCTATATTATCTTAGTCATAATGTTCTTTACTGGGCTAGTTGAGCTCACCCTTTTTCTTGTTATTCCATTTTTCTTCTCAGGAGGCGAGAATGTAGCGAGTACTAGTCGGGGTGTGGAATGATGGTTCTAGAAGTGGTTCTAGTAGTCCTCACTATTTTGTAAAATAGTGTATCAATAATTATAATGAGGACTTATTTGAGTGTGAATATTGTCTAGAAGACAATATTTGTATTTAAACTCACAGTTTATGTGTTGTCGTATTTTGCACGACAATTGTATTAGCGAAGTTGTAGTTGTTTCTGTACCATGTATTTGGCGACTCAGAATGGGTTGGATAGAATAGACCTATTTTGGGGGCATCACAGTTGGTATCAGAGCTTAGGGATATGATCTTTGGCGGAGATCGGAGAATAGTACTAGGAGGGGAAAGATGAGTAATCCTTCGCTAGTATGTCATACCTAAGCTTATTTGTTGGTCAGTCGAACTATATGGTTAATATGTGATATGTTAATTTGTTTAATTAACCCTTGTTTTATGGCAGTATTTAAGAATGGCAGCTGAGAATATTATCGGTGGAGTTATTGAGACCGTGGAAACACCTTTAATCACCACCCAGGGAAACGTGCAACAGGAAGGTAATATTCCTCCTGTAAACAACACCACTGAGCAGACGATGAACGACGGGATGTTTAGGAGCTTTTTGCAGTTAATGCAAAACCAGACGAGGGAGACTCGTGTACAGAATACAGGTGGAAATGATAGCAACACGCGGCTTGTCACGGCCAAGCAGTTCAAAGAGTTGGGACCACTAGAATTTAAGGGAAAGCCGGATCCAATCATGGCGGAAACGTGGGTCAAGTAAATTACCAAGATATTTGATGTCTTGGGATGCACGGAGGAACAGAAGGTTCCATTCGCCACCTTTATGTTTCGTGACGAGGAAGATTACTAGTGGGAGTTTGTGAAACGTACCCAGCCTGCCACACTCCGTATGTCTTGGGAAACGTTTTAGAAAATTTTCAACGAAAAATACTTTCCTGAAAGTATTCGCCATATGAAAGAGGTAGAGTTTATTAGACTAGAACAAAACAACATGACGGTGTCCCAATACGAGGCGAAGTTCGCAGAGTTATCCAGGTTTGCACCTCATTTGGTAGAGAATGAGGAACGAATGACGAGGATGTTTCTTAGAGGTTTAAAACTCGAGATTCGGCAATATCTTATCTCTCATAAATTTTCTTTATATTCAGATGTTATCAACATGGCTCAATTATTAGAGTGAGATAGCGAGTACGTTCAACCAAGAGACCGCAATGAGGATCATATCGGTGACAGCAGTCATCAGAACAACGATAACCAGTGGTGAAAGAAAAATACGGACAAGAGCGACAACCATTCTGGTGGTAATCGTGGCCATGAAAATAGAAGAAGCGAGTCGGGGGGAGATTTTAAAAAGAGGAGATTGAACAATGACACTGTGAAGACGTCAGCACCAACATCAACTAGTTTTAAGGGAGGAGAACAACCACCGGTCGTATGCTATAAATGTGGAAAAGAGGGACACATCAGCCCAAACTTTCCACAACAGTTCAAGGTATGCTATAATTGTGGAAAGGAAAGATATATCGCTCGAGATTGTACGGTAGCGAAACCAAGTCCAGTGGGGATGGTGACTCAAAAGGCTGTCCCAGAAGAGTCAAAGTCAACGGTTCCTGGAAGTGTGTTTGTCGTGACTGGTCAACATGCGAGGAACCCAAATGAGGTGATCACGGGTTAGTTAATTATAATTTCTTATGAAGTTTATACCTTATTAGATACCGGTTCTACCCATTTATTTATCTCTCCTACTTGTGCTCAACGTTTAAACTTGACTCCGGAGAAATTAGACTTTGACCTATCTGTGGAAACTCCGTTATGAGAAACTTTCATCACATCCACTGTTTATAAATCATGTTTGATCCAAGATGGCACCATCACATTACCTGTTGACCTTCTATCTTTAATGATACTTGCTTTTGATGTGATTTTAGGGATTGATTGGTTAACTACTCATCATGCCAAAATTGATTGCTTTCGTAAGGTTGTTAGTTTTCATATTCCTAAGCAACTTATTATTCGAATTCAAGCAACCAAAACATTGAAGTTAAACACTTTCATATCAAGCTATAAAGTCATTCGTTATTGAAAAATGGATTTCAAGTTTTCTTAGCCCATGTTATGGACTTAAACAAAAATACATCAGATTTGAATGATATTTCTGTTGTTAGTAAATTTCCTGATTTATTTCCTGAAGAATTTCTTGGCTTACTCCCAAAGTGTGATATTGAATTTTGTATCGACTTTGAACCCGTTACAAAACCCATTTCTAAAATCTCATGGCTCTTATTGAACTTCAGGAGTTAAAAATTCAACTGTAGAAGTTTGTACCCGAGCCTTTATCTAGTGACTTCCTTTGTGGAATACACCAAAGCCAGACTCTCCGTAGGGGATGCCATATTCGTGCGATAGTAAACTGGTAGGTGTCATTGTGATGTGTTATCAAAGGTTGGGATATGAGTCACAGTTGAGAGCAACCTAAGTCAGTAATCGAAATACATAGCTTTTTATGCTTAGCTGGTTATTATAGAAGATTTTGTGGAAAGGTTTTCTCGAATCGTTACTCCATTAACGCAGCTGACTCGTAGAGATACAAAATTTGAATGGAGCAAGGAATGTGGGAAGATCTTCGAAGAACTCAATAGGAGACTCATTTCGGCACATGTTCTGACCATACCATCTTGGAAAAGCGAACGTGGTAGCTGACGGGTTGAGTAAAAGATCGTATACGAGTACGAATGCGATATTGTCAAAGACCCATTTAATATAACTTACAAATGATAGATATAGATTTAAAGACTGTAGGGACTCACATGATGATATACAAGTAGAACCGACTTTAATCGATAAAGTTAAAAATGTTCAAGCTACACACCGGAGCTGATGAATATGAAGAAGTAGGTACAAGAAGTTGTTATTCCAAAAGTGAGGAAAGCTCAAACCTTCGATTTATTAGTCCATTTGAAATCCTCGATTGAATAGGAACTATGGCCTATAGACTTTCTTTACAGCCAAGTATGACGCGTGTTCATAACATTTTTCGCGTATCGATGTTACGTAAATATGTGGACGACCCGAACCACATTATTGAGTTAGAACTAGACGATATAACAGAAGATTTAATGTACGAGGAGGTACCAGTCAAGATCTTGGATAGGAAGGAGCATGTCCTACGCATGTCAATTTCGAGGACAAAATTTCATAATGAGGGGAGGTTGTAAGGCCACAACTTTTTATAAATGAAGATTTAATTTTCTCTATTTTGAAATAGTAAGGGGTTGATTTGATTAATGTGGTTAGTTATGGGTAAAATGCGCAAATATTTTAAATAAGCAAGTGGTTATAAAATATTCATTATTGTCGGAGAATATTCGTTTGGTCGTAGAATATCCTTGCTGTCGGGGAATATTTGTAAAACGGCACAACCTTGTGTGGGCCCATAACAGAAAGCGATTGGATGAAGAAAGAGACAAGTATGAGTTGTTTATAAATAACGACGTAGTTGTTACCGTTAATACTGTTGGAATACCCGGTAGTTAAAACACAATAATACACGTTGTTGCACAGTAGCACGCGGTATTGCACCAATGATTGATTCTTACGTAAGAAGGCACTACTCAATAATTGTTATAGTAATTATTGTTCAGTATTTTATTTTATTGATTCAATAATTGTTGCGTTGATATTTTACATTACTGTTGTTTCAATAATTGTCACTACACAGTATTTTCCATTATCGAAACAATAATTCAAATTATCTGAATAATAATATTAGAAAACATTATTGACAATGTCTAGAAAGTTCAGTCTAAGGAGAGGTTTGGTAACCTAATTGCGCGCCAGTAAGGAGAAATTCTTATTGGAAAGCCCCCTCTTTCCTGGGAACGGCCTAGTTGCCAGTACTGTGATTCTGTAATATTATTTGTGAATAATTAATTATTGATTTATATGATGAGGAAACTATTGATTTTATGTGGATATAGATGGAGAAAATTTTTAAAGTGACAATTATTAAAAATTGATATTTTATCTTTTCTGATAAAATAATATTTTACTATATTATTATAATATAATAATGGGGATATTTTTACAATGAATGTGGGATATATGAGTATATGAGGATGAGGAGTATTTTTGTTAAAAAAGTTGTCTAAAACATGTTAAACATGTCGGTGGACCCCATTTCTTGAATGAAATTTGATTATAGCTTGTAAAATCACCCGTTTATAAATTTCGGTCAATTTCTGTTTAGAATTTGGAAAAACTTTCTTCTGTAAAGTTGTAGAGAATTGAATTTCATATAAAAAGTCACGAGATTCAAATTTTCTGATAAAAGGGATATTTATTATGAATTATTGAAGTTCTGAAATTCTTGAATATTAATTTTTGGATGTTTTAATTATTTTAAATAATAAAAACGTTTTTTATACTTGGTTGGCATCATTAGCATGTGCAAAATGGCTGATTTCAGATCTAAGAGTGGGCATAATAAATTTGGTTATAAATATTAATATTATATTAAATTTTTTACTTTGGTGTTCTAAGAATTTTCCTATAAATAGGGTGATTAGGTTAGAATTGAAAATCACACCAGAAAGTGATGTTTTCTCTCTCTTTCTCTCTCTATAATATCGAGCGTATTTGTGAGTATTTTAGTACTTTGAGTATTGCTATACGGTGCAAGTTCTTTCACAACTATATCTAGTATTACAGTCAGAAGTACTATTCTTTCTGAGGTAAGGGATGTTATTTTCTTCTCAAATGTTATTATTTCTTCAATATCATTATGCCAAAATATTGGTGGAAATTTTTATCAAATTTGGAACTTTTTCATGTCGGGGTTACTATTTATGGGTTACTATTCACGAGTTACTATTCACGAGTTACTATTCATGAGTTATTATTCACGAGTTACTATTCACGAGTACTATTCATGAAGCATGATGATGTTTTTGTGAAATTTCAATCTTTTGGTGTCGAAGTTACTGTTCACGTATACGACACTATTCACGTATACGACACTATTCACGAATACGACACTATTCACAGAAAAATTAAAATTTTCCTTTTGGTCCAAAATATCTATTATGGATACTAGCTTTGATTGTATCCATGTTTTGATCATTCTTGAATTTTACTTCAGTATGATTATTTATGAAGTATTTTTGAACTCGGATTGTTTAAAGTACGAATCCATAATACTTGTTCTTTTGTTTCACTGGATTCGTTTTCTTTAAAATATTTTTCATCATCCTCAGTCCTAAATGATGATATAACTGAATATCTTTGGCCTGTAGTGCAAATATGAATGATTTTCTGATGAATATCTTTGGCCCGTAGTGCAAAGATGAACAGGTGTTGAGATGAACATGACAAACAGATGAATATCTTTAGCATGTAGTACAAAGATGACTATTTGATTTATGATGTATATTACTTGATGTTACAGGGATAAAATATTGATGATGGACTTTTAAATTCATAGATGATAGTAGATTTCATTCTCTACTTAACTCTTTTAATGAATTGTTATTTCCGCTGCAAAGATTGATTTAAAAGTGGTTGTTTATTGTATTCTATTAGATTTTTTCCTTTTGAGTACTAACGATAATTTGTTCTATATTATCTTAGTCATAATGTTTTTTACTGGGCTAGTTGAGCTCACCCTTTTCCTTGTTGTTCCATTTTTCTTCTTAAGAGGGGAGAATGTAGCGAGTACTAGTCGGGGGTGTGGAATTATGGTTCTAGTAGTCCTCACTATTTTGTAAAATAGTGTATCAATAATTATAATGAGGACTTATTTGAGTGTGAATATTGTCTAGAAGACAATATTTGTATTTAAAGTCACATTTTATGTGTTGTCGTATTTTGCACGACAATTGTATTAGTGAAGTTGTAGGTGTTTCTGTACCATGTATTTGGCGACTCAGAATGGGTTGGATAGAATGGACCTATTTTGGGGGCGTCACAGTGTATGCGTTTTACAAATTCTGGGCATACTTGATCGGGACTAAGGTGATAGTCTACACGGACCATTCAGCGATTTGGTACCTAATAGCGAAAAAGATGCTAAGCCACGCCTTATCCGATGGATTCTCCTACTTCAATAGTTTGACTTAGAAATTAAAGATAGAAAGGGGACAGAAAATCAAGTAGCCGATCACTTGTCTAGGATGGAAAACAGATGTGAAATTAACGAGTCATTCCCTGATGAGCAACTATTTTGGATTTCTGCAGAATTTCCTTGGTATGCGGATTATGCAATTTTTTGTGAGCAATATTCTTCCATCTGACTTCACAAAACAAAAGAAAAAGAAGTTTCTGCATGATGTAAAGTGGTACGTGTGGGACGAACCATATTTATTCAAACAATGCGCCGACAAAATGATTAGACGGTGCATCCCCTATAATGAAGTGAAGAACATTATGCATGAGTGTCATTCCTCTACATATGGCGGGCATTATGGCAGCGAGCGGACAACAGCAAAGGTGTTGCAAGCCGGGTTTTATTGGCCCACATTATTCAAAGATGCCCACCATTTTGTCAAACAAATGCGATAGGTGTCAAAGGGTGGGAAACATCTCAAAACAGAATGAGATGCCCCTACAAACAATTCTTGAAGTGGAAATCTTTGATGTATGGGGCATCAATTTTATGGGGCTATTCTCTTCATCTTTGAACAATCAGTATATTCTACTCGCAGTGGATTACATTTTGAAGTGGGTTGAAGCTGCAACACTACCATCCAACGATGCCAAGGTGGTCCTCAAATTCCTATAGAAAAACATTTTCATGAGGTTTGGCACGCCAAGAGCAATAATCAGTGACGATGGTAGTCACTTCTGCAATAAAGCATTCACAGTTCTTTTGACACGTTATGTGGTCAAGCACAAGGTAGCGACATCGTATCACCCTCAAACAAGTGGGCAGGCTGAGGTATCAAACCGGGAAGTAAAGAAAATATTAGAGAAAGTAGTAAATCCGAGTCGTAAGGATTGGTCACTTCGGTTGGACGATGAATTATGGGCATACCGGACTGTGTAAAAACTCAAATCGGGATGTCACCATATCAACTACTGTACGGGAAGGCATGTCACTTACCGGTCGAACTACAACACAAGGATTATTGGGCGGTTAAAAAACTCAATTTTGATCAAGGAGCTGTAGGGGAAAAAAGACTACTTCAACTGAATGAGCTCGACAAATTCCGTCTTCACACCTATGAGAACTCCAAATTATACAAAGAAAAGGTAAAAAAGAAGGCACAACCAGAAAATTGTGCATCGAACATTCGAGCCAGGTTAATCAGTCCTCTTGTTCAACTCACGACTGCGATTGTTCCCAGGAAAGCTGAAGTTAAGATGGTCGGGACCATTCACTATAAAGCGGGTATTCTCTCATGGCACCGTTGAACTCTACAGTCGTAATCCATTAGAGACGTTCAAGGTCAATGGTCAACAGATAAAGCATTACTGGGTGGCGATTTAAACTGGGATGTCGTCAACATTACCCTCACCGATACACAGTGAAACAGGGAGTAGTCAGGCTGAATGACTTAAAATAAAGCGCTAATTGGGAGGCAACCCAATCATTTCTTTTTAATTATTTTATTTTCAATTGAACTTTTTTCCGTATTAATTATATTATAGCTTAGGATTTTAATTTATCGCTTTTTTTATTGATTCGTTCTAAGAGTATTGGAAATCTCTTATGCATGCTAAAATTTATCAAAAATCTAATAATCTTCACGTTTGATGGCTTGCAGGATGGGAAAATACAATTTTGGTGGCATAGCATGAATACAACAAAGTCAAATCTGGCCAACTTATAGTGGGCATGCCCATCGGGGCGGGCTCAATTGGCCTTGTACCCCCCCCCCCCGCCGGGGCGGGGGTACTGGAATCCCAACTTTAATTTGGCAGTTACACAGGGCCCACTTCATTCTCTTCCCATTTACTCAATTCGTTCCCACTACGTCTCTTTCCCCCCAATTCAACTTCAACGTCTACCCATCGTACAAATTCCTACCCACGATTTAGCCACATATCTTCATTATCTCACCCTATTATTACCCATAAACCCATTGTGACGAACGAGATTTTTGTAATTTAATTTTAATATTTATTGAATTAAATAAATATTGTCGATGATTTAATTATTAGATTAAACAATTAATTGATGCAATTATAATAGATTAATTTAATTATATGTGTTATATTTATTAAATTAATGCGGAGAATATTTATTATTCAAAGTATGTATTTATGTGAGCTTATTGAATTAAATGAAATATTTATTAAGCATAATGTTATTTTAATTAATAATTAATTAGAGATTTAATAATTTGACATAATTAATAAATAAGAAATTAATTATGTGACTGTGTGAATTAATGATAAATTATCATATTTTATTTAAATTAAAGTAAATAAGATATTTGATTTATTTTATAATTGGGCGTGACACTATTGAACTATAGGATAAAAGCCTTATTAAATTAAATGGTTTTGAACCAATTAAGCCTAGCCAAACGCAGCCTATTTGGGAATTGGGAGCAGTTAACCCATGATCGGGTTAACTGACCACAACTGCGATGTTTCTTTATTATATACGTACTCTTCTTCTTCTACTATCTATGTTTGGAAAAATAGTCAGAGAGAGTTTGAGAAATTGTCAGAGAAAATTTGAGAGATTGTGAAAGAGATTGAGAGTGAGGGACTGAAAAGTATCTAAGCCTACTAATCTACACTCTACGCTTTGGGTAAATTCTTCAACCCATTTTTATTACGTTGTTTAAGTTTTCATGAAAATGGCTCTATGTTTTTGGTAAACCTTATGTAATTGAAAAGGGTAAGGATTATGAGTTTATATATGTGATAAATGTCATCATATCATATTTTGCTATATATTGTATGTTAACCATAACATCAATTTCATAAAAATATATGTCGTAGATTGTTTCTTCAAAAAATTATAGAGTGTGAAAATATGGCCTTACATACCAAATTTAACACAATAATCATAAGTTGTATCATAAATTTATACATGTATGTGTTAATATGTTAACGTATTATGTTTTTACTATGTTGTATGAACCATAACATCAGTTTCATTAAAATAAATTAATTGGAAGTTATGGTCATATTCTGTGTTCTTCAAAGAACTGTATAATTTAACTTGTGAGAGATTTTTGGCCTAATTTGGCCTTGTTATGTTCGCGAACTGCAGAAACTGAGTCTGGGTAACCCCTCCCTCGGCGGGCATTACCAAACTAAATTACCCCGCCCCGGTGGGCAAAAAAAAATATTCGATGAAAATTACTATTAAAATATTTATAAAATAGAGTAAATATTTTAATTGAGATATATATGGAATAAAATAAATATTCGATGAAAATTATTATTAAAATATTTATAAAATTAAGTAAATATTTTAATTGAGATATTTATGGAATAAAATAAATATTCGATGGAAATTATTATTAAAATATTTATCAAATGAAATAAATATTTTAGTTGAAATATTTATGGAATAAAATAAATATTCGATGGAAATTATTATGAAATAATTTATTCGAGTGTAATAATAGTAAGAGAATAAAAATATTCTAATTTAATTAAGTAATTAAATTAGAAGGGTAATGATTTGTTAAATAAAGTGGAGTTTATATTAAATAATTAAGTGAAAATGTAACTAATGAATGTCGTGAATACATATGGTATGTGTGTAGGATTTGTGGTGAATGAAAATAGTAATCGTTTAGCCTACGCACGAGGCAAGTTTTCTAACCCTACTTGTTATCATTATTCATGTTTATAAATTACCTCGAGCAAATTTTTGTTATTATTAAATCAAGTTCAAATTGTTATATTAAAGATTATTTATCTTTTCAAAGTATGATTATGTTATACAATACTTGTTCTATTGTATACCTCTTAGATTGTTATTCAATTTAAATATCATTTATTGTTGAACCTTATTAGACTAGTGAACCCTTATTTGATTCGACTAGTCCATAGTTGATGAACGTTCTAAATTTTAGAACTCTTATTGATTTATCCAAACCAAACTTCCTTTGGTGCGGACTCTAATGTCAAACTGAGATGAACAATCATGTATAGGGATTCTTTATGCGTTAGCATTAAGATATTTTGCACAGTATGATACTAAGGGTTGATCCCCCTAAGTACGAGTAGAAGAGTCCATAGTCTTATGACTGTTAAGGGTTTTAAGTATAACCCTTGATAACCTAGGACATAGTTCAAGGTCTTATGACCCTCAGAAATATTTTGATTCTTGTTATTTATTCTTGATTCAAAAGTTGAGCTTTTATTCCAGAAGTCTTTGATTCACTCGCATGTTCTTATATTGTTATTTCATTATTATATTTGTGGGAAATCGTGCTCACTCTTGCGTAATAATAACATTGCAGTTAAGAACGAAAGGTCTGACGAGCCTTCTACTAGCAAAGACAAGGGCAAGATTAACAAGTGATGAAGACTTATTGTTTTATATGATATTGAATTTATGTTTTAGACTTATATTGATGTTGTGTAAGACTATAAATTGTTTATGTTTTCTCAGTTAAGATTTAAGGTTAGTATGACCTGGGATTTATGTATTTTTACAATGTAACTCCTTAAGGAGAGGATTTATTTCTATCTATTTATGCTTTCATTTAAATGGATAGATAAATGATGTTTGAATAGTGAACACCAAATCATGTGGAAAATTTAAGTACCCAGATTTGGGGGTGTCACAGGTTGGTATCAAAGCTATAGGTTATGAACCTTAGGTGGGGAAACAACCTTAGGTAGTAGCCTTATAGGAAGAATATAGTGATGGAAAACTCTTATCGAGTTCTAAGAAATGAATTTCTTAATTCATTAAAGATAATAAAAAACTGTGAGACCCCGGATTTTATGAATAAATATTTAATTTTCTCGAAATAATTTTTTAGTATTATGGTGTGGATTTGATATAATGTTATAGTTGTGGGTAATATTTATAAATTTTGCAAAGTACGCAAGTTGTTATATAATATTCGATTGGTCGGGGAATATTTGTTTTATCAGGGAATATTCGTACAACGACACAATTATTGGCGGACCCCGCAACGGAATTATTGTCAGATTGAGAAAACGACAAAAATATTTTATGAAAATAACGGCAGAAGTTGTACCGTTAACTGTTAAAACACTCGGTGTTAAAAGTACAGTAATACGTGTGGTTGCTTAGTAGCACACGATATTTATTATTGATGCTTACGTGAGAAGTCACTCAGTTTTGTTTTATTAGTATTATTATTCGTTTTATTAGACTATAAATAGAATATATAATATTCTATTATGCATAGTGTTTTGCATAGTAATATCTTTTTTATATAAAACATAATACTTTTATAAAGTTATTTATTTTATTAGACAATAATTAAAATATATTATATTTTATTATGTATAGTGTTGCATAGTGCCTGCATAGTATTTTACATAGTAAAATCTTTTTATATAAAACAAAATACTTTTATAAAGTTATTCGTTTTATTAGATTATAAATAGAATATATTATATTTTATTTAAAAGATTTTGCTTTAAATATGGAACATCTGATTAAAAGTAAATCAATCTGGATTGTTCATGAATTAGTTAATATGCAGTCCATTCTTCTATAAATAGAAGCTCATTCTTTCATTATTTCTTACGAATTCATTGAAACTCTAGAGAGAGAAACGATAGAGAGAGTTCTTCTTCTATAATCTTGAGCGTATTTCTTTAGAGTTTAAGAAAGCTTTGGGCATAGTGCAAGTTTTCTTCGAGTATATCCTCGCCCTACCAGTCGGAGTATTCTTCTTTCAAAGGTAAGAGATATTATTTGTTGTACTCGTAAGGGGTATTCTTTCTTTCTTATTCGTGAAGAGAAGTTTTGTTATTCCATTCTTTATTATTCTGTTGGAATAACCTGTATACGCGAGATACACTATACTTGGTGAAATTCTTCAGTTATTCCATTCTTTATTATTATGGTGGAATAACCTGTATACGCGGGATACCCTATACTTGGTGAAATTATTCTCTTATTCCATTCTTTATTATTATGTTGAAATAACCTGTCTATGTAAAGTACTGCATACATGGTGACATTCTTCTATTATTCTATTCTTTATTATTCTGTTGGAACATCCTGTCTGTGAGGTTTACGCATGACCTTATTCTGTTCTTTATTATTCTGTTGGAACATCCTGTCTGTGCGGATTACGCATGACCTAGTTCCATTCTTTATTATTATGTTGGAATAACATGTATGTGCGGTCTATCACATGCATGGTGATTTTTTTTCTGTTATTCCATTCTTTATTATTCGGTTGGAACATCCTGTTGGTGCGTTTACGCATGATCTGGTTCCATTATTTATTATTCTATTAGAATAACCTGTCTGTGCAGTTTATCGCATGCATGGTGAATTCTTTTGTTATTCCATTCTTTATTATTTTGTTGGAATAACCTGTCTATGTGGATTGCCACATTTGTGTCGAATGACCCTTCGTATTCATTTCTTATTAAATTGTGGAAATGAGTTGTCTACGTGGATTACCGCATAGCGGGTGAAAATCCATTGCAGTTTCATATATTCTATGATACTCTTTTGGTTAAAGTTTTGGCTTCTATACTCCATAAAATAAGTGGAATATCCTTGATATTTGCGCTTCATCTAGTATCTTTTCATGGAAATATTCTTCTGAGCATTCTTGAATTTTTACTCCACAAAGCAGTATCATGTTGACAATTTGGACGTTATTGGTTCTTGGATAAATTAATTCTTGAACTTGTTTTATTGAATTATTATGTCATTGTCATCATCCTCATTTTTATATTATGTTAAAAGTCATCTGTGGCCTGTAGTGCATAGATGGACTTGGTATGATTATGACCAGGGATTATTCGATATAATCATGACCGTAATGTTACAAATGATGTGAAAAAAATTCTCATTGGCCCGTAGTGCATTGATGGACAATTTTTGGTATGATTATGGCTATGGATTCTCTTCGGCCAAGGGTGCAAGGATGAATTTTTTTATGGCATGATCAGGACCGTTGATGAAAACATGATTATCTTTGTCCTGTAGTGCATGAATAATTCGTGGTCGTGATACTAAAGAATATCCTTGGCCTGTAGTGCAGAGATGATTTGATGATATGGATTATTTATTAAGCTGAGTCTTAGCGATAAAAGTGAAGAAAAACCTTTTTAAATCATAGAAGATAGTAGATTTTATTCTCTACTTGACTCTTCTAATGGATTGCTTGTTCCGCTGCAGTTAAACTTGATGGTTGTTATATTGTATCAGTTTAACACTGTTGAAGGCTAACGATAATTTATTCTGCATTATCTTAGTCATAATATTTCTTACTGGGCTAGTTGAGCTCACCCTTTTGCTTTCATTGTTCTCTTTAGGAAATGAGAACGTAGTAGAGACTAGTCGAGGAACAGAGTGATGGTCCTAGATGGTGCATTAGTAGTCCTCACTATTCTATGAAATAGTGTGATAATAAATGTAATGAGGACCCCATTGGGTTTGTATATTGTCTTGATGACAATATTTGTATTAAAACTCACAGCATATGTTTAGTCGTATTTTACACGACTGTTGTATAATTAAGTTGTATTTAAATTTTGTACCATGTATTTGGCGACTCAAGATGAGTGATGTATACCTATTTTGGGGGCGTCACAGTTGGTATCAAAGCTTAGGGATATGATCCCTGGCTGAGATGTGAGACAAGAACTAGGAGGGGAGAGATGTGGAATTCCTTTGCTAGTATGACCTACCTAAGTTTATTTGGTATTTAATTGGTCGGTCAGAGTATAGAGATAATATGTGATATGTTAATTAACCCTTGTTTTGTGGCAGTATTTGAAAATGGCATCTGAAAATGTTTAGATAAGCATTGGAGCACAAAAGACCATTGATTCTCCACAGATCAATAATCAGGACAATGTGCAACAGGATGGCGATAATCCTCCTGTAAACAACAACACTGATCAATTGACGAACGAAGACGACTCCTGTTCATAATGCTGGAGGAAACAATGGCAACCCACGGTTGGTCATCGCTAAGCAATTCAAGGAGCTGGGACCACCGAAGTTTTTGGGAATGCCAGAACCACTTAAGGCGGAGACGTGGTTAAAGTAGATCACCAAGATATTTGATGTCTTGGGATGCTCCGAGGAATAAAAGGTTCCCTTTTCCACCTTTATGTTGCGTGAAGAGGAAGATTACTGGTGGGAATCTATAAAATGTACCCAGCCTGACGCACTCTAGATGTCTTGGGAGAAGTTCCAAGAGCTGTTCAATGACAAGTACTTTCCCGAAATTATTCATCACATGAAGGAGGTGGAATTTATCAAGTTAGAGCAAAACAACATGATCGTGTCGCAGTACGAAGCCAAGTTTGCCGAGTTGTCCCGATTTGCGTCCCATTTAGTTGAAAATGAGGAGAGAATGACGCGAATGTTTCTAAGAGGTTTGAAACCTGAGATACGTCAATATCTTATCTCTCATAAACTGTGTTTGTATTCAGATGTTGTGAATAGGGCTCAGTTATTGGAGCGCGATAATGAATCAGCACAGCCAAAAGGCAACGACCAACAACACGATAATAATCGTACCGGTGGAAACGGTCATCGGAACAATGATAACCATCACGGGGGAAATTATCATGCCAAGAATGAAAACCATTTCAGTGGTAATCATGACCAAGATAATAGAAGTGGAAATTTCAAGAAGAGAAGGTTCAATAATGATGGAAAGACAGCAGCACCAGCACCCGTTTCAAATGAAGAAGAACGACCACCGGTCGTATGTTTCAAATGCGGACAGGAGGGACACATTCGTCCAAACTGTACGCAGCAATCCAAAGCATGTTTCAATTGCGGAAGAGAAGGTCACCTAGCTCAATTTTGTCGTGTAGTGAAGTTAAGTCCAGCTGGGATAGTGATACCAAAGGATGTCTCAGATAAGTCAAAGCCGATAGTTTAAGTGAGTGCGTTTGTCGAGGAACCCGAACGAGGTTATTACGGGTAAGTTAATCATAAGCTCTTACGAAGTTTATACTATGACGAACAAGATTTTTGTAATTGAATTTTAATATTTATTGAATTAAATAAATATTTTTGATGATTTAATTATTAGATTAAATAATTAATTGATGCAATTGTGATAGATTAATTTAATTATATGTGTTACATTTATTAAATTAATGCAGATAATATTTATTATTCAAGTATGTATTTATGTGAGCTTATTGAATTAAGCATGATGTTATTTTAATTAATGTAATAATTAATTAGAGATTTAATAATTTGATATAATTAATTAATGAGAAAATTAATTATATGATTATGTGAATTTATGATAGATTATTATATGTTATTTAATTAAATTAAATAAGATATTTGATTTATTGTGCAAGTGGGTATGACATTATTTAAAATATATGATAAAAGGTTTTATTAAATTAATTGGGTATAACCTTTTAAGGCTAGCCAAACATGACACTAGTGAAGGTTGAGAGAAGTTAACACATGATGGATAACTGACCTCCACCACGCATCGGTCTATTTGAATACGACGTCTTATTTTTCCTTCATTTTACTAAGTTTGATAAAATTAATCAGAGAGAAAGCCAGAGAGATTTTAGAGAGATTTCAGAGAATTTTGTGAGAATTTTAGTGATTGAAGAAAGAATCTAAGCCTACAAATATATACTTTATTCTCAGGGTAATCTATCCTTCCCAAATTCTAAATTTTACGTTGTTTAAGTTTTTATAAATATGGCTTTCAAACCTTTTATAAAGCCTCTGTAATTGAGAAAGGAGTAATGTTTATGGGTTATGTATGTATTAATATGTATCAAATCGTATTTAATTATATATATTATGTAAACCATGTCATCAGTTTCATGAAAATACGTAGTATATGAATGCTACAAAATTACAAACAATGGGTTTTGGCCTTATAACACTTATACGTAATTTTAGTGTGTCAAACATAAATGATTTTGTAAAATATATACTTGTATATTATTATGCATGTTATTACGAAGAGACCAAACTTTAAACGAACGGATTCGGTGTTATAACGAATCCGTGATATTAATTTTTATGATTTATGTTCAAAACCTTCAAGAACAGTGAAAATTATAGATTTTAATTCTGTAATTAAGTGTTTAAATTGGTTAAAATTATTATTTAAATGATGGGTAATGATTATGTATGAATTATATCATGTGGGTATGTCTAAATTCGTGTATAAATTAAGAAATTGATAGAAATTGGCATGTTCTGCGATTTTTCGCGAACGACCATTTCTGCAACAGGTACGCCGCACTGCAGCGTCGACTGCTTGCCTTTTTCCCGTACCGCAGTTCAAGGTCTAAAGCCGCAGCGCGAAGCCTTAGTACAAAAGTGGCGCCGCAACGCTACTCTCTAGAAAGTTTAGAAACGAAAAATTTAAGTGTATCCATGAATGTGATGTTAACTTAATGTAATGAACATAAAATTATGTTATATGTATAATGAGATGTTAAAATAGATACTTACCATGTAAATAAAATAATTACATGTGGATTGAATTATTGAATACATAATTAGCTTGTTATTCAAGATGTGTAAATTATGTGACAAAGTGGTAATTTGACTAAGTATAGTCAATATTCGAATTAGACAAAAGAATGAGTTTATGATGATTATTTAAGTTATAATTAACTGGTATTGTGAATGTGAATGGTATGTAGGATTAAATTCAAAGAATGTGCTTAGTTAAAGTGTAATCTACGCACGAGGCAAGTTTCCTAACCCTACTTGTCATTATTGTTCAAGTTTATTATTTACCTCGAGTAAATTATCATTACTTATATTCAAGTTCAAATGTTATATTAAAGATTGATTATCTTTTCAAAGCATGATTCAGTTATACAATAATTGTCCTATTGTATACTTCTTGAGATTATTATTCAAATCGAATATCATTATTATTGAACCTTATTAGACTAGTGAACTTTATTGATTCAACTAGTTCTTAGTTGATGAACGTTCTAAATTTCAGAACCCTTATTAAATTATCCAAACCAAACTTTCTTTGGTGCAGACTCGAATATCAAACTGAGATGAACAACCCTGCAAAGGGATTTACTTATGCGTTAGCGTTAAGATATTGTGCACAGTATGGTACTAAGGGCTGATCCCCCTAAGTACGAGTAGAAAGGTCCATAGTCTTATGACTGTTAAAGGTTTCAAGTATAACCCTTGATAACCTAGGACATAGTTCAAGGTCTTATGACCCTCAGAAATCTTTTGATTCTTGTTTTTCATTCTTGATTCAAAAGTTGAGCTTTTATTTCAGAAGTTATTATTTCTCTCGCATGTTATTATTCATTGTTATATTGTTATACTTGTGGGCAATCGTGCTCATTCTTGCATAATAATAACATTGCAGTTAAGAACGAAAGGGCAGACGAACCTTCCACTAGTAAAGGCAAGGGCAAGCTTAGCAAGTAATGAAGACTGATTACTTATGTGATGTAATTAGAATTGATGTTATTTAAGACTTATTGTTTATATTTCTGCACGGATGTTTAAGGTTAGTTTAACCTGGGATTGTATTATTATTCAGATGTTGTAACCCTTAAGGGGAAGATTTTATTTCTATTTATTGCATGGTTTGCATTTATTATGGGTAGATAGATAGATGATATTTGTACAGTGAACACCAAATCCCGTGGAATTGAAGTACCCGAATTTGGGGGTGTTACAAGTTGGTATCATTACCGTAGGTTATGAACCTTAGGTGGGGGAACAACCTTAGGTAGTAGCCTTATAAGAAGAACATAGTAAAGGAAAACTCTTATCGAGTTCTAAGAAATGAATTTCTGTAATTCATTAAAGTAATAAAAGACTTTATGTGCTTATGTGTTAAATTATGTGCTCACTAGTACGACTTAGTAACTAAAACTCAAAATTTTGTTGTCAGTATGTTTGACGTTGGAGGAACTAGTCGATCAAGGGAGGAGGAACCCCGAGTACCTATAGTACCTATAGAGGAGGAGCCCAGAGACATTCATGTCGTTAAGGAACAGTTGGTACGGAGGGAGTCATCTCCATTGATCACCGTTGTTGGTCAGGAGAATGAACCTGAGACTGATCCTGAGGAGGATCCTGGGGAGGAATTTGACGAGGAAAAGGAGGAATAGGAGTTTCCACAGCACTCCTGTAATGCCCGATAAAATCGGATTTTTATGACAATTAAATTTTTATTTGATTATGTGAATTAAATGAATTTAAATGATTTCTGTGTGAGTAAGCTATGTGAAGGTCGTTCTACGACCCAAAATGTGCTAACGTGGTTAGTATTCTGGCTATATGTTAGAAATAGTTGTTTGGAATTTCCAAGACGATAATAATTATTTTCCGAGAAATTTTTGTAAAAACACTATTCATCTGTTTTTGTTCGGGGAAATTATTTTGTAATTTCGAGAAACGCTTAATGATAGAATATTGCGATGAGTTAGAATATCTGATAATATTTCATTTATGGAAAACACAGTTTTTTCCTGCGAACTTAAAACCTAAGGGTTGAGTATATTGATTTCCGAGAAGGAAATAATATGCGTAGAAGGAATGGCGTTAGGTTTAATTCAAGTGTTATACAATTGGTGATGCTAGTTAGTATCTATGTATAATACGTTAAGTAAATAGAGGTACAATATGATTATTGTACGTATGGTATACGAAGGGAATACGTGAATTGTACGTGTAGAATACGATGCGTATCATAGGATTAATCTATGTATCAATGAGTAATTCACTTGTATTGGATTATGCATAGCCCAATCAATTGAATGACTAAGCCCAATGAGATGGATGGGTTAAGTCCAAGTCAAGGCCCAATGTTTATTTAGTTAAGCCCAATTCATTAAAACCGAAATGTGGGTCGAACCGGTGGGTCATCGAATGGGTAAAACCCATGGGGAAACCCATGGGATGTCACAAAAGGAGGTGGACCGGCCACCTTGGTGTGGAAGCCAAGCATAAGGCTTGGTCACCAAGTATTTTACTTGGTGACCACACATGAATATTAAAGAGGTGGTGTTTATTGACCATTTTTCCCTCCATTCTAATTTCCTATAAATATGAGGCTAGGTTGCTTCATTTGTGAGTTTTTCAACTTGTCAGCCTATATCATTTGAGAGAGAAAAAAGAGCTAGACTTATAAGTCCTTCACTTGGGAAGCTTTAACCTTTATTCTTCCAAGAGATTTTTAAGAAACTTGAGGTAATACTTCTTGTTCTTCATTTCCATCTCTTTTTTGATTTTTCTTTTATATTGGAGAATCATAGATGGGTGGTATATGCCTTGTATGAGAGATTAAAGATGTCTTACCATAGATTCAATCTCTATAAGTCATGAGATTATAAGGATCATAAGGTTTGAAATAGTTTTGAACCATGAAAATATTGGTAGATGAGATCGATCGTTTATAAACGATTGGACTCCGTAAATCCGTTAGTATTTACATCTTGTTTGAATAGGATGTAGATATGAAGTTCATGCAGTATTCCATGTGATTTGGCCTAGAGAACCTTAGTAACGAAGATATGGCGAATTTTACGAAAATAGACGTTAAACGTCGAAAATATAGAAATTCCGTAATGGTAGTCGAAAGTTGCCGTGAGACTTAAAAAAGTTAGTTTTCAATGTCAACACTTGAGATAGGGTAATTAAGAGTTGTGGGTTTGAGAATCGTCGGATTCCGACTTGGAATGAAGAAAACGAGCATTGAACGCTCATTAACGTTTACGAATGTATATAAAATGAACTCAATAGTGAATTATGAGTTAACGGATTCAAAGTGTTGAATTCTTATATGAACACGTAAAGGATGTAAATCCTGACTTGTAGGAATTCGAATGGGTCAATTCGGATGTAAAACGAACAAATTAGGAAGCCGAGAGTTTCGTTAGAAAACCAAAATTGGTATGGCCAACTGGTGCACAGATTCGGCGCCGCAGCGCCAAAACCAGTACAAAGTGGTGGCGCCGCAGCGCCAGACTCGGTCAAGTACCATGCTAACTCGCACCGCAACGCCACAAATATACAAGGGATGTCGCGCCGCAGCGCCAACTGTAGAAAAAAGTTGACCAAGTTAGGTTTTAAGCTTCGGTTGTTTAGAGACCTACCTGAGTTGAGTTTATATACTCAATAAATGTACTAAGACTAATCCTATATTACCTATACTAAGGTATAGAGTATGAAACTTAGGAATGTAATGCATGTTAACAAAATATATACAACGAACAAAGTTGGTACCTTATCAACGATGTTTGAGTCCAGTTAATAAACGTCAATAGAGTGATACACCGGGACGAAGGGTAATAAGTCATGTTGACTTTAATAAAGATATTAAGTTAACACAGACATTGAAGAGAAAGAAGCTTATAGGAACAATGTGAATAGTTGTTTGATAGCTAATTACAGTGTGCTATGTGAACATATCATGTAGATTCTGTGAAGGCTGTGGTCAGTCGAGTAAGTTATTTTAAGATGCTGAAAGGCAAGTTTTCTTAACGCTTGTCTAACTTCTATGTTAGCCAAGTTTTATGTGATTCGTTGAACTGAATTGCAAGACTTGTTTTAAAGAAAGGGTTGATGCCAGATTTTAACTTGGCTAGACTATTCGTAAGATATAGATTGATTATTATTTATATCATTCTATATAGAAATGTTAACACTATCCTATGCCAAGTAATTTGTACGGACGTGAAGGTAAGGTTTGTCTATGAATAAACAAAAGTATTTTTCATCAATTATTCGACGGGCACGCGAGTTTGCCAAAAATATTAAACGTAAATACGTTTAATGAATGTAGTGTTGATCAATATAGATTACTATAGGTTGATCACCTAGAAGTGCTCGTAACTTATACGGATGAATGGCCTTAGTGATGTGGACTCCTTTTCATGTATAAAAACTGAAATTTACTATTCATGGCCTATCGACCGGTTCAGAATTCCTAATCTATTCTATACTTTGGGAATTGATGTTATGAACTGTTAAAGTATTATTTATTCAAAATACTTCATAACTATTATTCAGTTATGTTGGAATTGTTGTATAATTTATGAATGTGGTATTCCTGTTTTCCTTGATTAAACTTGTTGAGCTGTCATGCTCACTTCTTACTTGAATTATATAACTGCAGTTAAAGATGAACGTACTGTGAATGCCAAGAATGATAAGGGCAAAGCTAAGATGGATGCTTAGGCATTGTGTAATAGTTTAGTAAGTTTGTATGTATTATACATTATGAACGATGAACGATGTAACCGGTTTATGAACCTGGGAAGGATTATACTTTGATTGTAATAAGAAGATAGTAATTACTTTCATTTTATTGTATTCCAATGGAATGATTGTATGGATGTTAGTACAGTGGAGCACCATCTGTCGGGTTGGAAGATACCCAAATTTGGGGGCGTCGCAACTCCATTGATGCTGAGATGTACGACACATTATACTACTGTAACGTGGAGTTACGTGATGAGGTGAAGGATCCGACTGAGCGGGCTATTATTTAGCAAATTACTCTAGAGGAAAAGGAGAGGGAGATTTCAACTCTTCACTCATGACTGGGAAATGTAGAATGGGATTTGGTCCACGAGAAGGGTCAAACTGAAGATAAGACCGCAAAGATAGAAAAGTTGAAGAAAGATCTAAAAGAAAGTTCAGAGAGGCTTGCCATAGCAGAGGAGGGCTGTAACGCCCGAGAAAATCAGATTTTTATGACAATTAAATTTTTATTTGATTATGTGAATTAAATGAATTTAATTGATTTCTTTGTGAGTAAGCTATGTGAATGTCGTTCTATGATCAAGAATGTGCTAACGTGGTTAGTATTCTGGCTACGTATTAGAATTTATTGTTTGGAATTTCCAAGACGATAATAATTGTTTTCCGAGAAATTTTCGTAAAAACACTATTCATCCATTTATGTTCGGGGAATTATTTTGAAATTATGGGAAACGCGTAATGATAGAATATCGCGATAAAATGGAATATCTGATAATATTTCATTTATGGAAAATGCAGTTTTTGCCTGCGGACTTAAAACCTAAGGGTTGAGTATATTAATTTCCAAGGAGGAAATAATATGCGTAGAAGGAATGGCGTTAGGGTTAAGGCGAGTGTTATACATTTGGCGATACTATTTAGTATCTATGTATAATACATTGAGTAAATACGTTGTACAATACAATTATTGTACGTATGGTATACGAAGGGAATACGTGAATTGTACGTGTAGAATACGATGCGTATCATAAGATTAATCTATGTATCAATGAGTAATTCACTTGTATTGGATTATGATTAGCCCAATTAATTGAATGATTAAACCCAATAAGATGGATGGGTTAAGTCCAATTCAAGGCCCAATGTTTATTTAGTTAAGCCCAATTCATTAAACAGAACCGTGGGTTGAACCGATGGGTCATCGAATGGGTAAAACCCATGGGGCAACCCATGGGATGTCACCTAATGAGGTGGGCCGGCCACCTTGGTGTGCACTCCAAGCATAAGGCTTGGTCACCAAGTATCTTACTTGGTGACCACACATGAATAGTAAGGAGGTGGGGTTTAATGTCCAAATTGCCCTCCATTCTCATTTCCTATAAATAAGAAGGCAAGGTTGGCCATTTGAGAGTTTTTCAGTTACCAACGTAGATTATTTTGAGAGAGAAAGAGAGCTATACTCAACCAAAACATATATTTTGGAAGATTGGACTTAGAGTTTTCAAGAAGTTCATAAGAGTTTTTAAGGTATATTCCTTACCTTTCATCTCCTTCTCTTTTAGATTTTCTTTCATTTTAGAGAATCATGAAGGAGTGGTATATGTCATGAGTGAGGATTTAAAGATGACTTACCATAGTTTCAAGCTCTATAAGTCATGAGATTATAAAAATAATAAGGTTTGATAATGTTTTTGAACCATAAAAATATTGATAGTTGAGATCGATTGTTGATAAACAATTTAGCTCCATCAATACGTTAGTAGATGCATCTTGTTTGGTTAGGATGTAGATATGAAATCCATGGAGTATTCCATGTGATTTGGCTTAAAGAACAATAGTAACGAACTTATAGCGAATTTTGCGGAAATAGACGTTAAACGTCGAAAACGCATAAAGTCCAAATTAAAGGTCACAAGTTGCCGTGTGACTTGAAAATGTTGGTTTTCAATGTCAACACGTGAGATATGATAATTAAGAGTTGCGGGTTAGAGAATCGTCGGATTCTGACTTAGAACGAAGAAAATGAGCATTGAACGCTCATTAACGTTACGTATATAAAATGAACTCAATAGTGAATTATGAGTTAACAGATTCGAAAGTGTTGGATTCTTATATGAACACGTACAGGATGTAATTCTTGACTTGTAGGAATTCGAATGGGTCAAATCGGATGTAAAACGAACAAATTAGGAAGCTGGGAGTTTCGTTAGAAAACAAAAACTGGTTTGGCCAACTGCTGCACAGACTCAGCGCCGCAGTGCCAAAACCAGTACAAAGTGGTGGTGCCGCAGTGCCAGACTAGGCCGAGTACCCTGCTAACTCATGCCGCAGCGCCACTAATATACAAAGGATGATGCGCCGCAGCGCCGACAGTAGGAAAAGTTGACCAAGTTAGGTTTTAAACTTCAATTGTTTAGAGACCTACCTGAGTTGAGTTTATATACTCAATGAATGTACTAAGACTAATCCTATACTACCTATATTAAGGTATAGGGTATGAAACTTAGGAATGAAATGCATATAAACAAGATATGTAAAATGAACAAAGTTGGTATTTTATCAACGATGTTTGAATTCGGTTAACAAACGTCAATAGATTGATACACCGGGACGAAGGGTAATAAGTCATGTTGACTTTAATAAAGATATTAAGTTAACACGGACATAGAATAGAAAGAAGCTTGTAGGAACAATGTGAATAGTTGTTTGATAACTAATTACAGTGTGCTATGTGAGCATATCATGTAGATTCTGTAAAGGTTGTGGTCAGTCGAGTAAGTTATTTGAAGACGCTCAAAGGAAAGTTTTCTTAACGCTGGTCTAACTTCCATGTTAGCCAAGTTTTATGTGATTCGTTGAACTGAATTGCAAGACTTGTTTTAAAGAAAAGGGTCGATGCCAGATTTTAACTCGGCTAGACTATTCGTAAGATATAGATTGATTATTATTCATATCATTCTATATAGAAATGTTAACGCTATCCTATGCCAAGTAATTGGTACAGACGTGAAGGTAAGGTTTATCTATAAACAAACAAAAGTATTTTTCATCAATTATTCGATGGGCACGCGAGTTTGCCAAAAATATTAAACGTAAATACGTTTAATGAATGTTGTGTTGATCAACATAGAGTACTATAGGCTGATCACCCAGAAGTGCTCATAAGTTATATGGATGAACGGCCTTAGTGCTGTGAACTCCTTTTCAAGTATAAAAACTGAAATTTACTGTTCATGGTCTATCAACCGGTTCAGAATTCCTAATTTATTCTATACTTCGGGAATTGATGTTATGAACTGTTAAAGTATTATTGATTCAGAATACTTCATAACTATTGTTCAGTTATGTTGGAATTGTTGTATAATTCAAGAATGTGGTATTCCTGTTATCCTTGATTAAACTTGTTGAGCTGTCATGCTCACTTCTTGCTTGAATTATATAACTGCAGTTAAAGATTTACGTACCGTGAATGCCAAGAATGATAAAGGGCAAAGCTAAGATGGATGCTTAGGCATTGTGTAATAGTTTAGTAAGTTGTATGTATTATACATTATGAATAATGAACGATGTAACCGGTTTATGAACCTGAGAAGGATTATCTTTTGATTGTAATAAGAAGATAGTAATTACTTTCATTTTGTTGTATTTCAATGGAATAATTGTATGAATGTTAGTACAGTGGAGCACCATCTGTCGGGTTGGAAGATACCCAAATTTGGGGGCGTCACAGGTTGGTATCAAAGCCTTAGGTTATAAAACTTAAGGGGGGGAACCTTCGGCTAATAACCTCGTAAGGAAGGTAAAGTCCGAGGACTGAAATTCAAATCCATTGAATTAAGAATATATTGAGATAACTCAGTATTGAAAGAAATAAAAGATGGAATTTAATCTTAAAGACATTAAATGTGATTTATGCTTATACTATTGTGTATTATGAACTAATCAACGTGTTATGTGTTTGTAGATGTCAATCGATAACTTGATGTTTAGAAATGTGGAAATGATAAGTGAGGACTTAGTTATCCAAGTTGAAATTGTACCAATGCTAGTGGCAGAGGTACCGATAGTTGTACTAGAAGACTCAGACATTGAGGAGTACATCTCTGAGGAGGAATACTCTGAGGAGACTATGGGATTAGAATCATACCTTAACGAGATGCTAGATGTGGAGGAGGAAATGGAGGTGACATCGATTAACACGGTGTTACCTACTCAGGAGCCAGCATCTCTGGATGTAACTAGAGCATTGTATCTGGCAGTATTGGATAGGAATGTGCACTTGCGTACTCAGGTAGAGGCACAAATTGAGGAAATAACTGCCTTATATGAGGCGAAAGAATCTGTAGAGGCTGACTTTGAGTCAGAGCACGATGAAAAAGTGCTTATGGCTAATAAGGCTCATAACTATAAGGATGAGGTCCTTGAGCTACAATAGAAACTGGTTGAGAAAGACCAGAAAATAGCTAGGATGTCATACATCCATGAATGCGCTCATGAAGATTTCAAGTTGAAAATTTCTTGTTATTCTATTGAGTCCGGGCAGACTCGACATACCATAAGTCGAGATATAGTGTCAATTCTGGCAAATCAGAAATATGAAAATGCCGTTCGACAGTGTTAGTAGATCGTTAGATCTTTTTGGTATATAAGTAGTGACGTAAAACCCTATTTTTTATAACCAAGGGTAGTCTTTTTGTAAATCCCAACTTTTGTAGAAGGCAATCGCGGGATAGTATGTAATAGTTTTTGGATAAGGTAACTTGATGTAAATAGTTTTGATTATGAAAGCATATTTATATAATGAAGTTTTTTTTAACATGCTTATTGTGGTATGAATGGTTGTTGTTGATTTAAAATGATAACCAAGTAGTTAATTAGATAATAACGAAGATTTATTTATTTAATCAGAATTATGCCGCCGAGAAGGAGACAACGGAACCAAGAGGCCGAGTCTCATAATGAAAATCAAGGGGGTCCTAACAAGCCTATGCAAGAGTTCGTTAATTTATTAACGGCTGCATTTAACTATGTGAGGGGTGGGATTCCAGTAACTCCTGGGGTAGTAAGAACAACTACCTTTAAGGACTTTAAAAGTGTGGGTCCTCCCGAGTTCCGAGGAACGACGGATCCACTAGAAGCCCAAACATGGATTAGGGAGATTAAAAAGTCTTAGACCCAGAAACCCCGCGAAAGCCTTGTTCGGGGTGGGGGGATTAGTCGGACTGCGGACCGGAAACCACACATTATCAAAAAAAAAAAAGGCGTTTGTGATAACAAACGTAGGTGAGGCGCAAAAGACTTCTTTTGCGACTTACATGATGAAGGGGGAAGCCAACTACTGGTGGGAAGCTAACCAGGGTGGGGCTAGGACAGAGGCTGTTACGTGGGAACAATTTAAGAAGGTTTTCTTCGACAACTACTTCCCTACTAGCATGTAGGGTAGGATGGAAATTAAGTTCCTAGAACTTAAACAGAGGGATATGACAGTTCCCCAGTATGCCGCCAAGTTTAACGAATTAGTGAGATTTGCTCCACATCAGGTGGATACAGAGGAAAGGAAGGCGCACAGATTTGAGCAGGGCTTAAAACCCTGGCTCTATAGTAGGATATCGGTTTTCTAGAGTGCTTCCTACGGGACCATTCTGGAGAAAGCGATAATAGCTGAAGGTGGTGGTGAGGCTTTGTCTCAGTACCACAAAGAGCGAAAGATTAAGAGTAAGTTAGAAGGAGGTAATAAGGCTGAAGTTGCCAGCGGAAGCGGCAAGTTGCCAAAGAGGAAGAGTTTTAACCCTGGGAATACTGGGGTAAAGCAGGGAGATCCCAAATGGAGAACGGAAGCATGTAAGACATGCGAAAAATCTCACATGGGAGTCTGTTTAAAGGGGAAAGCAGTATGCTACAATTGTGGGCAGGAGGGGCATTTGTCACCCAACTGTCCTAACCCTAAGAAAAACCAGGGGTGTTTTGTCTGTGGGTCAATGGACCACATGGCAAGAAATTTCCCGAAGAAGGGTTTAGAGGGGAATAAGAGTTCTGGTAGTGGTAAATTAGCCATTAATGGACCAACACCATCAGTTGTTAGACCCTCATCTCATACGTTTAATATGACTATTCAAGATGCAGTTGCATCAACAGTTGTGGTAGCAGGTATCATTCTAGTCAATGAGATAAATGCTTATATGCTATTTGACTCGGGTGGTACTTGTTCTTTTATAGCATATGAATTTGTTAAGCGATTAGGTTTAATCCCTGAGAAGTTACCTATACTTTTAGACGTTAAGGTAGCGAACGAGGAAATAATCCCCATTGAAAATATTCATAAGGATTATTGTGTGGAAATTAGAGGGAATAAGTTATCGGTAGATTTGGTACCGATTAGGCTAAAAGAATTCGACGTAATTCTTGGTATGGATTGGTTGGTGAACCATAAGGCGATTATAGATTGCCATAGGAAAAGTGTAAACCTTCGGCTTTCTAAGAAAACCAAGGTAATGTTCTTCGGTAGTAATTCACCGAGACGCTCTTGTTGTCTGTCTATGACACAAGCTAGGAAGATGTTGAGAAAAGGGTGTGTAGGTTATCTATGCCATGTGGTGGATACCCAAAGAGTGGGAACATCTTTGGATCAGATACCTGTTGTGAAAGAGTTCGTGGATGTATTTCTGGAGGAGTTACCGGGTATTCCACTGGACAGGGAGGTGGAGTTTGTAATTGATCTGTTACCGGGAATAACACCAATTTCAAGGGCACCATATCGAATGGCGTCAGTAGAACTGAAGGAGTTAATGGTTCAATTACAAGAACAATTAGACAGGAAGTACATTCAATCAAGTGTGTCTCCTTGGGGAGCACCAGTGTTGTTTGTAAAGAAGAAGGATGGGTCGTTAAGACTTTGTATCGACTATCGAGAGTTGAACAAGTTAACAATTAAGAATAGATACCCTTTGCCCAGGATCGATGATCTATTTTATAAGTTGAAAGGGGCAAAGTATTTTTCTAAAATAGATTTGCGCATGAGGTATCATCAGTTAAAGGTGAGGAAGGATGATGTACCTAAGACGACATTCAGAACTCGTTATGGTCATTACGAGTTTCTGGTAATGTCGTTTGGGTTGACTAATGCGCCAACCGCATTTATGGATATGATGAACAGAGTGTTCAAACAATATTTGGACAAGTTTGTCGTAGTGTTCATTGATGATATTCTAGTCTATTCAAAAACGCCAGAAGATCATTTGGAACATTTAAGAATAGTGTTGGAGACACTACGGAAGGAGAAGTTGTATGCGAAATTCACAAAGTGTGAATTTTGGCTTGAGAGGGTGCAGTTTCTAGGGCATGTTATTGATAAGGATGACATTTCCATAGATCCGAAAAAAGTAGAATCAGTTAACGAATGGGAGCAACCGAAGACGCCAACTGAGGTTCAGAGTTTTCTGGGATTAGTGGGATACTATAGAAGGTTATTTTTGGAATTTTCTAAATTATCTACTCCGTTAACCAATCTAACAAGAAAGTCGGCAAAGTATGTGTGGACTGAAACATGTGAGAACAGTTTTCAAGAGTTGAAGAAGAGGTTAAGTGAGGCACCGGTATTGTCCTTACCAGACGATACAGGGAATTTTGTAGTGTATAGCGATGCTTAGCATAAAGGACTGGGTTGCGTGCTCATGCAGCATGGCAAGGTCATTGCGTATGCGTCACGTCAATTGAAGGATTATGAGAAGGTCCATCCTACTCATGACCTGGAATTGCAGCTGTAGTTTTTGCCTTAAAGATATGGAGGCATTATCTTTATGGTGAGAAATGTGAGATATACACGGACCACAAAAGTCTGAAATATATCTTCACACAGAAGGAGTTGAACATGAGACAGAGAAGGTGGTTAGAGTTAATAAAAGATTATGATTGTGATATTTTATATCATCCGGGGAAAGTAAATGTAGTAGCCGATGTGCTAAGTAAGAAGGGTAGAGAGAAATTATCAATGTTAACAACTCAGAATGAGTTGGTAACAACAATGGAAAAAATGGAGTTAGAAGTTAAATTACCGGAAGAAGCGGTAGAGATGTTATTTTCCATGGAAACCCAACCTACCATAGTGGAGCGGGTTAGGGGAGTACAACTGATCAATGAGGAGTACAAGAAGATGCAGAAGAGGATAGACGACGAAGAAAAGACCGAGTATATCCTCGATAATGAGGGATTACTTCATTTTGAGGGAAGAATTTGGGTTCGTAATGATCCTGAATTAAAAGAGGAAATTATGAAGGAGGCCCATAGTTCGAGGTACTCGATACATCCCGGTAGTACGAAGATGTATCAAGACCTTCGTTAGAACTTTTGATGACCGGATATGAAGAAGGAAATAGCAGAATATGTTAGTAGGTACTTAACTTGTTAAAAAGTTAAGGCTGAACATCAACGACCGAACGGGTTGTTACAACCACTAGAAATTCCAGAGTGAAAGTGGGAGCATATCATGATGGACTTTGTGGTGGGACTTCCAACAACCAGAAAAGGATACTATGCTATTTGGGTGATAGTGGATCGATTAACGAAATCGGCTCATTTTCTACCAATAGGAGTTAGGTATAACCTAGATCAGTTAGCTAAGCTGTATGTCAAGGAAATTATTTCCAGACATGGAGTACCTATTTCGATCGTGTCAGATCGTGATCCACGATTCACATCGAACTTTTGGAGAAGTTTGCAAGAGCAAATGGGAACGCAGTTAAGATTGAGTACGGCATATCATCCTCAGACAGATGGTCAGAGTGAGTGAACAATTCAAACGCTTGAAGATATATTAAGATCTTGCGTTATGGATTTCAAAGGGAGTTGGGATGAATTTCTACCATTGGTGGAATTTTCGTACAACAATAGTTTTCACGCTAGTATAGGCATGCCGCCTTACGAAGCGTTGTATGGGAGGAAGTGCCGAACTCCATTGTGTTGGGATGATGTGGGTGAACGTCGGATGTTGGGACCTGAGATGGTTCAGCAGACGAAAGACATGGTAGAGTTAATACGTACTCGATTAGTTGTGGCTCAAGACCGGCAAAGGAAGTATGCATATCCTCACAGAGAGAATAGAGAATTCGATGTAGGATCTTTTGTTTTTCTAAAAGTATCGACTTGGAAAGGGAAGATACGTTTTGGAATGAAAGGGAAGTTAAGTCCACGGTTTGTAGGACCTTTTGAGATTTTAAAAAGGATAGGGGAGGTAGCGTATGTAATAGCCTTACCTCCAGAGATGGAACGCATTCATAATGTGTTTCATGTATCAGTGTTGCGTCCTTATAAACCGGACTATAAACACGTGATAAAGTATGAATCTATTCATATAGAGAAGGACTTGTCCTATGAGGAACTTCCAATTCAAATTATTGATAGGAAGGAACAGGTTTTAAGAAATAAGGTTATACCTTCAGTGAAGGTGTTATGGAGAAACCACAATGCTGAAGAAGCAACGTGGGAGCTCGAAAGTAAAATAAATGAAGATTTTCCTCATTTGTTTATGTAATTATAAGCTAAGATTCTGGGGACAGAATCCTTATAAGGGGAGAGAATGTAACGCCCGAGAAAATCGGATTGTTATGACAATAAAATTTTTATTTGATTATGTGAATTAAATGAATTTAATTGATTTCTTTGTGAGTAAGCTATGTGAAGGTCATTCTATGACCTAGAATGTGCTAACGTGGTTAGTATTCTGGCTACGTATTAAAATTTGTTATTTGGAATTTCCAAGACGATAATAATTGTTTTCTAAGAAATTTCCGTAAAAATACTATTCATCCATTTCTATTCGGGGAATTATTTTAAAATTCCGGGAAACACGTAATGATAGAATATCGTGATAAGATGGAATATATGATAATATTTCATTTATGGAAAACGTAGTTTTCGCCTGCGGACTTAAAACCTAAGGGTTGAGTATATTAATTTCTGAGGAGGAAATAATATACGTAGAAGGAATGGCGTTAGGATTAATGCGAGTGTTATACATTTGGTGATACTATTTAGTATTTATGTATAATACGTTGAGTAAATACGAGGTAAAATACGATTATTGTATGTATGGTATACGAAGGGAATACGTGAATTGTATGTATAGAATACGATGCGTATCATAGGATTAATCTATGTATCAATGAGTAATTCACTTGTATTGGATTATGATTAGCCCAATCAATTGAATGACTAAGCCCAATAAGATGGATGGGTTAAGTCCAAGTCAAGGCCCAATGTTTATTTAGTTAAGCCTAATTCATTTAAACTGAACTGTGGGTCGAACCGGTGGGTTAGCGAATGGGTAAAACCTATGGGGAAACCCATGGGATGTCACCTAAAGAGGTGGATCGGCCACCTTGGTGTGGACTCCAAGCATAAGGCTTGGTCACCAAGTATCTTACTTGGTGACCAGACATGAATAGTTATTTCTGAGAACTTGTTCTTTTCGGTCGACAATTTGGACAGGGATTTCTTCATAAGATAAGTCTTTCTCAAAATGCAGGGGTTCGTATTCAATTACATGCTTGTAATCGGCCTTGTAGGGTCGTAACACAGACACATAGAAGACGTTGTGGACATTCTCGAGGTAAGGCTACCTCGTACGCGACTTCTCCGATTCTACGTAATACTTTAAATGGTCCAATAAATCTTAGGCTCAATTTTCATTTCTTTCCAAACCTGATCTTTCCCTTCCAGGGAGAGATCTTCAAGAAAACATAACTACCTGATTCAAACTCGATATTTTTACGATATGGATCAGCGTATTTCTTCTGTCGATCTTGAGCCGCTACCAATCGTGCTCGGATCACTTTGACTATTTCTGTCATCTGTTGTACCAATTTTGGCCCTAACAATTGTCTTTCACCAACGTCATCCCAGTAATGCGGAGTTCTGAACTTTCTGAACTATAACGCTTCGTAAGGCGGCATGCCTATACTAGCGTGATAAATGTTGTTGTAGCCGAACTCTACTAACGGTAGGTGATCATCTCAATTTCATTTGAAGTCCATCACACAGGCTCTTAGCATATCTTCTAACGTTTGAATTATTCATTCGCTCTGTCCGTCTGTTTGAGGGTGATAAGCTGTACTCATTCGCAATTGCGTACCCATACATTCCTGAAGATGTTTCCAAAAATTTGATGTGAAGCGCGAATCCCTATCTGAAACAATTGATACCGGAATTCTGTGCCTCGAAACAATCTCTTTTACGTAAAGCCTGGCCAACTGATCTAAGTTGAATCTGATTTTGATAGGAAGGAAGTGTGCAGATTTTGTCAGTTGGCCAACGATAACCCATACTGCGTTGTAGCCTTTCTGAGTCGTCAGAAGGCCAACCACGAAGTCCATTGTAATATGTTCCCATTTCCATTCTAGGATCTCTAATGGTTGTAGCAATCCACTCGGTCTCTAATGTTCTGCTTTCACTTTCTGACAGGTCAGACACTTGGCAACACATTCTGCAACATCACGTTTTCAATTCGGCCACCAGAAATGTTGTCGAAGATTTTGGTACCTTTTGGCACTACCAGGGTGAATCAAATATCGTGAACTATGAGCCTCGCTCAAAATTTCTCCCTTAATCTCTTGTACTGGTGGAACCCAAATTCTACTCTCAAATCTCAGTATTCCTTCCTTATCCATCTTAAATCTCGGTTCGGTTCCTTCAGATATCTTCTTTGTCACCTTTTTACATTCATCGTCCTGAAGTTGAGCCTCCTTTACTTTATCTAGTAGAGTTGTACCAGATTGCATCTGAAATAGCTTCTCATTAATCTCCATAGGATACTTCACTTCCAACTCTAGTTTCTCATTTCTACAATTAGCTCCTCCTGAGCAGTCAATATCATCAATTTCTCACAACCCTTTCTACTTAAGGCGTCGACAACCACATTTGCTTTCCCCAAATGGTATAAAATCTCACAGTTGTAATCCTTAATAAATTCCAACAATCGTCTTTGACGCATATTAAAATCCTTCTGTGTAAAAATATATTTCAGACTCTTGTGGTCCGTATTTATTTCACACTTCTCCCCGTATAGATAGTGCCTCCAAATTTTTAGAGCAAAAACAACTGCAGCTAACTCCAAATCATGGGTAGGTTAACCCTTCTTGTAATCCTTCAACTTTCGTGATGCATACGCAATGACTCTGCCGTTTTGCATAAGCACAAAGCCAAGTCCTTTATGCGACGCATCGCTAAAAACAACAAAATTTCCTGTATCATCCAGAAGAGATAACACAGGTGCCGTACTCAACCTCTTCTTAAATTCTTGAAAACTTTCCACACACTTATCCGTCCAAACAAATTTCACAGCTTTTCGAGTTAAATTCATTAACGGAGTTGCGATCTTAAAAAAGTCTTGTATGAACCTTATATAATATCCCGCCAATCCAAGAAAACTGCTTACTTTCGACGGCGTTCTCGGCTGATCCTAGTTAATCACGGCTTCTACTTTGGATGGATCTACCGAAATTCCGTTTTTATCGATCACGTGACCGAGAAATTGTACTCGTTCGATCCAGAATTCTCATTTCAAAAATTTAGCGTAAAACTTCTTCCTTCTCAATACTTCCAACGATAACCTCAAATGCTCTTCGTGTTCTTCTTTGGTTTTGGAATATACCAAAATGTCATCTATAAATACCACTACGAACTTGTCCAAAAACGGTTTGAATACACAATTCATTAGTCCCATAAATGTTGCAGGAGCATTCGTAAGACCAAACGACATTACTAAAAATTTGTAGTGACCATATCGCGTTCTGAACGCTGTCTTCGGTACATCCTCTAGTCTCACCTTCAATTGATGATAACCGCTTCTCAAGTCTATCTTGGAAAAGTATCTCGCTCCCTTAAATTGATTAAACAAGTCGTCGATCCTCGGTAATGGATATTTGTTCTTAATTATGACCTTATTCAGTTCTCTGTAGTTAATGTAGAACCGTATCGATCCATCCTTCTTTTTCACGAACAACACCGGCGCTCCCAACAGCGATACGCTCGGTTGAATGTACTTCTTGTCCAACAATTCTTGTAGTTGTACCATTAATTCTTTCATCTCTACCGGTGCCATTCGGTATGGTGCCTTCTATATTGGAGCAGTTCCGGGCGCCAAATCTATCACGAAATCTACTTCTCTATCTGGTGGAAGTCCTGGCAAATCGTCTGGAAATACATCGACGAAATCCCTCACAATCGGTATCTCTTCTACCGTAGGATTCTCTTTTCGACTGTCGACTATGTAAGCTAAGTATCCTACACAGCCTGTCTTAACAACTTCCTGGCCTGCATCATCGTCAGACAACTCGCTTGTCTAGGCGACTTGTTACCATAAAATAAAACCTTTGGAAAAGTCATAAGGTTAATACGCTTCTTTTGGCAATCAATTATAGCCCCGTAATTGAATAACCAGTCCATTCCCAAAATAACGTCAAATTCCCCAAGTCGAATAGGGATAAGATCTACATTCATGATATTACCCTTAATATCCACTCTACAGTTCTTATGTACATACTTAACAGAGATTATTTCTCTATTCGTAATTTCTATGTTTATGGGGGTAATCCAATTCATTCTTAGGCAAATCTAAATTCTTGACAAAATCATCGGATATAAAGGAACAAGTAGCACCCAAATGAAATAATACGTAAGCATTAACTTTATTGATCAGAATGATACCTGACACCACGTCACGGGATTGAACTGCATCTTGCACATCATGTTGAAAGTCCGAGCGGTTGGTCGGTTTGTTGCGGTAGGTCCAGTGATGGTTAAGGCATTTCCACTATTATTTCCCCGGTTTCCTCCTGATCCTGACCCTCCCGATCCCTTCTTGGGACAATCTCTTGTTAGATGGTCCTTCGAACCACAAGTAAAACAAGCACCCTTCTTTGGGTTTGGATAGTTTGGTGCTATGTGGCCTTCCTGACCACAATTGTAGCACACTCTTTTTCCTTTCATACAAACTCCCAGATGGGCTTTCCCGCAAGTCGGGCATGCTTCAATTATTTTCTTCTGATTACCTTGTTGATTTCCCGATGATAAGCTGTCGTTCCACCTTTTCTTCTGATTGAAATTTCCACATCCTGTGCCACTTCCACTTGCCTTGTTATTAATTTCTCCTTCACTCTTCTTCTTCTTCTGATCTTGATTGTACTTGGTTACCTCATCGCTTCCTCCTTCAGCAAGGATGACCTTTTCCAGTACTCCGGAAAATGTGTTTAGCTAAAATATTGATACCTTGTTGTACACCCAAGGCTTTAGTCCTTGTTCGAATCTTCTGGCTTTTCTTTCGTCTGTGTGTACTTACAGGGAGAATCTTGCTAACTCATTGAATTTAGCTGCGTAGTCAGGTACACTCATGTTTCCCTACTTCAGTTCCAGAAATTGAACTTCCATCTGATTCTGCGAACTAGTTAGGAAATACATTTCGAAAAATATTTCTTTAAATCTCTCCCATGTAATTACACCTTCACCTCCTCGTACTTTGTTTGCTTACCACCAGTAGCTAGCCTCAGACTTCAACATAAACGTTGCAAAAGCGATGTTCTGATCTTCTCTAACCCTAGCAACGTCGAAAACCTTCTCCAATTCCATAACCCACGTTTGAGCCTCGATTGGGTTCATGGAACCTTTGAACTCTGACGGTCCCACTACCTTGAAGTCTTTAAACGTTGTGTTTGGTGGAGCTTGCGGTTGATTATTCATGGCTCCAGTCAGTAAGTTAACCAACTGCTGAACGGGATTAGCGTTGGCATTATTGTTATTATTGGTTGACTCTTTCTAAGCCGATTGACGTTGTTGTCTTCTCCTTGGCGGCATTTTTCTGTTAAATAAACACATATTAGAACTTTATTTATTTCTCTAAATAGTTAAGGCATTACTTAACAATTTAACATACTCATTTAACACATCATATCAAACAACTTGATATATTTTCATTCAAATCAAAAGTTTTAACATTAAACGATAGCATAACTGCTATTTACATCAACTATCCTGAAATAAAGAATCCACAGGATTTAAAACATTCAAATATTCTTTCGTTCATAAACACGTCAGAATTTACATCTAAAAACTAATTAAGTTCTTCACATAATTAAATAAATCATATCACCGTCGGTCAAGGTACTGATTAGCCTTGTTACGCTCTTCTTCTAAAATGCGATGCATCGTCCTGCGATCCATCATGTACAATGGTAGTCCTTCGAACTGGATTGGGTACCTCAAAACTCGATCTTGGGTCTCATTCATTGCATTGTTAAGTGTAGAGTACGTTTCCCCAATCTTCGCTTTCTTTACACGACTATCATCCTCTGCACGATCAGCTCGACGCGATTCTCTTATCCAGTCTTCCTCTCCCATGTTTAGCCTTTCGGAGGTTTCCTTCAGTTCCTTCTTCAGCTTCTCTATCTCCTCAGTCTTATCTTCAGTTTGACCCTTCTCATGGACCAAATCCCATTCTACATTTTCCAGTCGAGAGTGAAGAGAGAAATCTCCCTCTCTTTTTGCTCTAGAGTAATATGCTGAATAACCGCTCGCTCAGTCAAATCCTGGACCTCGTCTCGTAACTCCACGTTACGGTCGTATAACGTGTCATACATCTCAGCATCAACGGTGTACCGTGGTAACTCCTCTTCTTCCTCATCCTCATCCTCAACAAATTCCTCCTTAGGATCCTCCTCAGGATCAGTCTCAGGTTCATGCTCCTGTTTCAGTTCTGCAATTCGTGAAAATTGCAGAACATGGCCAAGGAACTCCAATAAAATTATTACTACTCGAATTTAATCATACCCAAATGATATAATTCATGTATAATCATAACCCAACATTTATATACTGACATTAACCAATTTAAACACTTAATAACAGATTTAAAGCATGTGAATTTCACTGACTTTGATGTTCTTGGAGGTTTTGAAAATAAAACATGAAAATTGTCAATATGGATTCGTTATAACACCGAATCCGTTCATTTAAACTTTGGTCTCTTCGTATGAACATGCATAACAACATACAAGTGTAAAATTTAGGGATAATATACGATCAATACATAAAATATCACGTATAAGGCCGTAAGGCCAAAACCCATACTCTGTAATTTTGTAGAAATCATATACGACATATTTTCATGAATTTGATGATATGGTTTATATATAATATATAATATATAATTAAACACGATTTGATATGTCATAACACACATACAACCCATAATCATTACTCCTAACCCAATTATAGAGGTTAAACCAAAAACATTAAAAGCAATTTTTATGAAAACTAAAATACGTAAAGTAGAAATTGGGAAGGAGAAGATTACCCAAAGCGTAATGTGGATTTTAATAAGAGATGAATATCAATTTCTCTCTGACTTCTCAACTAATATTATGTATCTCACTCTGTGAAAGCTCTCTAGACTTAGCAATAATGAAGAAAAGAAAAGAAGACGTCTGATATATTAAAGGAACTGACGCACTGAGTGGTCAGTTAACCCAGTCATGGGCAACTGCTAGTAACTCCCACTAAGGCCATGTTTGGCTAGGCTTAATAGATTTCAAAACCATTTAATTTAATAAAGCTTTATCATATGGTTTAATTAATGTCACACTCCTTCATAAAATTAATCAATATCTTATTTAATTTATTTTAAATAAAATATAATAATTTCTCATAATTTCACATAGTCACATAATTAAATTTCTCATTAATAATTAATGTCAAATTAGTAACTCTCTAATTAATAATTAAATTAATTAAAATAACATAATGCTTAATTAAATATTTCATTTAATTCAATAAGCTCACATAAATACATACTTGAATAATAAATATTATCTACATTAATTTAATAAATATAACACATAATTAAATTAATCTACCACAATTGTATCAAATAATTATTTAATCCAATAATTAAATCATCGAAAAATATTTATTTAATTCAATTAATATTAAAATTAAATTACAAAACTCTCGTTCGTTTCATTTAATTAGGTAGATAGATAAATGATGTTTGAATAATGAACACCAAATCATGTGGAAAATTTAAGTACCCATATTTGGGGGTGTCACATGTAAGACCCCAACTTATTATAAATAAATTAAATTTTCCTCTATTCATTATTCTAAAATAATAAGGTGTTAATTTGATATAATACTTTGGTTATGGGTGAAATGTGAAAATTTTTACAAAAAAAACAAGTGGTTATAAAATAATCATTGTTGTCGGGGAATATTCGTTTAGTCGTGGAATATTCTTTTTGTCGGGAATATTCATACGACGACGCAGTCAATTGTGGGCCCCATAACATAATAACGGTCGAATGAAGAAAACGACAAATTTGAGTTTTTATAAATAACGACATAATTTTTACCGTTAACACTGTTGGATAATTGGTGGTTAAATTACAGTAATACGCGTGGTTGTACAGTAGCACACGGTATTGCACAGTATGGTTGAATTATTGATTCGTACGTAAGAAGACACTACTCAATAATTGTTACAGTAGTTACTGTTCATTATTTTATTATATTGATTCAATAATTGTTGCATTTTTAGTTTATATTATTATTGTTTCAATAATTGTCACTGCACAGTATTTCTCATTATCAGATCAATAATTCATATTATTTGAATAATATTATTAGATAGCATTATTGGCAATGTCTAGAAAGTTCTGTCAAGGAGAGGTTTGGTCATCTAATTGCGCGGCAGTAATTCCTTGGTGGTGGGCTTGAATATTTGGTAAATATTAATATTTTGTTAATTTAGTCTCCTTTGGCGTTCTAGCATTTTTCTATAAATAGAGGGCTACGTTAGAATTGAAAATCACACCAGAAATAAGTTTTCTCTCTTTCTCTCTCTATATTATCGAGCGTATTCTTGTGAGTATACTTTGAGTGTTGCTATACGGTGCGAGTTTCTGTCAGCACTATACCCGAAATTCAGTCAGAAATACGGTTATTTTAAGGTAAGGGATGTTATTTTCTTCTTAAATGATATTATTTTCTTCAATATCATTATGCCGAAATATTGGTGAACTTTTTAATCAAATTTGGAACTTTTTGTGTTGGGGTTACTATTCAGGTATACGGCACTATTCACGTATATGACACTATTCACGAATACGGCACTATTCACCGAAAAATGAAAATTTTCCTTTTTGTCCAAGATGTCTATTTTGGCTACTATCTTTGATTGTATCCATGTTTTGATCGTTATTTTTGAATTCTGCTTCAAAATTGGTTATTATGGAGTATTATTGATCTTGGATAAAACTGTTATACGAATCCCTAATATTTGTCTTTCTATCTCACTAGATTCGTTCTTAAAATTATTTTTCATCATCCTCAGTCCTTAATGATGATATTATCGAATATCTTTGGCCTATAGTGCAAAGATAAATGATTACTGATGAATATATTTGGCCCGTAGTGCAAAGATGAACATGTGTTGAGATGAACATGACCAACCGGTGATATAAATGAATATCTTTGGCCTGTAGTGCAAAGATGATTAAAGATGTATATTGATTATTGTTACAGGGATAAAATATTGATGATGGACACTTAAATATTAGAAGATAGTAGAATTCATCCTCTACGTGACTCTTCTAATGGATTGCTGTTTCTGCTGTATTTGTTGTTCTAAAACTTGTTGTCGATTATATTTTATCAGATTTTTTTCCCTGTTGAAGACTAACGATAATTTGTTGTATATTATCTTAGTCATAATATTCTTTACTGGGCTAGTTGAGCTCACCCTTTTCCTTTTTGTTTCATATTTCTTCTTAGGAGGTGAGAACATAGCAGGATCGGGGTATGGAGTGAGGTTTCTAGAAAGATGTTTTAGCAGTCCTCACTATTTCTGTAAAATAGTGTTTGAATAATTGTAATGAGGACTTATTTGCGTGTGGATATTGTCTAGAAGACAATATTTGTATTTAAACTCACAGTATGTATTGTCGTATTTCACACGACATTTGTATTATTGAAGTTGTAGTTTGCTTTATTTACCATGTATTTGGCGACTCAGAATGGGTGTTGTATTCTTGTTTTGTGGGCATCACAGTTTATATCAAAGCTTAGGGATATGGTCTCTGGCGGAGATCGGAGAATAGAACTAGGAGGGGAGAGATGAGTAAATTCTTTGCTGGTGTGTCCTACTAAGCTTTTTTGTTGGTTGGTGATAATATAGGGATATTTTGTGATATGTTTAATTAACCCTTGTTGTATGGCAGTATTTGTGAATGGTTGCTGAGAACGTTAACAATGGAGTGTACGAGACTATGGAGCAACCTTTAGTCACAAACCAGGAGAACGTGCAATATGAAGGCAATATTCTTCCTGTAAACAACACTACCGAGTAAACGATGAACGATGGAATGTTTAGGAGCTTTTTACAGTTCATGCAAAATCAGACAAGGGAGACTCGTGTACAAAATACGGGGTGGAAATGATGGCAACACGTGGACTGACACAGCCAAGCAGTTTAAGGAGTTGGGACTACCAGAATTTAAGGGAAAATCGGATCCGATCTTGGGAGAAACATGGGTCAATCAAATTACCAAGATATTCGATGTCTTGGGATGCACAGAGGAACAGAATGTTCCATTCGCTACCTTTATGTTTCGTGGTGAAGCCGATTTATGGTGTAAATCTGTGAAGCGTATCCAACCAGATGCACTCAACATGTCCTGGGAAAGATTTCAGAAACTTTTCAATGACAAGTACTTTCCTGAAAGTATTCGTCATATGAAAGAGGTAGAGTTTATTAGACTCGAACAGAATAACATGACGGTGTGTCAATACGAGGTAAATTTTACAGAGTTGTCCAGGTTTGAACCTCATTTGGTGAAGAATGAGGAACTGTAAAGTCTCCGAACCCGGATACTTGAAACCCAAATTCAGTACTTCACGATACCATTTCTATGAGCAGAATAATACTAGTAATAATAACAATAATATAAAATATAAACTTAACTTAGATTTATCAGAGTCTTATCCCAAGTATGCAACCTTTACTACATTCTTTACATGATATATAATACATATCTTTAACTTAATATAGTCTATCTATTACAAATGATACCAATAACATGTCATGTTTGCTTTCCTTTTCACTTGTTCTTGGCCGAACTTTCCAGTTCTTCACACTTAGCTGAAAACATTTAAATTAAGCAAGGATGAGCATTTGAGTGCCCAACAAGTATTATATATATATATATATATATATATATATATATATATATATAAGCTGAAAGAATTTAAATGTTTTCTTTATAATACCCTTCTACAACCGGTCAATAGTTGTGAAGTAATCTGTACCAATAACAATAACATAACAACCCTCTTTCAAATTTTTGAAACTGTGTATTGTCTATACATGGGGTTTCTGTGATATACTATGAACATTATTTTCATTTTTGAAAGGGTTTAAATAGAAATTCATCTGTAAACCGGCCATTGCTTACGGGCACGGAGGGTGATCAGTCCCGTTGTACCCTGTATTGATCAATACTACATTGCTAGAACGATATTATCGTTCATCCTTTGTCCGCCGTAGCGCATAAAAATTTTCCCATTATCGGGATGTTCATACCTGTCGGGTTTTCATAACAAAGGTCTTATATAATTCAACATATATATATATATATATATCAAAGGTGTATCAACATGTGATTAAATATAATGATTATCCAAGTGGGGACACTTGTATAATCATTTATAGAAATTAACGAACATAATATATAACTGAAGTATCATATACTAATATGTTGATAATCAATGGGTGTGTATAATATATATTTAACAATCTGTATAGTAATAATATAATTTTGAAACATTTTTACACTTGTCCATTGCATAAAGAAAATGAAAAGGTAGGATACTTACCTGATTCGCTGCTTACAATTACGCAACCTAGATTTATCTTTTATATCACGACCTATCATTAATCAAATCATTCGTTCGATTAGAACAATATTCCATAACACATAGTACTGCATTTCGCAGTCAGCACATAACCTAATCACATTATCACACCTGTTCAACAGTCATTGACTCACAAACAAACATCAACATAACCACAACACTTGTCGCAGCGGTAATCTTCGACCTGGGGTGAGCCGTAGACCCGGACATCCTGGGATCGAGTCCCGCCTGCCTCAAGTGTGAGAATTCTTTAATTCGAGTGGCCACGGACGGCCAGCGCAAGCTGGTGCGCAAGCCAAAATGGTTGAGTCCGGCCTGGGGGATTAGTCCGACCGCGGTTGGGAAACCCCACATTATAAAAAAAAAAATCAACACATTCCTAATCATATTGTCACACAACTTTAACAACCATGGAATCACAAATAAACAGTTAACTAACTAAATTATCTAAGTCCAGATCAATTTCTGAAACATGTCGGTCTACCGACAACTTTATCGGGTTAATATTGAGTCTAAGACTTTATTCCCAAGTTCAATATCCAAATAGTTAACTTAAACATCAGTCGCACTATTTTTCATAGCCTTTAAATAATTATTACCATTTACCATAATTTTTGAAATATCAGAATCTTTACTAAATGATTTAAATATCAAACAATTCTATTATCATTAACATTTAATCAATATTAAACTATTAATAAAACCATTGCCAAAATATTAAAGTTATGTATAATAATTCAAAATATTCTTAACGTATTAATATTACCCTTAAATGATTTTTAAAACATTAAAAATTATCATTAAATAATTACCATTAATATTTAAATATTAATAAACAATTATCTAAATATTAAAAGTCATTAATCATAACTTAAAATATTTTAAATTCATTTATACCCTTTTTAAATGATTTTTAAATTAATAAAACCATTTTTAAACATTTTATTTAATATAATTATTAAATAAATTTAATATCATTTAATCATTAAATTAATATCATTAATATTAAATTATTAATAAAATTATCCTTTAAATATTAAAAGTTATATTTTATAACTTAAAATATCCTTAATCACTTTATTTCCATTTAAAATGATTTTTATAATATTAAAATAATTTTTAAACTAATTTATTTAATATTATTACTAAATAACTTTAATATCATTAATTAATGAATTTAACCATTAAATATTAAAAGTTATATTTTATAACTTAAAATATTCTTAAATACCTTATTATTATTTAAAATAATTTTTAATATAATAAAATCATTTTTAATTTAATTACTAAATTCATTTAATAAATAACTTAATTATCATTAATTATTAATTTATTAATGAAAATTATCACATAATATTAAAAGTTATTAAAAATAACCTAAAATATTTTCATATATCATAATATAATTTTTAATTATTTTTTATGAATTAAAATCATTTTAAAATAATTTATTTAATATTATAATTAAATAAATTAAATACTTTTAATATTCCAAAAATATAAAATATTTATGAAATATATTTAAAATAATAAAAATATAATTTTCGGACATTAAAATATTTTTTAAGAATTTATTTTATATTTTTAATAATTAAAAACTATTTTTTTCTATTTATTAAATAATTTTCGGAAAATAATATACTGTCTGTCGTTAAAGGCCACCTATAGTGACAAAACTGTCGCTATACATGTTCTTCATGTTCTTGAGCATTCATAGGGCAGTTTCGAGGGGCTCTATTTGACCAAGATTAAAACGTAATGTGTTTCTGGTAATGTTATTGATCATATCTTGTAGTACTCATGCATCACTGTAACTACAAACTGATTCCATGGTCAAATCATTAACGAACAAAGAGATTTAACCTCTCAAAACCATTGTCAGACGCTGTTCTTCATTTCTGGGTTTTCCAGAAATGAAGAACAGTACAAGGTACCTACTTTAGATCTCCATAACGTGCAATACTGGTAACGTTTATGTGATTTAAGACTTCTAAGTTCTAGACCACATGTAACACTACATATCTAGCTCATAAAAACACAATAACAACAATAGAACAACCAGATTCGACTCGGTCAAACCATGTCAGACGACATGGTCAAGTGTTTTCTGGGTTACCCAGAAAATAACTTTACTGTTCGTCCAGCTTGGTTTGACCATTGATTACTAATTTTCTGTTTGATTAAAAGGAGATTTTAAGGCATAAAAGTGGAGCTGATATACCATACAACAATTTAGTCATAACTATCAAGCTAAAACGTCAACAAAATAACAGATCTGGACGACACAAAACTTGTCAGACGCTGCAAAAATGCATTCTGGGTTTACCCAGATTTCGACCGGTTATGCCCGGTCAACGGGTTTGACCGATCATAACTTCAAATATAAAACAGATCGGACTTTAATTCTTGAACCAGATGAAATATCTCATACAAGGGTACAACATTTAAACTTTAAAACAACCCAAACAACAAACGAGCAACGATTTAAAGGGCCTGACATTCACTGTCAGGCAACAAAATAAAATTTTTCAAGATTTTTTAAAAATCACTGGTTTACATATCTAGATGTTATGGACTTGTAATATACAAACTCAGATCATCATGTTAGACTATAAACAACATATTTTAACAACAAATCACAAGATCTAACGACAGATTATGGACAGAAATTAAACTAGGGTTTTATACCTCTTTAGGTTTTGATCTTGATTCTAGCTTCTATTTTAGTTAATGATGAACGTAGGGCTTGATAAAGGAACTAAAATGCTTGGAAATTTCGGAGGTTTAAGAGAGAATGAGAGTTTGTTGAGTGTTGTGAAATTTTAGTGAACAAAATGCAATTTTCTCTCTCTAATCTCTTATATAGACATCTTAGATGCATGTATTGGGCTACCTAGAGGCTGATTGCTGGCATTATGAGTCATCAAGAGTTAGCCAACCACTCAAGATATGTCTAGATTTGCAAGCAAGCTCAATTAAATAAATTAAAAATGCTATTTTAGTAATTTAACAAAGTAATTAAGGGTATTCTTGTCCATGGTTCTTGAATCTAGGTTTTAATCACTAGGTTTTAAACCTTAAGGTTTCCCAAAAATTTTCTAGGGTTTGAACAATTAAGACTAAAGTTCAATAAAATTTTAATTATAACTTACTAATTAAAAATTAGGGTTTTTTAATAATTTAGGGTTTCTATAATTAACAATTGTAATTTGAATACTTGTTAATTAATCAACTAATCACAATTACCAATAATTTCGAACTCTAATTTGAATTTCAAATTAGGGTTTCTCATTTCCAAAAATTAGGGTTTTAGAAATATTAATTAGGGTTTCAATTTCGCAATTAGGATTTTACGACCATAATTAGGGCTTTCCTAATTAGCGATTATATTTATAATACCAGACATTAACCACATTATCGCAATTGTCCAATAACTTTAAACTCTAATTTGTATTTTAAATTAGGGTTTCACACAGTATTAATAAGGTTTAACACATAACACCATAATTGGCCAATCATTAACAATACATATATACAGTACATATTCATATACTGAAAATCAAAATATAATTAATATTATATTCTTATTCTCATACCTTGACAATAATCCAAATTAAGATTTGGATTCCATATCCGATTTATCTTTCATATTTAACATTAATAATTAAGTTAAAATAATTAACTTAATATTTTGAACAAAATTCATATAATGAAATAATCATTATAATTATACTAAAATCATTTCATATATTATTTAAATAATATAAGATTATATTTTCACAGAAAATAATTAATAAAACATTTCCAATAAGGAATTAATTAGTATAAAAATTATAATTGATAATAATCAATAATTCTGAAAATAAATTTATTTGCAATACTTAATGTAATAAATAAATTTTATTTATCACGTATAAAAATATATTGCACATTACCTTGACACATATCATTCATATTTATTTTAATAAATAAAAAAAATTATACGCAAAATTTATGATTTATTTATATAGAAAATATCGGATTGTCACAGGAACGCATGACGCAGATGTTTCTGAGAGGTTTAAAACCCGAGATTCGTCAATACCTTATATCTCATAAATTTTCTTTATATTCAGATGTTGTAAACAGGGCTCAGTTGTTAGAGAAAGATAGTGAGTATACTCAACCGAGGGACCACAACCAAGGTCATATCGGTGACAGCAGTCATCAGAACGATGATAACCAGCGAGGAAGGAAGAATAGAGACAAAGGCGGTAACCACTCAGGTGGTAATCGTGGCCATGATAATAGAAGAGGTGACTCAAGTGGACATTTCAGAAAGAAAAGATTCAACAATGACGGGAAGACATCAGCAGCAGCACCAGCACCAACAACAAATTCTAGGGGAGGAGAACGACCGCCATTTAGATGTTCCAAATGAGGGAAGGAGGGACATATCAGCCCAAACTATCCACAACAATGGAAGGTATGTTACAACTGTGGAAAGGAAGTCCACATCGCTTGAGATTGTACTATAGCGAAACCAAGTTCAGCGGGAGTGGTGATTCCAAGGGCTGTCCTGGATAAGTCAAAATCAGCGGTTCCTGGAAGAGAGTTTATCGTGACTGGCCAAAACGCGAGGAACCCAAATGAAGTGATTACGGGTAAGCTAATCTTGAATTCTTACGAAGTTTATACCTTACTAGGTACCGGTTCTACCCATTCTTTTATCTCTCCTGCTTGTGCTCAACGTTTAAACTTAACTCCGGAGAAATTAGATTTTGATTTATCTGTTGAAACTCTGTTGGGTGAAACCTTCGTTATATCTACAGTTTATAAATCTTGCATGATCCAAGTTGGCACTATCACATTACATGTTGATCTTATCTCTTTAAAGTTACTTACTTTTGATGTGATTTTAGGAATTGATTGGTTAACCACTCATCATGCCAAAATTGATTATTTTCGTAAGGTTGTTAGTTTTCATATTCCTAACCAACCTGTCATATGAATTCAAACCACTAAACCACTAAAATCAGTCGCTGTCATATCAAGCCACAAAGCTATTCATTTATTGAAAAACAGATGCCAAGCTTTCTTAGCCCCTGTTATGGATTTGAACAGAGAAAAGTCAGATTTGGATAATATTTCTGTTGTTAAATAATTTCCTGATGTATTTCTTGAAGAACTTTTCGGTCTACCCCCGGAACGTGAAGTTGAATTCTTTATTGATCTTGAACCGGGTAAAAAACCCATTTTTATAACCCCATATCGAATGGCTCCTATTGAACTTCAGGAGTTAAAAGTCCAACTACAGGAATTATTAGACATCAGTTTCATTCGTCCTAGTACATCTCCTTGGGGTGCTCCTGTTTATTTGTAAAGAAGAAAGATGGGAGTATGCAACTTTGTATTGACTACCGAGAATTAAACCATGTCACCATCAAGAATAGGTATCCACTACCTCGCATTGATGACCTGTTTGACCAGTTGCAAAGAGCACAATTCTTTTCAAAGATCGATCTTCGTTCTGGATATCATCAGCTGAAGATTAAAACTGAGGATATTCCAAAGACTGCCTTCAGAACTCGGTACAGGCATTATGAATTCTTAGTCATGTCTTTTGGATTGACTAATGCTCCAGCTGCTTTCATGGATATAATGAACCGTGTATTCAAGAAATATTTGGATCAATTCGTTGTTGTCTTTATTGATGACATCCTCATCTATTCCAAAATCCGTGAAGATCATGAGCACCATTTGAAGCTAGTACTTCAAAGACTTCGTGAACACAAGCTTTATGCCAAGCTAAAGAAATGCGAGTTCTGGCTTGAGGAAGTAGCATTCCTTGGGAACGTGGTGTAAAAACATGGAGTATCTGTGGACCCGGCGAAGATTGAAGCAATACAAAGTTGGGAGCAGCCAAAGTCGGTGACCGAAGTACGTAGCTTTCTGGGCTTAGCTGGTTATTATCGGAGATTCGTGGAAGGATTTTCTCGAATCGCTACTCTGTTAACTCAGCTGACTTGGAAGGATGCAAAATTCGTATGGAGCGAGGAATGCGAGAAGAGCTTCCAAGAGCTCAAGAGGAGACTCATTTCGGCACTTGTTCTGACAATACCATCTGGTTCGGATGGATTTGTTATCTACAACGATGCTTCTGGCAAGGGGTTAGGATGTGTTTTCATGAAACATGGGAAAGTCATAGCCTATGCCTCACGACAACTCAAAGAATATGAGAGGAATTATCCTACTCATGATCTGGAGTTGGCAGCAGTCGTATTCGCGTTGAAGATATGGAGACACTACTTGTACGGGGAGAAAGTGGAGATTTATACGGACCATAAAAGCCTCAAATATTTCTTCACCCAAAAAGAACTCAACATGCGGCAACGACGTTTGCTTGAGCTGTTAAAAGATTACGATCACACTATTCAATATCATCCTGGAAAAGCGAACGTAGTAGCTGACGCATTGAGTAGAAGATCATATGCGAGTACGAGTGCAATATTGTCAACGCAAAGGCCCATTTTGTATGACTTGCAAAAGATGGAGATAGAATTAAAGACTCCAGGGACCCACATGATGCTGGCGAATATAAGAGTAGAACCGACTTTAATTGATAAAGTTAAAGCTGCTCAAGCTATGGACTTGGGCTGATACAAATGAAGAAGAAAGTGCAAGAAGGTGCTATTCCAGAAGCAAGAATCGATGAAGAAGGAATACTTCGATTCAACTCTCGACTTTGCATTCAGAACAATTCTGACTTGAAGCATAGAATCATGATGGAGGCACACAACACCCCGTTTGTAATCCATCCTGGGAGTACCAAAATGTATCATGATATTCAACATATATTTTGGAGGAACAATATAAAGAGAGAGATCGCGGAGTTTATCTCGAGATGTTTAACTTGTCAACGTGTAAAGGCGGAGCATCAAATGCCAAAAGGTCCATTGCAACTACTTGAGATTTCGGAATGGAAGTGGGAACACATTACAATGGATATCGTTACAGGTCTTCCCGCGGTTTCTCAAGGCATAAATGTTATTTGGGTTATTGTTGATAGATTAACCAAGTCTGCCCATTTCTTTTCGATACGTGAGACGTATTACCTTGAACGTCTTGCTCGTATATACGTGAATGAGATTGTGAGATTGCATGGCATGCCAGTATCCATAGTTTCGGATCGTGACCCAAGATTCACTTCACGATTTTGGGTTAGCTTGCAGAAAGCTATGGGCACGGATTTACGATTCAGTTCGACATACCATCCTCAAACGAACGGACAATCAAAGAGGACTATTCAAACCCTCGAAGATCTATTAAGACTTTGTGTCCTAGATTTTAAAGGATGTTGGGATAAGTACTTTCCACTGGTGGAATTCTCCTACAACAACAGTTATCAAGCAGGTATAGGTATGGCTCCATTTGAGGCATTGTATGGACAAAAGTGTCGATCTCCAGTATGCTGGGACGAGGTGGTAGAAGCAACGTTGTTGGGACCAGAATTAGTACGCATGACTATAGAAAAGATCCAAATGATTTGACAACGTATTCAAACTTCACAAGATCGACAAAAGAGTTATGCTGATCTTCATAGAAAGGACGTGGAGTTTAATATTGGGGATCATGTACTATTACGTGTTGCTCCATGGAAGGGAGTTACAAGATTTGGAAAGAGAGAAAAGCTCAATCCAAGATTTGTTGGTCCATTTGAGATTCTTGACCGAATAAGAAACGTAGCCTATAGACTCGCATTACCTCCAAGTATGTCTCGTGTTCACAATGTATTCTACATATCTATGCTTCGTAAATATGTGAAAGACCCGAACCACATTATTGTGTTAGAACCAGACGAGATAGCTGAAGATTTAACATACGATGAGATACCTGTTGAGATTTTGGATAGGAAAGAGCACGTCTTACGCACGAAGGTTATACCACAAGTTAAGGTTTTATGGAGAAACCATGCAATTGAGGAAATGACATGGGAGTTGGAATCGGAAATGAAAGCGAGGTACCCTCACCTGTTCGAAACACCAGGTACGTACGTTAATTTCGAGGACAAAATTTTATAAGGAGGGGAGGTTGTAAGACCCCAACTTATTATAAATAAATTAAAGTTTTCTCTATTCATTATTCTAAAATAATAAGGTGTTAATTTGATATAATACTTTGGTTATGGGTGAAATGTGAAAATTTTTACAAAATAAACAAGTGGTTATAAAATAATCATTGTTGTCGGGGAATATTCGTATGGTCGTGGAATATTCTTTTTGTCGGAAATATTCGTACGACGGCACAGTCAATTGTGGGCACCATAACATAATAACGGTCGGATGAAGAAAACGACAAATTTAGGATTTTATAAATAACGGCATAATTTTTACCGTTAACATTGTTGGATAATTGGTGGTTAAAATACAGTAATACATGTGGTTATAAAGTAGCGCACGGTATTGCATAGTATGGTTGAATTATTGATTCGTACGTAAGAAGGCACTACTCAATAATTGTTACAGTAGTTACTGTTCATTATTTTATTATATTGATTCAATAATTGTTGCATTGTTAGTTTATATTATTATTGTTTCAATAATTGTCACTGCACTGTATTTCTCATTATCAGATCAATAATTCATATTATTTGAATAATATTATTAGATAACATTATTGGCAATGTCTAGAAAGTTCTGTCAAGGAGAGGTTTGGTCATCTAATTGCGCGCCAGTAAGGAGAACTATTTATTGGAAAGTCCCCTATTTCTTGGGAACGGCCTGGTTGTCATAATTGTGATTCCGTAATATTATTTAAGAATAATTAATTATTGATTCATATGATAAGAAAATATTTATTTGATGTGGATATAATTGAAGGTATTAATGCTGAGGTGTTTTATCAGTATTTTGTCGGACTGGAAGAATTAAAAATCATCCGTTTATGGATTTCGGATAATTTCTGTTTGGAATTTGGAAAAATTTTCTTCTGCAAAAGTTGTAGAGAATTGAAATTCTTATAAAAAGTAGCGAGATTCGAATTTTCTGACAAAGGGGCTATTTATTGTGAATTATTGAAGTTCCGAGGTTCTGAAATAATTGATTTTTGAAAGTTTAATTATTTTTTTATTTCCAAAACGTTTTTTTTTCTAGAAGTTGGGCATGTGGGAAATGCTAAAATCAGATTCATTGGTGGTGGGCTTGAATATTTGGTAAATATTAATATTTTATTAATTTAGTCTCCTTTGGCATTCTAGCATTTTCCTATAAATAGAGGGCTAAGTTAGAATTGAAAATCACACCAAAAATAAGTTTTCTCTCTTTCTCTCTCTATATTATCGAGCGTATTCTTGTGAGTATACTTTGAGTGTTGCTATACGGTGCGAGTTTCTGTCAGCACTATACTTGAAATTCAGTTAGAAATACGGTTATTTTATGGTAAGGGATGTTATTTTCTTCTTAAATGATATTATTTTCTTCAATATCATTATGCCGAAATATTGGTGAACTTTTTAATCAAATTTGGAACTTGTTGTGTCGGGGCTACTATTCACGTATACCCTATTCACGAATACGGCACTATTCACCGAAAAATGAAAATTTTCCTTTTTGCCCAAGATGTCTATTTTGGCTACTATCTTTGATTGTATCCATGTTTTGATCGTTATTTTTGAATTTTGCTTCAAAATTGGTTATTATGGAGTATTATTGATCTTGGATAAAACTGTTATACGAATCCCTAATATTTGTCCTTCTATCTCACTGGATTCGTTCTTAAAAATATTTTTCATCATCCTCAGTCCTTAATGATGATATTATTGAATATCTTTGGCCTGTAGTGCAAAGATAAATGATTACTGATGAATATCTTTGGCCCGTAGTGCAAAGATGAACAGGTGTTGAGATGAACATGACCAACCGGTGATATAAATGAATATCTTTGGCCTGTAGTGCAAAGATGATTAAAGATGTATATTGATTGTTGTTACAAGGATAAAATATTGATGATGGACTCTTAAATATTAGAAGATAGTAGAATTCATCCCCTACGTGACTCTTCTAATGGATTGTTGTTTCCGCTGTATTTGTTGATCTAAAACTTGTTGTCGATTATATTTTATCATATTTTTTTCCCTGTTGAAGACTAACGATAGTTTGTTGTATATTATCTTAGTCATAATATTCTTTGCTGGGCTAGTTGAGCTCACCCTTTTCCTTTTTGTTCCATTTTTCTTCTTAGGAGGTGAGAACATAGTAGGATCGAGTCGGGGTATGGAGTGAGGTTTCTAGAAAGATGTTTTAGCAGTCCTTACTCTTTCTGTAAAATAGTGTTTGAATAATTGTAATGAGGACTTATTTGCGTGTGGATATTGTCTAGAAGACAATATTTGTATTTAAACTCACAGTATGCATTGTCGTATTTCACACGACATTTTTATTATTGAAGTTGTAGTTTGCATTATGTACCATGTATTTGGCGACTCAGAATGGGTGTTGTATTCCTGTTTTGGGGGCGTCACATCACACCTATTACCACATTCTATTACTTCAACACCTTCTCTCCATACACTATCTCTATATATGTTCACACCCTCTCAACATAATTTCCTCACAACCTTGCACATATTTATCACCTAGCCTCGAATTAGAGTTTCAAGTGGGAGAATTCAGCTTGCAGCTGCTAGTGAGCAACAATCCTACACATTATTCTTCTTCTCCTTCAATTCCTACCACGAAAGTTGACAAACTTGAGGGAAGTAACTTCTGTGCACACCAAGTGTTTGAGAAATTATGTGAACCAAGTTTGAGGGAACGGTAGGGTGTTGACAGTGAGTTCAAAAAGTCAGAGTCGATAGCTTTGCAACCCACATCGAAACGCCAAAGGGGAGAAAGTTCACGATCCGCACAACTGACACGCACTTTTGATAGCCAAAAATTTGTGAGTGCCGCCTCCGCCACTCGGTATAATTATATGATGACAAAAGCCATACACCAGAGCGGGGGGTTGGCACTGGATCCCGTTGATGGGGAGATGATGCCTCAAATTTATGAGAAGGGGTGGAATAAATTCACCTAAGAGCTGGAACCCGCCGTGGTCAACATAGTCATGTAGTTTTATGCAGACGTCGAGGACAAAGAGCCATTCAACACTTTTGTACGGGGTCGCTTGGTCCCGTTCAGTGTTGATGCCATAAACACCTATTATCAGCTGCAGGTGCCTCGACAATGCTAGTATGCCCAACTACGTGATTTTGATCTGGACTATGAGGAAATAACTAAGGAAATGACTAAGCCAGGCACAACATGGATCAAAGGACGGAAATGAGGAACATTGTTCCAGAGCAAAGATCTAAGTCAATATGGAAAAATTTGGTATGCATTCCTATGTGCTAAACTGTATGCATCTTAACACACCTAAGACGTGACAAAAGAGAATGTGTTACTGCTATACGCAATATTGCAAGATTTTCTCATTGACGTCGGGGCAATTATTTGTTTCTCCATCCATCGGTGCTTACGTGGAAACTTTTCGGGCAGCTTGCCACACCCATCACTCATATGTGGGTTGTGTCACTAAGCAGGTGTGAGATGGTCCGGCGATGAGCCCACACAGATGCCACTTGCTTTGCTAGACTCTATAATGATAGCACGATATTCTGTATAGGCCGGGGGTGATTCCCATTCTCGAGGAGTGGGTTTCATATTTCCACCAGCTTCGGAGAATGAGGCTGAAGCTGAAGATACTTCAGAGGATGAGGCCATGAGAGATCAAGGAACCGAGTAGGTACCGTAGACCGAGGAACTATCCAGTTCTTAGTTCCTTGAATTTTAACGTCAAATGGATGCACATAACAGGACAACACGTCGGGAGATGCGGCGACTCGCAGTGAGGCAAGACCACATGTTTGATGTTATGAACGCGTCATTTGCTTCAGTCAACATGACGCTTCAGAGTTTCAATCCAGCTGCACAATTTCCATACCAGCAGCCGCTGCCACTACCGAGGGTTTCGCCTAGTGACTCAGACGAAGAAGATCAACCACCACCTCCTCAGACTTTAGCGATAGTAGGGAAGTCCTCACGTACTTAATTTTGATTATGCATCCAATGAGGACATTGTATTACTTAAGTTTAGGGTAGCTAAATTCCTGTTTGCATGCATATGTAGTATTTAGGTTTAAATTTTGTCATTTTAAATTCCAGTGTTGCATAGTTAGTTAAGAAGAATTGCATGATAGCTTAGGTGCATACATAGTAGCTTAGGTTATTTGTGTCATTGCATTGTTTTTAGTGTTGTAAATAGTGCATTTGGTTAAAAAAATAAAAAATAATAAATAAATAAAAATAAAAATATATTGTCTAATAGTATTGCAGTTCATGTGATTTGTGGGCCAATGATGAGATTGAGAATAAGTTAACCAATACAATATTGATTATTAGAACTGTGATATAATTTATGTTATGATTCGAATCTTGCACTAATCTGAAAATGGTATACAAAAAGGTTAGCACGTTAATAACATCTTTGCTGACTGGTCAGTTCAAATTGATACATAAATAGTTTCTAAAGTATAATACTAGGGTAAATGTGAAAGTGATAAGGATAGGTAGTGAAGACAACAAATAAGGCAAAAACCTAAGTTTGGGGGGGGGGGGGAAACGTAGGGTGTATAAGCTTCAAAAGAAAAAAAAGAAAAAAATGAAACATGTTGAGTCTTGTGGTGGGTTGAGGAGAAATACTCCCCATAAACACAAGCGTGAGTTGGAGCTTAAAACGCACTCACCAACCATCTATCTAAAAAAAAGATGAGATAAAAGAAGTATAAGTACCCTGCATGAACCCTTGAATTTTGTATTGCTTAGTTTTAGTTGGAACTTGTTTATTTTTGGAATTTTTAAGTTTACACTGTATGATTCCTTCTAAGAAATTGATTATGTGTTGAATCTGAGTCCATGCGAATTATCATAGATGTTGAACACACACACACACATTATACCAGTGGTGATGGTTTAAGATTTGAGAATTAATACGAAATTGTGGATTGGTTTGGTGATTCATATTGTGGAGTTGCTTGTTTTCTCTTAGGCCAATGGGATAACTTTGATTTTGCAATACTATGGGATTCGTAGGCTTATAGATTAGTTTCATTACATAGCATTGCATAACATTTTTGTGTTTTGTGCTCGAGGAGTAGCACAGTTTAAGTTTGGGGGATTTTGATAAGTGGATTTTATATCCACTAGTCGATATTCATTTCAAGCTTAATTCGTGTTAGTTTCTCGTTTTCGTGTTTGTTTTTACTCGTTTCTTGTTCTTTTATGTGTAGGGTGGTCGGTGAGTCAAAGCATGGAGAAAGGAGGTAATTTGGAGAAAAAGTGGAATTAATGTGGAAAATGGAGCAGTCAACTTGCAGAAGGCACCCTCGTAGGGGTGGGCCATTTTTGCCTGTGCACCCCTACCGGGGTGGGGGGTGTCGAATTTGTGAGTGTCCTGCTTTGGTTCGAAGACTGCTTGGACATGGAATAGAGATTTGGGATGGCACTTGGACTCTAGGAAATAAAGGATTCCGATTGGGACTTGTGGGTTACACATCTATTACTCGACTAACAATGAATTGAGCAACACACAAGAGCACATTACAAGATTATTTCCAGATTTTCACAGAAAGTTTGGAGGAGTATTTTGATGAGATTTTTGTGGCGATTGCACTTCTAGGCTACATGAAGGGTGTTCATCACTATTCTTCTCTTTAGTCTTTTATTTGTAATTGCAAGGATGTTTTCTTTAGATTATTCAGTTATTATGTCATTTGTTATGAATTAATTCGCTTATTAGGCTTATGATGGATCCTTGGGTGAAACAATGATTTTATAATTTTGATTTTCAGATCAATAAAGTATTTTCAGTCTATCTATATTAATTTGAGTGTGAATTTATGAATTGCTTGATCAACAATTCTTTTTGGATTTGTATGGAATCGAGAGAGGATATTCAAATCTAGACTTAGTTAATATAGCATATGTCAAGAATTTTGTGAATAACAGATTCTTGATTATTGTTAAGGTAGAGATATGCTTGACATCACATGTAATCTGATAGAGAACTTAATCTTAAACCTTCTTTGATTTCTGTTCACATAGAGATATAGTGAGTTGGTTGATTTAGGTGTTTAACTTGGTTCTATCTAATTTGTGGATTTGAGTTAATACAGTATTAGTGCATCAAGAGGTGGCTAGTACTACATTCGTGTTCTTGATTAATAAACTGGGATATTGAGTTGAATTGGAATAAAGGTGTGAAAATCAGAGTGAAGCATAAGGTGAAATCATAAGTCTAATTCTCCATCAATTGTTTGAAATTCTGAATTTTGATATTTGTGATTATTTTGTGATAGTTTATTTATTTATTAATTTAGTTTCTATAATTTTTAACCATTGAATTGAATACTTTAATAGAATTAGGATTAATAGAAAATTGGTAATTATGAAGTTAAATTTCTTGCTAATTTGTCTTCGTGGGAACGATACTCTACTTATTTCTATATTACTTGTTGACCACGTATACTTGCGTGTTTTGCATATATAGATTTTACCCAACATAAATCATGCGATTATCAAAATTTTCAGCTGACTATTATTGTGCATCCATGATTTTTTCCCTTACTGTGCATCCAAATAATATCCTACCATTCTCTTATAAATAGGATGCTTAGTTTAGAATTGAAAATCACACCCGAATCAGAGAATTCTTCTTCTATAACATTGAGTGTATTTTGTTAGAGTTTAAGGAAGTTTTGAACGTAGAAAATAGTACAAGTTTTCTTCAAGAATATCACCGCCCTACCAGTAATTAAGAAGTACTTTCTTTTTAAGGTAAGGGATATTATTTTTGTTCAATATTCGTAAGAAATAATATTTTTTTCATACTTCTATAATGATGTAAGTAATATTATTTCGTTTCAGATTCTGAATTCTACACTCATTTTATTAAAGTATGACTTCTATACTCCTTGAAATTAGTTGAATATCCTTAAAATTTGCGATTCATCTAGTATCTTTTCATGGAAATATTATTCTGAGCATTCTTGATAATTTTTAATCTTTTTATGCGGGGGAACTATTTACGGGGTACTATTCACAGGGTATTATTCACTCAAGTACTATTCACACAGGGTACTATTCATGATAAAAAATAATTTTTTTCGGTCCAAATCATTTGTGATACAATATTATTCTTGAATTTTACTCCACAAAGCAGTATCATGTTGATAATTTGAACATTATTGAATTATGGTTAAATTGAATTTTAAATCTTTAAAATTTATCCCTGCCTTCATTTTATTGAATTCTTATATCATTGTCATCATGTGACGCCCAAAATCTGGTCTATCTTTACACCTAGATTCCGTGCATCACGAGTACATCTGCTTCCAAACATACATCATTATATATTCAATATAACAACATACATTTTCAAATCCCATGTTCTATAACCTTATAACCTCGTTCATTACAAATAATGATAATACATTATTCTTTATATGTTACAAGAGTGACTTTTATTCGCCACCAAGGATACATAACAGTTCATTAAACTAGTCTATAGTTTAATTAAACTATTCTACATTATAAGTCTTCATTTGATCTTCACACACATTCACACCCTAAATGGCACTTCTTCTGGATACCGATCAACTTGATCTTTATGGGATCCTTAAGTTCTTCTTACATCGTACGCTGAAAATGTTTTTCATTTAAAGCAAGTGTGAGCATTCAATTTTCCTGCAAGTCATAGCAGTTGAATACACAACTTCAAGAATTTAAAAATTCTTTTATGACATCAATAACCGAACAAAGGTTATGAAGCAGCTTGAATAATATGAATAAACTTGGATTCCTATCATTTTAAAACATTAGTCACATTCACTTTGAAATACTTCCATTCTTCTACCTTTTCCACACACATCATGTCTGGATAGAATCAATAGCACATGCTTAACAATAATAGTTCATGTATAACAGAACATTCTCATATTGAATAGTCCAACCAAAGAATAGTTCATCTCATAAAAACATTGAAGTGTTCAAGTTATGGCACAAGGCCTCATACACTTTACCACTTTGTACATATATCGCACATATGCACATAAACAAGACTTCTAAAGTTCAACATCTGAGAAGATTAAGATACTAACATTCATAAAAAATATGAATGAAGTTAGGAAAGTTGCCTTACGCACAGCTACACCTTAAAGTTTACGCTGAACTACTCATTCCAAACCCTATATAACACATATACCAATTAGTCATATAATTTACTTACGCATTGGTTTACTTAACTTTACATCTTAAGGTTTGTGTTCTTGATATCTAAGTTTAAGTGACTTACTTTCTTTAACAGTTTACGGCTTTATGACATACATAGATGTCTTACTCATACAATCATCATCTTTGATGATTTATATTCTTATCTTCTTCTTATTACTCTTCTAGGACTCAAAACACATCGTGTCTCTGCTAGTAGTCCATATGGCACTCTGAGTGGTTTCCCATAAACAACCAACAGACAAGTTCCCGTCTCATCTACACTATCTTTCACAGTGAGTTAGATCGGTTGCCAGTTTTATATATACCTCCGCTCTATGAAGGAATTGTTTAGCCCAACTCCCATATGTCAGCCATCAATGATTACGATTGTACCACAACCTAAATTTTATCTTAATTTATCTGAACCATTAAAACTATAATGTTTGTTAAGTGGCTTTTTAATCCTTATGACTTTCTGGAAACTAAGTGCCATACCTCAGGATTCATTCCTTATCATCTAAAGCATACAATCTTTTGTATACTCAGAACGATCATTCAATATTAATATTACACATTCATAGGTTTAAGCATTTTACATTACCTTATTCATATCTTATAATATCCGGTACATTTGACTCGAAACGTTGTCCAAGTTATAGTCATAAACTTGGCTTCTTAACGTTATACGTCATTGTCTTTAATTCACATTCTTCACCATTCACAGTTAATCATTACTCTTCCTTACCTTAAGGTCAAACCATACACGGAGTGTAGGTTCTACCCGTTTAATATTTGCGTACATTCAACCCTTACGTAGGCTAAAGTGTTTAACGCTACATTCGTTCTTTACCCAATTCACATCAGACTTTGATTACTCTTATAATCATTCGCTACGGCTTTCTTGATAATTCATATCTTACTTACTATTGTCATCAATGTCTAAGTCGTACAACCAATGTATATTTAAAACGTTTGTTCGACGCGAATACGATTCAAGAGGATCATTTACGTATTCAACGTTTACGTTACTCATTTCTTAATCTTTCGTTCAACCATTACACAGGGTTTTAATTACTTTCATTCATTATCCATTACATGAACCCCACGTTCATTATTATTTCTTAATGTCGAAGCCATATGGTTCATTGTATGCTAAGATCGATCGTTCATCGCAATTGCGTTGCGTTTACATTCTTTATCTTTTTTAATCCCATTTAATCTTTCCATTCAACCTTCATTAAATTTTTAAATTCACTTAATTAAGTGTTACATTACGTGAACTTTATGTTCATTATTCTTTCTTACACATCCCCTAGAAATTGAGAAATTAAAAGCTCATTTTTGGGCCTTACCCTGCACAGGCGCTACGACGCCGGGTCCTTCTCTCTTCCTCGCGCTGCGGTGCGAGTCTCCAACACTTTCTTTCCCGGTCTGGCGCTGCAGCACCAAAACCTTCTCTCACTCTCGCGCTGCGGCGCCACTAGGCAGTACTTGGTTGTTCGGGTTTGCGCTACGGCACCGCCTCCCAAGGCATAGCTAGCGTTGCGGCGCTAAGCATGAAACCTTGAAATTTTACTAAGTCTTTGAATTGATTTGAGACGCTTAATTTATAATCTCATATCTTTTTTGTTATAACTCAGAACGAGGTCGTTCTAAAGCCATTCTCTTCCTTATCTTACGTACATCAACTTCCCTCAGACAAAAATGTATTCTGAATCCGTTAACATGCCATTCAATTGGCTTAATCTTCATCCTTCGTTCATTTTATGTTAGTAACGTTCTTCGTCCGTTTGTCTGTAATTCGGTCATTCGAACTCGGAACTCGTTTGTTCTTGATTCCACGACTCACGTTTCTACATTCTCTTACATTCTTATGAAACACTACACATTCAGGTTCATTTATATACTTTCTATTTCTCGTTCGTCTTTTACAAAATTTTTGCCATGACTTCGTTATAGCTAAGTTTAATCTGTTATTCATAAACGTTTCTACCGTTCCTAACCAAGCAATAAGCAACTAACTTATATGCGATGGTTTTAAACTTGTCCATCAACAACAAGTTATATCTACGATGGTTTTAAATTTGTCCATTAACAACGTTCTTCGCGTTCTTCATTCGGTCTTCATTTTTAATCGATATATTGATTACAATTTCACTTTTTCTTGGAATTTGGTGTTATAAAACACCATTCCTTACTAATTTCACCGAATTGTTCATATGATTCATTTAGATCGTTCAAATTCATTACGAACCTTATACTTCCTTAAGAAATTTATAAACTAAATTTCTAATTCTTATTTCTTCACTTTCTCATGATTTCAACCATATGAAATCATTCTCAACATCTTTTAATTCTTATTCTCATTAAGCTATATTTTAAACATATAAAACTTAAAGAGAATTAGCTTAAAGGTTAGGTCTTTAATACCTTTCTTCTCTATTCTCCTTCCTCTAGACAAAGCCAGCGAGTACAAGCTTTTTTATTTCTCGATCTTCTTCGATCCGAGCATCAATGCTCTTTCTCTTCCTTCTCCTTCTTCTCCAAGCTCTCAAGCTTTCTCTCTCTCTCTCTCTCTCACTCTCTCTCAAAGTGTTGGTTGATTTCAAAGAAATCAACTAACATTTCTCTTTTATAGATTTTCAAAGCTAGGAGAAAAATAGTCATTTCGCCCCTAAGGTTACTATTCCCACATCCATACTAAACCGCCTTACTATTCATCAAGCTTCGTTTGGAAGCTTCATGTTTCTCGTCTTGCGGAATTCGTCCGACAGTTTAAAAACTACGATTCTCGAAATCCATATATTTTTGGATATTTCATCTTTCCTCTACAGTCTAACTTTTACGCATTCTTTGAAACTTTAAAAAATTGAAAAACACTTTTTGATGTTGTAACACCCGAGAAAATTAGATCTTTATGTGAATTAAATTTTATTTGATTATTCGAATTAAATGAATTTAATTGTTTATTTATGTGAGTAAGCTATTTGAAGGTCGTTCTATGACCTAGAATGTGCGGATGTGCTTAGTATTCTGGCTATGTGCTAGGATTAATTATTTTGAATTTCCAAGATGAAAATAATATTTTCCGAGAAATTTCTGTAAAAACATTATTTGTAAGACCCAAACTTATTATAAATAAAATCGAATTTTCTCTATTTATTATTGTGAATAATAAGGTGATAATTTGATATAATACTTTTGGTTATGGGTGAAATGTGCAAATTTTTCAAAATAAGCAGGTGGTTATAAAATATTCATTTTGTTGGGGAATATTCGTTTGGTCGTGGAATATTCTTTCTGTCGGGGAATATTCATACGACAACGCAGCCATTTATGGGCGCCCCATAACGGAATAACGGTCGGATGAAGAAAACGACAAAGTTTGAGTTTTACAAATAACGGCGTAATTGTTACCGTTAACACTGTTGGAATACATGGTGGTTAAAATACAGTAATACGTGTGGTTGCACAGTAGCACACGGTATTGCACAATATTGTTGAATTATTGATTATTTCGTAAGAAGGCACTACTCAATAATTGTTACAGTAATTACTGTTCAATATTTTATTTTATTGATTCAATAATTGCTGCGTTGATATTTTATATTATTGTTTTTTCAATAATTGTCCCTGCACATTATTTTTTATTATCAGATTTATAATTTATATTATTTGAATAATATTATTAGATAGCATTATTGACAATGTCTAAAAAGTTCTTTCAAGAAGAGGTTTGGCCACCTAATTACGTGTCAGTGAGGAGAAATCCTTATTGAAAAGCCCCCTTTTTTCCTGGGAACGGCCTAGTTGTCATAGTTGTGATTCTGTAATATTATTTGTGAATAATTAATTATTGATTTATATGATAAGAAAATATTTATTTGATGTGGATATAAATGATGGATTTATTTATTTTATGTGGTTATAAATGAAGGAATAAATGCTGAGGTGTTTTATCAGTATTTTTATCGGAATGAAGGTATTAAAAATCATTCGTTTGTTGATATCGGATATTTTCTATTTGGAATTTGGAAAAACTCAAAGCTACAAGGTTGTAGAGAATTCAATTTCGTGTGGAATGGACATAAAATTTGTATTTTTCTGATAAATGGGCTATTTTCTATGAATTACTGAAGTTTCAGAAAATAAAATGATTTTTATTAAATTATGGGTGGAACCCACTTTTGTTTTAACATGTGGGCTGCTGGGATTTTTCAAGAATGGCATGCTAGATGGTCTGATATTGAATGCGTAGAAGAAAAGTATATAAATAATATTATTTTATTATTTTAGTCTCCTATGTCGTTTTAACATTTTCTTATAAATAAGCGCTTAGGTCAGAATTGAAAATCACATCAGTATTAAGTTTTCTTTCTCTCTATATTATCGAGCATATTTTTGTGAGTATTTAGATGCTTTAATAGTTGTTGTTCGGTACAAGCTTCCTTCAACTTTATATCCGATATTCCGATCAGAAGTAACGTTATTTTGAGGTAAGGGATGTTATTTTCTTTATAAATGATGTTATTCTTTCAATATCATTATACCGAAATATTGGTATGGATTTTATTGTGGAATTTCTACCTTTTTGTGTCGGGGTTACAATTCACGTATACGACACTATTCACGTATACGGCACTATTCACTTAAAAATGAAATTTTCTTCTTTTTGTCCAAGATGTCTATTATGGTTACTATCTTTGATTATATCCATGTTTTGATCTTTATTTTTGAATTCTGCTTCAAAATTGGTTATTATGGAGTATTATTGAACTTGGATAAACTGTAATACGAATCCCTAATATTTGTTCTTTTATCTCACTGGATTCGTTTTCTTTAAGATATTTTTCATCATCCTCAATCCTAAATGATGATATAATTGAATATCTTTGGCCTATAGTGCAAATATGAATGATTACCTAATGAATATATTTGGCCCGTAGTGCAAAGATGAACAGGACTAACTAGTGATACAAATGAATATCTTTGGCTTATAGTGCAAAGATGAATATTTGATTCAAGATGTATATTGATTGATGTTATAGGGATAAAATATTGATGATGGACTTTTAAATCTTACAAGATAGTAGAATTCTTTCTCTACTTAACTCTTCTAATGGATTGTTGTTTCCACTGCAGTTGTTGATCTAAAACTTGTTGTCTATTATATTTTATCAGATTTTCCCTGTTGAAGGCTAATGATAAATTGTTGTATATTATCTTAGTTATAATTTTCTAGAATCGCTACTCCGTTAACTCATCTGACTCGTAAAGATATAAAATTCAGTTGGAACGAGGATTGTGAAAAGAGTTTCCAAGAGTTCAAGGGGAGACTCATTTTATCACCGGTTCTGACAATACCATCTGGTTCGGATGGATTTGTTATCTACAGAGATGCTTCAGGCAAAGGGTTAGGATGTGTTCTCATGCAACATGGGAAAGTCATAGCCTATGTCTCGTGACAACTCAAAGAATATGAGAGGAATTATCCTACTCATGATTTTGAGTTAGCAGCAGTCGTTTTTGCGTTGAAGATCTGGAGACACTACCTGTATGGGGAGAAAGTGGAGATCTATACAGATCATTAAAGCCTCAAATATTTCTTCACCCAAAAGGAACTCAATATGCGGCAATGACATTGGCTCGAGCTGTTGAAAGATTACGATCATATCATCTAATATCATCCTGGAAAAGCAAACATGGTAGCTGACGCATTGAGTAAAAGATCATATGCGGGTACGAGTGCAATGTTGTTAACACAAAGGTCCATTTTGTATGACTTACAAAGGATGGAGATAGAGGTAAAGGCTCCAAGTACCCACGTGATGATATCAAACATACTAGTAGAACCAACTTTAATCGATAAAGTTAAAGTTGCTCAAGATACGGACATGGAGCTGATGCGTATGAAGATGAAAGTGCAAGAAGGTGCTATAACAGAAGCAAGAATTAATGAAGAAGGAATACTTCGAGTCAACTCAAGACTTTGTGTTCCTAATGATTCTGACTTAAAGCATAGAATCATAATGGAGGCACACAACACAATGTTTGCAATCCATCCTAGGAGTACCAAAATGTATCATTATCTTTGACATGCATTTTGGTGGAAAAATATGAAGAAAGAGATCGCAGGGTTTATTATGAGGTGTTTAACTTGTCAACGTGTAAAGGCGGAACATCAAGTGCCAAAGGGTCCATTGCAACCACTTGAGATTCCTAAATGGAAGTGGGAACACATTACTATGGATTTCGTTACGGGTCTTCCCAAGGTTTCTCAAGGCATAGATGCAATTTGGGTTATTGTTGATGGATTAAAAAAGTCTGTTCATTTCTTGCCTATACGGGAGACTAATTCCCTTGAACGACTTGCTCGTATGTACATGAATGAGATTGTAAGATTGCATGGCATGCCAGTATTCATAGTTTTGGATCGTGACCCAAGATTTACTTCACGATTTTGGGTTAGCTTGCAAAAAGCTATGGGCACGAATTTATGATTCAGTTCGGCATACTATCCTCAAACGGACCTATAATCAGAAAGGACTATTCAAACTCTTGAATATCTATTAAGACTTTGTGTCCTAGATTTTAAAGGGAGTTGGGATAAGTACCTACCATTGGTGGAATTTTCCTACAACAACAGTTATCAGGCAAGTATAGGTGTGACTCCATTCGAGGGGTTGTATGGAAGAAAATGTCGTTCTCTAGTATGGTGGGATGAGGTGGGAGAAGCAACATTATTGGGACTAGATTTGGTACGAATGACTACAGGGAAGATCCAAATGATTCGACAACGTATACAAATGGCAGATGATCGACGAAAGAGTTATGCGGATCTTCATCGAAAGGATGTGGAGTTTAATGTTGGGGATCATGTATTGTTACGTATTGTTCCATGGAAGCGAGTTAAAAGATTTGGGAAGAGGGGAAAGCTCAATCCAAGATTTGTTGGTCCATTTGAGATTCTTGACCGAATATGAAATGTGGCATATAGACTAGCATTACCTCCAAGCATGTCTTGTGTTCATAATTTTTTTCACATATCTATGCTTTGTAAATATGTGAAAGACCCGAACCACATTATTGAGTTAGAACAGACGAGATAGCTGAAGATTTAACATACGGGGAGGTACATGTTAAGATCTTGGATAGGAAAGATCATGTCCTATGCACGAAGGTTATACCACAAGTTAAGGTGTTGTGGAGAAACCATGCTATTGAAGAAATGACCTGGGAGTTGGAATCAGAAATGAAAGCGAGGTATCATCACCTTTTCGAAATACCAGGTACGTACATCAATTTCGAGTACGAAATTTCATAAGGAGGGAAGGTTGTATGACCCCAACTTATTATAAATAAAATCGAATTTCTCTATTTATTATTGTGAATAATAATGTGATAATTTGATATAATACTTTGGTTATGGGTGAAATGTGCAAAATTTTCAAAATAAGTAAGTGGTTATAAAATATTCATTTTGTCGGGGAATATTCGTTTGGTCGTGGAATATTCTTTCTGTCGAGAAATATTTGTACGACGGCGCAACCATTTGTGGGCCCCATAACGGAATAACTGTCGAATGAAGAAAACGACAAAGTTTGAGTTTTATAAATAACGGCGTAATTGTTACTGTTAACACTGTTGGAATACCTAGTGGTTAAAATACAGTAATACGCGTGGTTACACAGTAGCACACGGTATTGCACAATATTATTGAATTATTGATTCTTACGTAAGAAGACACTACTCAATAATTGTTACAGTAATTACTGTTTAATATTTTATTTTATAGATTCAATAATTGTTGCGTTGATATTTTATATTATTATTGTTTCAATAATTATCACTACACATTATTTCCCATTATCAGATCAATAATTTATATTATTTGAATAATATTATTAGATAAAATTATTGGCAATGTCTAGAAACTTCTGTCAAGGAGAGGTTTGGTCACCTAATTACGCACCAGTAAGGAGAAATCCTTATTGGAAAGCCCCCTCTTTCCTAGGAACGGCCTGGTTGTCATAATTGTGATTCTGTAATATTATTTGTGAATAATTAATTATTGATTTATATGATAAGGAAATATTTATTTGATGTGGATATAAATGATGGATTTATTTATTTTATGTGGTTATAAATGAAGGAATAAATGCTGATGTATTTTATCAGTATTTTTGTCGAAATGAAGGTATTAAAAATCATCCGTTTATGGATTTCAGATATTTTTTGTTTGGAATTTAGAAAAACTCAAAGCTACAAAGTTGTAGAGAATTCGATTTCGTGTGGAATGGACATAAAATTCGTATTTTTCTGATAAACGCGATTTTTTTATGAATTACTGTAGTTTCAAAAAATAAAATGATTTTTATTAAATTATGGGTGGGACCCACTTTTGTTTTAACATGTGGGCTGCTAGGATTTTTTAAGAATGGCATACTAGATGGTCTGATATTGCATGCGTAGAAGAAAAGTATATAAATAATATTATTTTAGTATTTTAGTCTCCTATGGCGTTCTAACATTTTCCTATAAATAGGCGCTTAGGTCAGAATTGAAAATCACACCAGAATTAAGTTTTCTTTCTCTCTATATTATCGAGCGTATGTTTGTGAGTATTTAGATACTTTGAGAGTTGCTGTTCGGTACAAGCTTCCTTCGACTTTATATCCGATATTCCGATCAGAAGTAACGTTATTTTGAGGTAAGGGATGTTATTTTCTTCCTAAATGATGTTACTATTTCAATATCATTATACCGAAATATTGTTATGGATTTTATTGTGGAATTTCTACCTTTTTGTGTCGGGGTTACTATTCACGTATACGACATTATTCATGTGTACGACACTATTCACCGAAAAATGAAATTTTCTTTTTTTTGTCTAAGATGTTTATTGATGAGTGAGTTTTATACACATGAATTGGGTACATTCGGGCTTAATTTATTGTTGTTCTCAAGTATTTTAGGATGTTTTTATGTGTTTATATCTATTCATGCATGTTTTATATTGTTTTGTAGGATTTGGGACAAAAGTTACATGGATCGACGTTCGGGGTGGCTAGATTCGCGTTTTTGGCTTGTCATTTACACAGCAGTCACTTCAGAGTCAATTTGACTATAGCTCCGGACATTATTTCGCAAAACTTCAAGAATGAAAGTTGTAGATCTACTTCTCCTCTTTCCAGAACATCTTGAATCATCTAAATCGGAGTTCGGACGAAGAAGTTATGGCCATTTTCCCAAAGGACGTCGGAGCAGAAAATGTTAGACTTTGGGCCAGCGCCGGGGCGCTCGTTTTCAGTTCATTCCCAGCGCCGGGGCGCTGGGGGGCAGACTCTCAGCGTCGTGAACAGTGCTGGGGTGCTGGGGGAAGAGTTTGGTTGGGCCTGGACGCGTTTTGGGCGAATTTGGACACCTTTTTGACTCCAAATTGGATTGGGATTGTTCCTAAACTAAAAGTTAGACTTGTAACCTATAAATACATGATGTAAGGCATAAAATAAGAGGGGATTACATAGTGTAGCTTGGGGATTACATAGCTTAGATTAGAGATACACTCTATTAGATTAGAACATAACCCTAGTTCTTATTAGTTTTGGAGATTGAAGCAACTGGGAGACCATTGAAGAGCAAGAGCAAGAGGGGAGCATCAGATTTGCTGACAACAGATTCTATTCTCTTCTCTCATCTTACTTTTATCTTTTAATGTCTATTCAATTGTGGATTCTTGATTTCCATTCATTAATTATGAACTAACTCTTTCCTTAAGATTTCAATTGAACTTTTTATGGCTATGAATTAGTTATTCATTATATTCCAGTTATTTATGTTAAAGTGAGTTGTTTATCTTGTCTTGCGCATATTGCTTAATTATCGGATCAGTAATTACTTTGTTACTTTAGAAGGAATTTGAAGAAGAATTCTAGGGTTAGAACTGGGCATGATAACATGTGACTTAGTTATTTGCATGGTGAATAATTAGGTTTGTGAATTGAATGGAAATATCTGTTCACCGCATGTAACACATAAGGAATTGAGATTAAAGGAGTTTAATTCACTTATTTTGCATAGGAATATAGCAAGATTAATCTGGATTAAATAGAAGGCAATTGATCACTTGGAAAAGGACTTTTGGCATTTGAGAATTCCTGTTAACAATTCAGTAGGCATAATAATTGGGATAATTGGATAATTGATTTATAATTCATAATTGGGGATATTGAACTCTTAATCTTTATTTATTTGAATTCATTCGTTAAAATCCTAGTTTTAATTGATTAATTTAGTTTTCTTAATTAGAAAAAACACAATTTGAGATTGTTTAAATAAAATTAGTTTGGTTAAGAATTAGTAATTGGTGATTTTTATTAAATAATTCCTCGTGGGAACGATACTCTACTTTCACTTTATTACTTGTTGACCGTGTATACTTGCACGTATTCATTGATTGCGAAATCGATCAACAAGTTTTTGGCGCCGTTGCCGGGGAATTAATTTAATAATTATTTACCAATATTAATTTCAATCAAATTAGTCTTAATTTAAATATTTTTATTTTTATTTTTAATTCTCTTTCTATATTTCTCTCTTTTCAGGTACCATGGATGACTTTGTGTATCAATGGCCATACACGAACATGACTCAACCAGAGAGGATATCAAGTTTGGAAGAAGCCTTAGAAAAATTCATTAGAGCTTCTGACAAAAAGAACGAGGAACAAGATAAGAAAATGAATCAAGTAGAGCTGAATTTGCAAAGCCAAGGGGCATTGATCAAGAATCTGGAAAATCAAGTGGAACAGATAGCACATGCGTTGAACAACCGTTCTCAATACACCTGGCCCTATGACACAGATTCCGAGACTGATGGTGAGCCCGAGCCAAATCTACAACTGGATGAGCCACGAGATGAAAAAGAGGAGACAAGTGGGGATAATGACAACAAGGTCGGTGAAGAACTAATTGTGAGACCCAATGATGATGAGCCAATGTTGTTTATGCCTCAAGTGCCTTCTCCTCCACAGTTCAAGAGTCCGGTTAGATTTGCAAAACCTTGTCCGATTGGTAGTCATGTCGTCGGCAATACTCTCTGTGATGTAAAAGCAAGTACACCTTCGAAACTATGGTGGGATGAAAAAGAGAAGATAGAGGAAGATTCCATTATGTCTATTAAGCTTCAATGCCCTAATCTGATCATCGACATAATGGAGGAAACATCTAGTGGTTTGCCGTTCTTAATGGGGATCCTATCTACAAAGAGCATGCTAGGTGACTTTAATACAATGGCTATTATAAATGGGAACCTACCAAAAGCTATATTATTTCCGATGGATGGAGGGTTCCTCAACTTTCGTAGGGGAATTGGATAGAGAATTGAAGAAGTCAGGCTGAGACTATAAAACAAGCGCTTATTGGGAGGCAACCCAAGTTTAATTTTTATTTTTTTATTTTTAGTTTTTATTAGGTTTTATATTAGTAGTTTTGAATTTTCATTTATTTAGGATTTAATAAAATTGCTTCTATCATGGTTTTACAGGTTATTCAAGTCAAATACAAGAGTGGTGCCCAATTTGTTCCATGTGCTTAGCCTATTCTCCAAACTTAGCGGACAAGGAGGAAGATTGCTATATTTTCAGGGAAGTCCTCTGCTTTAATTTTTTCTATTGTAGCCATTGAGGACAATGTCTAGATTAAGTTTGGGGGCATTTTAGTGTCGTATTGCATATAGTTAGTTATTTACATTGTAAGTTCGTTATGTTTTCGAGTATTTACATTTAGTTTTTGCATTATGTTTTTTTTTTGTTTAAAAAAAAAATTAAAAATCGCAAAAATAGTAGTTAGTTTACTATGTTTGTTGCATTTAGTTTATATTTGCATGATTCCAACTGTTAGATAGTAAAAGTCTATTTTGGCCAATGATGAGACTGGAATTAAGTAGATAAGTATAGTATTGAATATTCAGGCTTTGATGTGATTTCTTGTTATGAATTGAATCTTTTCCTGTTTGAAATTGGTATAATTAAGGTTAGCACATTAATAACAACTATGTTGACTGATTAAGTTTAAATTGATACATAACGGATTTCTTAAGGATAATATTAGTGTGAAGGAATGAAAGACATGAATAGGCGGAGATGGCTAAATTTTGATAAAAACTTAAGTTTGGGGGGAAAATTTGAGGTATATAAGCTAAAAAAAAAAACATGTTGAGTCTTGTGGTGGGTTGAGGAGAAACACTCCCCATAAACACAAGCGTGAGATGGAGCGTAAAACGCACTCACCAACCATCTATCAAAAAAAAAAGAAAAAAAAAAGAAAGAAAAAATAATAATAAAAAATTTATTGTGGCTAGTTTTATTTCGGGGCCTTTGTTACTTGAGTAAGTACGCCCGAAGGGGTATCTTAAAACCTAGCGCCCTAAGGTCTTATATGGTCTGGGAGTCGTTGGTCGAAAGCTCGCTAAGGGGTGACACTGTTTGCCTAATGGAATGAGACATTGCACAGTCATGGTTAAAAAAAACAATAAAACGGAAAAAGAGCAAAAAGCCCCCGTAATGAAAAGTAAAGCATAAGTATCCCAGATTGGACTCTTGAACTTGGTGGATGTTTGACTTTAGTTGGATCTAGCTTGTTCGTGAATTTTGTGAGTTTTCACTGTATGATGCCTTCGAAGATATCTATTATGTCTTAAATTTGATTTTATATCAGTTAACATTGTTGTGGAGCACACACGCACTATATCAGTGATAACAGTCTAAGATTTGATGATTGATTGGGAAATTACTGATTTGTTTTAATATGATGTATTATCATGTTTACTTGATTTCTCTAAGGCCGGTTGAATAGACTTGTTTCTGTCATTACTGTTGGATTCGTAGGCATATAGATTAGTTTCATTACATTGCATTGCATAACATTTTTGTGTTTTTGCTTGAGGACAAACAAAGGTTTAAGTTTGGGGGTATTTGATGAGTGAGTTTTATACACATGAATTGGGTACATTCGGGCTTAATTTATTGTTGTTCTCAAGTATTTTAGGATGTTTTTATGTGTTTATATCTATTCATGCATGTTTTATATTGTTTTGTAGGATTTGGGACAAAAGTTACATGGATCGACGTTCGGGGTGGCTAGATTCGCGTTTTTGGCTTGTCATTTACACATCAGTCACTTCAGAGCCAATTTGACTATAGCTCCGGACATTATTTCGCAAAACTTCAAGAATGAAAGTTGTAGATCTACTTCTCCTCTTTCCAGAACATCTTGAATCATCTAAATCGGAGTTCGGACGAATAAGTTATGGCCATTTTCCCAAAGGACGTCGGAGCAGAAAATGTTAGACTTTGGGCCAGCGCCGGGGCGCTGGGGGGCAGACTCTCAGCGTCGTGAACAGTGCTGGGGCGCTGGGGGAAGAGTTTGGTTGGGCCTGGACGCGTTTTGGGCGAATTTGGACACCTTTTTGACTCCAAATTGGATTGGGATTGTTCTTAAACTAAAAGTTAGACTTGTAACCTATAAATACATGATTTAAGGCATAAAATAAGAGGGGATTACATAGTGTAGCTTGGGGATTACATAGCTTAGATTAGAGATACACTCTATTAGATTAGAACATAACCCTAGTTCTTATTAGTTTTGGAGATTGAAGCAACTGGGAGACCATTGAAGAGCAAGAGCAAGAGGGGAGCATCAGATTTGCTGACAACAGATTCTATTCTCTTCTCTCATCTTACTTTTATCTTTTAATGTCTATTCAATTGTGGATTCTTGATTTCCATTCATTAATTATGAACTAACTCTTTCCTTAAGATTTCAATTGAACTTTTTATGGCTATGAATTAGTTATTCATTATATTCCAGTTATTTATGTTAAAGTGAGTTGTTTATCTTGTCTTGCGCATATTGCTTAATTATCGGATCAGTAATTACTTTGTTACTTTAGAAGGAATTGGAAGAAGAATTCTAGGGTTAGAACTGGGCATGATAACATGTGACTTAGTTATTTGCATGGTGAATAATTAGGTTTGTGAATTGAATGGAAATATCTGTTCACCGCATGTAACACATAAGGAATTGAGATTAAAGGAGTTTAATTCACTTATTTTGCATAGGAATATAGCAAGATTAATCTGGATTAAATAGAAGGCAATTGATCACTTGGAAAAGGACTTTTGGCATTTGAGAATTCCTGTTAACAATTCAGTAGGCATAATAATTGGGATAATTGGATAATTGATTTATAATTCATAATTGGGGATATTGAAGTCTTAATCTTTATTTATTTGAATTCATTCGTTAAAATCCTAGTTTTAATTGATTAATTTAGTTTTCTTAATTAGAAAAAACACAATTTGAGATTGTTTAAATAAAATTAGTTTGGTTAAGAATTAGTAATTGGTGATTTTTATTAAATAATTCCTCGTGGGAACGATACTCTACTTTCACTTTATTACTTGTTGACCGTGTATACTTGCACGTATTCATTGATTGCGAAATCGATCAACATTTATTATGGTTACTATCTTTGATTGCATCCATGTTTTGATCTTTATTTTTGAATTCTGCTTCAAAATTGGTTATTATGGAGTATTATTGAACTTGGATAAACTATAATACGAATCCCTAATATTTGTTCTTTTATCTCACTAGATTCATTTTCTTTAAGATATTTTTCATCATCCGCAGTCTTAAATGATGATATAATTGAATATCTTTGGCCAGTAGTGCAAAGATGAATGATTACCTAATGAATATCTTTGGCCCGTAGTGCAAAGATAAACAGGTGTTGAGATGAACATGACCAACTCGTGATACAAATGAATATCTTTGGCCTGTAGTGCAAAGATGAATATTTGATTCAAGATGTATATTGATTGATGTTACAGGGATAAAATATTGATGATGGACTTTTAAATCTTAGAAGATAGTAGAATTCTTTCTCTGCTCGACTCTTCTAATGGATTGTTGTTTCCGCTGTTGTTGCTGATCTAAAACTTGTTGTCTATTATATTTTATCAGATTTTCCCTGTTGAAGGCTAATGATAAATTGTTGTATATTATCTTAGTCATAATATTCTTTACTGGGCTAGTTGAGCTCACCCTTTTCCTCTTTGTTCCATTTTTCTTCTCAGGAGGTGAGAACATAGTAGGAATTAGCCGGGGTATGGAGTGATGGTTGTGGATAGTTGTATTAGTAGTCCTCATTATTTTGTAAAATAGTGTATCAATAATTGTAATGACGACTCCTTTTGAGTTTGTATACTCTCTATTAGACAATAGTTGTATTCAAAGTCACAGTATATGTGTTGTTGTATTTTGCACGACAATTGTATTATTGAAGTTGTATTTGTTTCTGTACTATGTATTTGGCGACTCAGAATGGGTGATGTATACCTATTTTTGGGGGCGTCACATTATTCATCCGTTTATGCTCGGAGAATAAGTTTGAATTTTTAAGATATGCGTAATGATAGAATTATAAGACGTAATGGAATATCCAATAATATTTCAGTTATGGCAAACGAAGTTTTCGCCTGCAGACTTAAAACCTAAGGGTTAGGAAAAGTGAGTTCCGAGAATTTAATGACTACGTATAATACTTAGTGTTATTATACGTGATGAATACGAGTATTATACTAGTTACTATACGAGAATAGTACAAAGATTATTATAACGTATAATATAAATATCGTACAAATTATATACGAAGAGAAATCGAGAATTATACGCGTAGAATATGATTAGTCTTATTGGACTTTGAGGTTATGGACTTTGTAGAATCCAATTGGACTTGGATTATGTCAATCCCAATGAGTATGAAAGTCAGGCCCAAGATAGGGCCAATAACAATTAATGCTAAGGCCCAAACTAAGAAACTAAATCGCGGATCGAACCGATGGGTCACTGGATGGGTAAAACTCATGGGGAAACCCATGGGGTGCCCACAAGGCCATGTGGACTGGCCAATTGGTCACCAAGTAAAGTGTTTACTTGGTGGATAAGCCATGAATAGTAAGGAGGTGGGGTGGATGACCATTTTGCCCTTCATTAGACTTTTCTATAAATAGGAAGCTTGGGTTGGTCATTTGGTTGTTTCACCAACACTTGCCAATTATATGAGAGAGAGAAAAGAGCTTTAACAAGTAATAGATAGCAAACCAAGCAAAACATATAATCTTTATACAAGAACGCGAAGAACGTTAAGGTAATATTTCGTAAACATTAGTCTTCGATCTTTTTCGATTTCTTCTTCGTAGAGAAGTATAAATTGGTGGAGCATGTCTCTTCCAGAGTATTAAGGATGGCTAATAGTGGATTAAACCATTATAAGTTATGTATGATTAGTAATTATAAGCATTTAAGTATGTTTTAATCAAAGGAAACTATTAAGCGTTTATTTGGTTATTGATGGACAAATTGAAAATCATCATAGGGTATTTTGAATCTTGTTTGGTTAGAATGTAGATAATGAATCAATGGAGTTGTTTCATTTGATTTGGCGTAGAAAACTCGAGTAACAAAGTTATAGTGACATTTACGAGATTAGGCGTTAAACGTTAAAAACGTAGAAATTTTGGATTAGTAGTCGAAAGTTTCCATGTAACTTGGAAACCTTTGTTTTAAATGGCATAACATATGATAACGTATTTGAGAGTCGTGGACTCAAGATTCGTCGAATTCTGACTTAGAACGAAGAAACGAGCTATGAACGCTCAATAATGTTAAACGAACGTGTAAGAGGATGTTAAATAGTGAATTCATTGTTAATAGATTTAAAAACTATATTTATCCGAATGAAATCGAAGTACATGAGTTAGGTAAGATAACGGCTTTTGAACGAGTCAATTCTGACTTATAACGACCAAGTTAGGAGTCCAGTAAGAATTGAACTGAGAAAAAGACTTAGAAATCCAAGGCTCAGGGTCGGCGCCGCAGCGCCGCCCTAAGCTATAATACTCGCGCCGCAACGTCGGGTAGGGATATTAGCTACTGTTAATTGGCACCGCATCACCACTTATGCATAGTAAGTCTCGCACCGCAGCGTCAAGACGAGGGGTTAGACAATGCCTAATGGCGCCGTATCGCCAATGGTAAACATGAGGACAGTGCCGCAGTGCTGAGACAGTGGAAAAGATTGACCAAGTTATTTTTGAGCTAAATTGTTGCAAGACAATTATGAGGAAAATGTTTATACTTCATATGCATGTTAAGACCATTCCTATATCACATATATGGTGATGACCTTAGGATTTGAATGTGGTTATTAGTAATGACATGATGAACATTAATAAGCTGTAAGGGAGAATAAGTACTTCAAACGAGTTTTATTAATGAAATAAATTCAATTAAGCTATAAAAGAGAAAGAAGTTGGTAATAACAATGTGATTAGATTGTTTGTAAGGTAATTACAGTGTGCTTTGTGAATATATCATGTAGAGACTGTAAAGATCGAGAATTGTTGAATATTTATTCAAAGACGCTTGAAGGCAAGTTTTCTTAACGCTTGTCTAATCTTTGTGTTAGCCAAGTTTTCTGTGATTCATGTTATGAGATGTATGAATTGTTTTACGAAAGGGCCGATGCCAGTTTTACCTTGGATAGACTAATCTTAAAGAGTTTGATTGATTTGTTTACAAGTCTTTCAATATAGAATTGGTAATGCTATCATATGCCAATTGTTTGGTACGAATTCAAAGGTAAGCCTGAGTATGAATAAACCAATGTATTTTACATCGATTATTCGATGGGCATGTGAGGTTGCCAAAACTTAAACATAAATACAATTAACGGATGAGTGTTGATAAACATAGAATACTATAGGCTGATCACCTAGATGTGCTCGTAAGATATATCAAACTTACGGACTTAGTGCCGGGTTGTCCTTTTTCATGAATGAAAACTAAAGAAAATGTTCATGGTCTTTTGACTTACTCAGAATTCCCAAGTTACTGTATGTACTTCAGAATTGTTTTATGAGAATGAAAAGTGTTATCCAATGCTTCATAGTAGTTCATAGCTATTTGTTCAGTTATTGAAGAATAATCATATGATTCTCGACGTGGTATTTATATAATATGTTGCTAGACTTGTTGAGCTAGTTATTCTCACTTCTTGCTTGAATTATATGATTGAAGCTAAGGCCGAACGAACTGAGAGTTATAAGAAAGATAAAGGCAAAGCTAAGATGGATAATTAGTTTATCCTGTAATACACTAGTATGTTGTATGTATTATACTTATGAACAAGGAAGAATGTATTCGATTTCCGAACCTATGAAATGATTTATTATTATTGTAATAAGAATGTAGTTAATACACTCATTTTGGTGTTGTGTCAATGGAATGAATGTATAGTAATGAGTACCATGTAGCACCATATGTCGGGTTGGAAGATACCCAAATTTGGGGGCATCACAGATGTTAAACGTTTTCTTCCGTATTTTCTCCTAATGTAGATAAACGAATGAAAAGTATATAACAATACTTTTCGTCGTTTTTATTTCGTTCGATTTCTGCATGTTTTTCGAGAAAACTTTTATCGGCTTACTTAACTTTTCACGATATATTATCGTCAAATCTTTCGACGGAATGTCATTTTGACATACCGAACTCTCTAAAAGGCTTAGGTTATTCAAACCCTAACCCTTAGTTTTCGTCAGGTGAATAGTGCCTATTTTGTCTTTTTCTCAAAAATATTTTTATTACTATAAAATTTTTATTTTCTTCTTGAAAATTCTTACTCGCTCAGTCTAGCTCGTAGCCAGAATCCTCCTGACTTATAATCATCCTAGGTTCTAGAATGATTAATAAACACATAGCACATAATAGTTTTAATAAAAATTCATGTTATTAATAACTAATTCTTTAAACTTAAATTCTGGACAATCCGATTTTTTGGGTTGTCACATCCTTCCCCCCTTAAAAATATTCTATCCTCGGAATTTCTTGAAACCACACCCATACTCGGGTCATCACATTCACCCCTATTTCACAGAATTTCATCCTCGAAATTTTAGCTTACTCTTCTTCTCAACTTCTCTTCAAAGAAGTTCTTATCTTTCAATCATTCCCTAATCTTCATAACTTATCAAGAATTATGAAGTAGAAGGAATAACGAGGAATATAAAGATTCCTTTAAAACATTTCATACTTTTGCTGAGGGGTCATATCGACCATGAACCCTTACTAGGTTGAACAACATTTTGCCGTAAACCCTTCTTTTACAGTCAGTTTACAATCACAAAGAAAGTAAACTACCTCTTGTATATGAATAACCCCATTTAGGGGTATGTTCACCTCAGACTCATTCATCAGATTCTGCACCAAAATAATTTGGCTTGGCATAACTTCTTCAAAGAAAGCTCGATTTTCTTTTAAACGTGACATACCATTTATCTTAGCCAAATCAAATAGCTTAGACCATACCAATAAATTGTACATCAACTTGAAACATTTGTCTAGTTAAATTAATTGACATCGACTACTTCTTTAAATTCTTTTACAATACATCAAAACATTTCATGAAGTCATGATACCGTACTTTTCATAGTACGTTGAGGACTTCGTCAGTTTATGACTTCATCATTATACAACATACCATAGCGGGTTATTGATCCTAAGATCACATCCAACACTAGGTTTAATTGAATTAATAACTCCATCCGTTTACCATCTTTGCATCAAATGCAATGATGATATAAAATTCATTTTGATATTTCAAATCAACTTCTGTTTATCCGAAACAATTAGCGTAGACATACCAAGAATAGTTCTTTTAAAATCCATTGGTTCCAAAAGTTGAACCAACTCTTTTCTTTTCAAAACGCGCACATAAGCACGATTTCAATAAACTTCAAAATCTAGCATAGCTAGATGACTTAGAATATCCTTTTTTTCCATCTTTCTTCATTGTCTTACTTACGACAATACTTAATCTTCTATAGCACCTTCGATGCTAAGCATACTGAAAATTCTTCATTTTCACTCTAAACATTCCTATACCTTAGCATAGTCCATCAACTTACCACACTTTATGTGTTTAGGAACTTTCCACAACCATATGCGTTTAAGAACTTATCTTCGCAATATGTAATCCAAGAATAAATCAAGGACTATCCATATGCTTAGGGCTTAGAAACATATCATATTACTATGAGTCACAAACTTTTCATAAGTATAAGTTTCAAGAACTCGCACCTATGTTATCATTCTCTACCTATCAAACGTATACATGAGAAAACATTCACATTCTCATCATATACACATTGATAGCGTGACCTTACCATTCTTACTTTCTCTTTATTTAATAAGAATTTTCTTTAATTCGTATGATATCCTTTATAACTCAATCTGAGTTATCATTCCCGTAATACTTCAAAGTACCAGTCATTTATAACATTAACTATAAATCATCCATCGTTTAATAGAACATCTGTTATTACGATTTAATATGATCACGTGGTGATCTTCTTCCTTATTGTTTAAGTCAACAATTTTCTTACCATTCTCTCTACGATTATAGTCTCAGGTACTTATACCTAAGATTTATAACCTATTAGCTCTGATACCAACTTGTAACGCCCCGAAATCCAGTCTATCTTCACACCTGGATTTCATGCATCATGTGTAACGACCGAGAAATTCGGATCTTATGTAAAAATGATTTTATTAAATTAAATAATAATAAAATTATATTATGTGGATATCCTGATGGTTTTCGTTCTATAACCTATTGATGTTGGAATGTCGTAGTATTTGAACTACGTGAAAGATTTAAAGTGTTTGAATTTCCAAGACGAAAATAAAAGTTTTCCGAGAAATTTTCCGAAAAACACTATTCATCGGTATTTGCTCGGGATTTATTTTTGAATTTCCGAGAAATACGTAATGGTAGAATATTAAAGTAAGACGGATTATGTAATAATAATCTAGTTATGGAAAATGTAATATTTCGCTTGCGGACTTAATTTAAGAATATTAAGGAAAGCGAAGTATTAATAAGAAAGTATTAACCGTATGATACGCGAGCATTATACGAGGAAAGAAAACGAGTATAATATGAAGTATTATACGAGTTTGTAAGCAGAATGAAATATCGTATATACCAAAGTTATATACGAATTGTAATATGAGAATAATACATAAACATTATGTATATGTATTAAGTAATGTTAATGGACTTGGAAGATTGGTTAACAATTGGTACAAGCCCAAGTAAATTAAATGTTAAGGCCCAATGATGATTAATAAACAAGTTAATGTTTATTAATGCAAAGCCCAAAGGTTAAGATAACTAAGTCCAAGCTAGAAGCCCAATAGTTGTATGATCCATGGAACAAAACCATATTAATATGGTTAATGTGTGGTAACCAAGTATTAAAAGTGGTGACCAAGTTAAGTGGTAACCAAGTTAAAAGAGTAATGACCAAGCAAAAGATAGATTTTTGTGTTAGCCAAGTAATGAATAGTAAGGAGGTGCATAAGGAGGTGGGATTGGTTTATTGTCCAATTTGCCCTAACCTTGGGAATTCTATAAATAGAGAATGAAGGTTGGTCAATTGTTAGTTGTTCAAACAATCCACACTCTCTCAAAGTGCTTAATTGTTAGGAAGATTAAGTTGCAAATAAGCTACTTCCATAAGTCAAGAAGAAGATTACTTATCAAGAACTTCTAAAGTAAGACTTCTTCTCCAATTATCTTCTATCTCTATTCATGATAGGTTGATAAGCAAAGATAAATTAAGGAATATGAATGTTAAGAAGAAGAATGTGTAAGCAATGAACTTAAGCCAAATAAGTTGGTAATAAGTCAGTTAAGCTAGCACAAGTTATAAACTTATGTGAAGGTATTAAAAACTTGAAATGAGTTTATTAATGGAAGTAAAAGAAATTGTATGATTATATGTATCTATTCTACATGAGCAAAGTTATATGCTAATAACATATATGGATGATAAAGGAGAAACTTTGATGATCATAAGGTCTAAAATGATAAGTTTATAAGTAGTTTATAAATTGACAAGTTATAAGCTTATGAAAGAAATAAGGTAAAATCCAACTTGAACTATAAGTTGTTGGAATTAGCATGTTAAGATGTTAACATTATGAATGAAATTCATTTGTAATATTGAACATATCATAAGAAGGAAGATTTGCCGGAAATTGTACGATTAGACGATAATCGTCGAATTCGTAAATTCCCGGAATGGAAGTCAAATTTTGAGCTTAAGTTTGGAAATGTTATTTTCCCATGGAGATAAGTCATGTTTGTCATTTAAGAGTTGCGGACTCGAAAATGGACGAATTCTGACTTAGAACGAAGAAACGAGCGTTTAACGTTCACGAACGTTTATCGTTTTCGTTAAAAATGAACCAATAGGTGAATTTTTAGCAAACGAAGTCAAATAGATAAAATTCTTTCATGAAAGCGTAGATTACGTAATTGGTGAACCGTAGGCTTTTGAACGAGCCAATTCGGACTTAAAACGAAGAAGTTATGCGTCCGGGAAGTTCACACAAATTAAAAGTTAGAAAAATTTTCTGGTGCACAGAGTTGGCGCCGCGGCGCCAACCCTAAGCCATTTTGTCGCGCCGCAGCGCCACATCTGGGGCTCAGTTACTGCTAACTCGCGCCGCAGCGCGAGATGTAAGTGTAATGCCCGCGCCGCGGCGCCAGGCACAGAGCTTGGACAGTGAAGAATAAAAATGAAGAGAAAGGATGGGGATGGTAGGAGATTGAACTAAACCTACCTCAACCAACTTAAAGTAACAATGTTGGGACATTGTTAAGACTTAAAAGTAATGAAGAATGGTTAATATACCAAGTCAAATGAATGTAAAGCGAACGATAAATCGGAACGCATAAGAATGAAATCTAATCTATAATTAGATTGAAATGAAAGGTAAGATATATTCAGATACATACTTGATTATATGTGACCTAATTTAAGGCATTATGTGATCATGTATTGTAGAGACTTGAAAGACTTGAACGTAAAGTAAAATACACAGTAGCAGACGCTAAAGGCAAGTATTCTAACTCTTGTTTCAGTTCAATCTGAACAAGTTTATGATGTTCATGTATCCTTTCGCATGAATTAAAGTATAATGAAGTTAAAGTCAGTTTCTTTGGCTAGACTTAACATATTGAGTGGATTATTGATAATCTGTTCATCTGTTATCGAATGCTAGTATCTTTTGTCAACTACTTATAGTTTTCAAAAGAAGACTGAATTGTTAAACAAATGTTTTGTCGGTAAAACGACAGGCACGCGAGGTTGCCAAATGGTTAAACGTACATACGTTTAATGGATGTAGTATTGATCAATACAGAGTACAATAGGCTGATCACCTAGAAGTGCTCGTAAGTAATATCGGGCTTACGGACTTAGGTCCGGGTTGTCCTTTTCAAAGAAAGAATGAATGCTCAAGGTCTTTGACCGGAGTAAATGTTTTACTGAATTTATTCATTGTGAAACATTTTGAAAGTAAAGATGAATTGCTATTTTTGAATCATCAATAGTACTTCATAGCTATTGTTCAGTTATCGAAGATATATGATTCATATGTAACAAGCATGTTGTTATTGAAATTGTTAAACTTGCTGAGCTAGTTATGCTCACTCTTGCTTGAATCATATGAATGCAGCTAAGACTGAACGTCCTGAAAGATCGAATAAGGATAAAGGAAAAGCTAAGGCAGATTATTAAGCTGTCATGTAATAGTATAGGTCTATTGTTGTAATGTAATGAATATTATGACAAGAGAACCTTTGTAATGGGTTTAGAACTTGGGAAATGTAAATATTGAATTAAATATATATATAAGTTACTTTCATTCTTTGAGACTTTCAATTGAATGAATGTATGAATGTTTATACAGTATAGCACCATCTGTCGGGTGGTAAGATACCCGGATTTGGGGGCGCTACAAGTTGGTATCAAAGCCTAGGTTATAAAACTTAAAGGGAATTAGAACCTTAAGTCATAACCTTAATAAAGAAGTAAAAGAGGAAAGATAACCTTATAAAAATGCATTATAGTATGTTATGTGTTTTTATTTATGTTACTGACATATACTAATCAAACTGTATTGTTTTATTGTAGATGTCAGGAGAAAATGATATGTATAGAAATATACATGTAGTAAGTGAGGATTCGGTTAATCGGGTGGAGATATTACCAAATCCCGTTGAGATAGAGCCAAAAGTGGTAGTAATAGAGTCTGGAGACTCGGACAATTTAGACTATATGTCTATTTTCGATGGCATGCTAGAGGAGGAGGTGGACGTTATGTCCTTTGACCAAGTTCCACCTGCAGAGGAGGTGTCTACGGGGGATTCGATGAAAACATTGTTTATGGCGGTATTGGATAGGAATGTCCATTATTGCCAGGAGGTAAAGGAGTTGAAAGAGGAACTCCAAGCTGTTCGTGAAGATAGGCTTAGCATGGAGGGAATGTGGGAAGAGGAACACGATGATCGTGTTTTAGCTAAGGACAAGGTCCGAGAGCTGAAATGTGAAGTTTTTGAGCTCAAGCAAGAGCTAAAGACTAAACATAGGAGATTGGAGAGGATGTCCTATATACATAGGAGTTCTCATGTGGATTTCCAGCAGCAAGTGGCTGGGTATCCGGTAGAGGCGGGACAGACACGACATACCATTAGTCGGGATGTTATTGCCGGACTGGCCAGCAAAGATTTTGAGAATGCCTTACGGCAGATGTAATCTAGCAATAGCTAGAGTAGAATAGATATGTAAATATTGTGTATCTAGTAGTGACGTAAAACCCTCTTTTGTATAAACAAGGGTAGTCCTTTGTAAATCCCAATTTTTGGAAAGAAATTGCGGGATGGTAATGTAATCAGCTAAGGCTGAATGATGTAAACAATGTAGTGTTATACTACAAGTTATTAATCAATATAAACCTCTTTTATGGAACATATTGGGTAATGAGTATTAGTTATTGTTTTATCACAAATAATAACTAACTCACAAGAAGAAAGTAATAATGATGTGTTGTTTTCTTAACAGCGAAATGCCGCCAAGAAGGGGACAACGAAATCAAGAAGCTAATGTTAACCAACCGGAAGGTGGTCCAGTTAATCCAATGCAAGAATTCGTTAATCTTTTAACGGCTGCATTTAATAGAACAGGGGCTAATGTACCTGTAATTCCTGGAGTAGTACGAGCTACTACTTTTAAGGACTTTAAAAGTGTAGGTCCGCCGGAGTTCAAGGGAACTACGGACCCTATAGAAGCCCAAACTTGGGTGAAAGAAATCGAGAAAGCATTTGTAATTACAAATGTGGAGGAGGGTCAAAAGGTTGCCTTTGCAACCTATTTGATGAAAGGAGAGGCCAACTTCTGGTGGGAGGCAAACCAGGCTAGGGCCGATATAGGAAACCTAACGTGGGAAAGGTTTAAGGAGATTTTCTTCGAGAATTATTTTCCCACGAGTATGCAAGGGAGAATGGAAATGAGGTTTCTGGAATTGAAACAAGGGGATATGACAGTTCCCCAGTATGCTGCCAAGTTTAATGAACTGGCACGATTTGCTCCACATCAAGTGGACACTGAAGTGAGAAAGGCTAGAAGATTCGAGCAGGGCTTAAAACCCTGGCTCTATAGCCGAATCTCTGTGTTCCAAAGTACTTCCTTTGGAACCATATTAGAAAAGGCAATAATAGCCGAAGGTGGGAATGAGGCTTTAAGCCAGTACCACAAAGATAAGAAAAATAAAGGAAGAGTTGATGGGGGAATTAAGACCGAAGGAGCCAGTGGTAGTGGCAACGGTCAGAAAAGAAAGAGTTTTAACTCTGGGAATACCGGAGTGAAACAAGGCGATTTAAAAAGAAGGATGGAGGCCTGTAAAACCTGCGGGAAGACTCACTTGGGAGTCTGTCTCAAAGGAAAGGCCGTATGTTATAATTGTGGACAAGACGGGCACATTTCGCCTAACTGTCCAAATCCGAAGAAAAATCACGGATGTTTTGTATGTGGATCAACTGACCACATAGCAAAGAATTGCCCGAAGAAGGGTATGGAAGGAAATAAGGGCACTAATAGTGGAAAGTTAACTATTAGCGGTCCAGCTCAGCCGGGTAGACCAATGGCCCGCACTTTTAATATGACAGTCCAAGATGCAGTGGCATCCGGGGACGTAGTTGCAGGTATTATCCCAATCAATAACATTAATGCATATGTGCTATTTGATTCGGGTGCTACTTGTTCTTTTGTAGCATGCGATTTTGCTAGACGATTAGAATTATTTCCCGAAAAATTGTCTATACCTGTGATCATTAAGGTAGCAAATGAAGAGATAATTTCTGTGGATATTATTCATAGGAGTTGTTGCGTAGATATACGTGGATGTAAGTTATCGGTAGATTTAATACCGATAAGGTTGGGAGAATTTGATATAATTCTCGGAATGGATTGGTTGATTAACCATGGAGCAATTATAGATTGCCAAAAGAAACGTGTGAGTATCAGGACGTTGAAGCAACCTCCTGTAGTATTCTACGGTAATAAATCACCGGGGAGATCATGTTGTCTTAGGATGACACAAACTAGAAAACTTTTAAGAAAAGGATGTGTAGGTTACTTGTGCCATGTTGTTGATACCCAGCGAGTGGGAACAACCATGGAACAAATACCTATAGTAAGTGAATTCTTGGATGTATTTCCAAGTGAGTTACCGGGTTTACCACCGGATAGAGAGATTGAATTTGTAATAGACATTGTGCCAGGAACGGCACCAGTGTCAAGGGCACCGTACCGTATGGCGCCGGTGGAAATGAAAGAGCTAATGGTTCAATTACAGGAACTGTTGGATAGGAAGTACATTCAACCAAGTGTTTCCCCGTGGGGTGCACCAGTGTTGTTTGTCAAGAAGAAAGATGGATCGTTAAGACTTTGTATCGACTATCGAGAGTTGAACAAATTAACGATAAAGAATAAATACCCATTGCCCAGGATTGATGATCTCTTTGATCAGTTAAAAGGGGCAAAGTATTTTTCTAAAATAGATTTACGGACGGGGTATCACCAGTTAAAAGTGAGGAAGGAGGATATACCAAAGACGGCATTCAGGACTCGCTATGGTCATTACGAGTTTCTGGTAATGTCATTTGGGTTGACAAATGCACCAGCTGCATTTATGGACATGATGAACAGAGTGTTCAAATCATATTTGGACAAGTTCGTGGTGGTGTTTATTGATGATATTCTAGTCTATTCAAAGACGCCAGAAGATCATGCTGAACACTTAAGATTAGTGTTGGAAACACTAAGAAAGGAGAAGTTATATGCGAAATTCACTAAGTGTGAATTTTGGCTGGAGAAAGTACAGTTTTTAGGTCATGTCATTGATCAGGAAGGGATTTCAGTGGATCCAGCAAAGGTAGAAGCAGTGATGAACTGGGAACAACCGAAAACACCGACTGAGGTGAGGAGTTTCCTAGGGTTAGCGGGTTACTATCGAAGATTTATCCAAGATTTTTCGAAGATAGCTACCCCGTTGACTAATTTAACAAGGAAGACGGTGAAATACGTATGGACGGATAAATGTGAAGACAGTTTTCAAGAACTGAAGAAAAGATTAAGTAAAGCACCTGTTTTGTCATTGCCAGATGACACAGGAAATTTTGTAGTATATAGTGATGCTTCGCATAGAGGGCTTGGTTGCGTGCTCATGCAGCATGGCAAAGTCATTGCGTATGCATCACGGCAGTTGAAGGGTTATGAGAAAGTTTACCCTACTCATGATCTGGAACTGGCCGCGGTAGTATTTGCCCTAAAGATATGGAGGCATTATCTTTATGGGGAGAAATGTGAGATATATACAGACCATAAGAGTCTAAAGTATATCTTCACTCAGAAGGAGTTGAATATGAGACAGAGGAGATGGCTGGAGTTGATAAAGGATTATGACTGTGAAATCCTGTATCACCCTGGGAAAGCCAATGTAGTTGCCGACGCCTTAAGTAGGAAGGGTCGGGAAAAGTTGTTTATGTTAACGGCTCAAAATGAGTTAATAACAGAAATGACTAGGTTGGAAATAGAAGTGAAGATGCCAAGTGAATCGGGGCAGATACTTTTTACCACGGAGAGTCAATCTACCATTTTAGAGAGGGTCAAGGAGGTACAACTCAAGACTGATGAGTGTAACCAAATGAAGAAGCGGTTATCCGATAAAGGAGATGATAAATATAGTCTTGATAATGAAGGATTATTAAGATTTGAAGGAAGAATTTGGATTCCGAATGAGACGGAATTAAAGGAGCAAGTATTACAAGAAGCTCATAGTTCAAGGTACTCGATACATCCTGGTAGCACTAAGATGTATCAAGACCTTCGACAGAGTTTTTGGTGGCTAAACATGAAAAGGGAAATAGCAGAGTATGTAAGTAGGTGTTTGACTTGTCAAAAAGTTAAGGCTGAACATCAACGACCCAGTGGCTTGCTACAACCATTGGAGATTCCAGAATGGAAATGGGAGCATATCTCGATGGATTTCGTGGTAGGACTTCCAACAACGTCAAAAGGGTACGATTCTATTTGGGTAATAGTCGACCGATTGACGAAATCGGCTCACTTCTTACCAATTAGGGTCAAGTATAACTTAGACCAGTTAGCTAAACTTTATGTCAAGGAAGTTATTTCCAGACATGGAGTACCGATATCGATTGTGTCAGATCGTGATCCGCGATTCACATCGAACTTCTGGAGAAGTTTGCAAGAACAGCTGGGAACACAGTTAAAGTTAAGCACAGCTTATCATCCACAAACTGATGGGCAGAGCGAGAGAACAATTCAGACGTTAGAAGACATGCTGAGGTCTTGCGTCATGGATTTTAAGGGTAGTTGGGATGATCACCTACCATTGGTAGAATTTGCTTATAACAACAGTTATCATGCAAGCATAGGTATGCCGCCTTATGAAGCTCTGTATGGAAGAAGATGCAGAACACCATTGTGTTGGGATGAGGTGGGAGAACGCCGTATGCTAGGACCAGAATTGGTGCAGCAAACAGCGGATATAGTAAGGTTAATTCGGATGCGTCTCGTCACGGCTCAAGACAGACAGAAGAAGTATGCGGACTCACATCGATTAATTCGAGAGTTTGAAGTAGGTTCGTATGTGTTTCTGAAGGTATCTCCCTGGAAAGGAAAGATACGTTTTGGAAAGAAAGGAAAGTTAAGTCCAAGGTTTATAGGACCTTTTGAAATATTAAACCGGGTGGGAGAGGTAGCTTATAAAATAGCATTACCTCCAGACCTGGAAAGAATACATAACGTGTTTCACGTATCTGTATTACGTCCGTATAAGCCGGACTATAAGCACGTAATCAAGTATGAGCCGATTCATATCGAAAAGGATTTAACATATGAAGAATCGCCGATTCAAATCATCGATAGAAAGGAACAAGTTCTGAGGAACAAAGTAATACCATCAGTAAAGGTATTATGGAAGAACCACGATGCCGAAGAAGCAACGTGGGAGTTAGAAGAAAAGATGAAGAAAAATTTTCCTCATTTATTTGAGTAAAGAAAGATGAGATTCTGGGGACAGAATCTTTATAAGGGGGGAAGAATGTAACGACCGAGAAATTCGGATCTTATGTAAAAATGATTTTATTAAATTAAATAATAATAAAATTATATTATGTGGATATCCTGATGGTTTTCGTTCTATAACCTATTGATGTTGGAATGTCGTAGTATTTGAACTACGTGAAAGATTTAAAGTGTTTGAATTTCCAAGACGAAAATAAAAGTTTTCCGAGAAATTTTCCGAAAAACACTATTCATCGGTATTTGCTCGGGATTTATTTTTGAATTTCCGAGAAATACGTAATGGTAGAATATTAAAGTAAGACGGATTATGTAATAATAATCTAGTTATGGAAAATGTAATATTTCGCTTGCGGACTTAATTTAAGAATATTAAGGAAAGCGAAGTATTAATAAGAAAGTATTAACCGTATGATACGCGAGCATTATACGAGGAAAGAAAACGAGTATAATATGAAGTATTATACGAGTTTGTAAGCAGAATGAAATATCGTATATACCAAAGTTATATACGAATTGTAATATGAGAATAATACATAAACATTATGTATATGTATTAAGTAATGTTAATGGACTTGGAAGATTGGTTAACAATTGGTACAAGCCCAAGTAAATTAAATGTTAAGGCCCAATGATGATTAATAAACAAGTTAATGTTTATTAATGCAAAGCCCAAAGGTTAAGATAACTAAGTCCAAGCTAGAAGCCCAATAGTTGTATGATCCATGGAACAAAACCATATTAATATGGTTAATGTGTGGTAACCAAGTATTAAAAGTGGTGACCAAGTTAAGTGGTAACCAAGTTAAAAGAGTAATGACCAAGCAAAAGATAGATTTTTGTGTTAGCCAAGTAATGAATAGTAAGGAGGTGCATAAGGAGGTGGGATTGGTTTATTGTCCAATTTGCCCTAACCTTGGGAATTCTATAAATAGAGAATGAAGGTTGGTTAATTGTTAGTTGTTCAAACAATCCACACTCTCTCAAAGTGCTTAATTGTTAGGAAGATTAAGTTGCAAATAAGCTACTTCCATAAGTCAAGAAGAAGATTACTTATCAAGAACTTCTAAAGTAAGACTTCTTCTCCAATTATCTTCTATCTCTATTCATGATAGGTTGATAAGCAAATATAAATTAAGGAATATGAATGTTAAGAAGAAGAATGTGTAAGCAATGAACTTAAGCCAAATAAGTTGGTAATAAGTCAGTTAAGCTAGCACAAGTTATAAACTTATGTGAAGGTATTAAAAACTTGAAATGAGTTTATTAATGGAAGTAAAGAAATTGTATGATTATATGTATCTATTCTACATGAGCAAAGTTATATGCTAATAACATATATGGATGATAAAGGAGAAACTTTGATGATCATAAGGTCTAAAATGATAAGTTTATAAGTAGTTTATAAATTGACAAGTTATAAGCTTATGAAAGAAATAAGGTAAAATCCAACTTGAACTATAAGTTGTTGGAATTAGCATGTTAAGATGTTAACATTATGAATGAAATTCATTTGTAATATTGAACATATCATAAGAAGGAAGATTTGCCGGAAATTGTACGATTAGACGATAATCGTCGAATTCGTAAATTCCCGGAATGGAAGTCAAATTTTGAGCTTAAGTTTGGAAATGTTATTTTCCCATGGAGATAAGTCATGTTTGTCATTTAAGAGTTGCGGACTCGAAAATGGACGAATTCTGACTTAGAACGAAGAAACGAGCGTTTAACGTTCACGAACGTTTATCGTTTTCGTTAAAAATGAACCAATAGGTGAATTTTTAGCAAACGAAGTCAAATAGATAAAATTCTTGCATGAAAGCGTAGATTACGTAATTGGTGAACCGTAGGCTTTTGAACGAGCCAATTCGGACTTAAAACGAAGAAGTTATGCGTCCGGGAAGTTCACACAAATTAAAAGTTAGAAAAATTTTCTGGTGCACAGAGTTGGCGCCGCGGCGCCAACCCTAAGCCATTTTGTCGCGCCGCAGCGCCACATCTGGGGCTCAGTTACTGCTAACTCGCGCCGCAGCGCGAGATGTAAGTGTAATGCCCGCGCCGCGGCGCCAGGCACAGAGCTTGGACAGTGAAGAATAAAAATGAAGAGAAAGGATGGGGATGGTAGGAGATTGAACTAAACCTACCTCAACCAACTTAAAGTAACAATGTTGGGACATTGTTAAGACTTAAAAGTAATGAAGAATGGTTAATATACCAAGTCAAATGAATGTAAAGCGAACGATAAATCGGAACGCATAAGAATGAAATCTAATCTATAATTAGATTGAAATGAAAGGTAAGATATATTCAGATACATACTTGATTATATGTGACCTAATTTAAGGCATTATGTGATCATGTATTGTAGAGACTTGAAAGACTTGAACGTAAAGTAAAATACACAGTAGCAGACGCTAAAGGCAAGTATTCTAACTCTTGTTTCAGTTCAATCTGAACAAGTTTATGATGTTCATGTATCCTTTCGCATGAATTAAAGTATAATGAAGTTAAAGTCAGTTTCTTTGGCTAGACTTAACATATTGAGTGGATTATTGATAATCTGTTCATCTGTTATCGAATGCTAGTATCTTTTGTCAACTACTTATAGTTTTCAAAAGAAGACTGAATTGTTAAACAAATGTTTTGTCGGTAAAACGACAGGCACGCGAGGTTGCCAAATGGTTAAACGTACATACGTTTAATGGATGTAGTATTGATCAATACAGAGTACAATAGGCTGATCACCTAGAAGTGCTCGTAAGTAATATCGGGCTTACGGACTTAGGTCCGGGTTGTCCTTTTCAAAGAAAGAATGAATGCTCAAGGTCTTTGACCGGAGTAAATGTTTTACTGAATTTATTCATTGTGAAACATTTTGAAAGTAAAGATGAATTGCTATTTTTGAATCATCAATAGTACTTCATAGCTATTGTTCAGTTATCGAAGATATATGATTCATATGTAACAAGCATGTTGTTATTGAAATTGTTAAACTTGCTGAGCTAGTTATGCTCACTCTTGCTTGAATCATATGAATGCAGCTAAGACTGAACGTCCTGAAAGATCGAATAAGGATAAAGGAAAAGCTAAGGCAGATTATTAAGCTGTCATGTAATAGTATAGGTCTATTGTTGTAATGTAATGAATATTATGACAAGAGAACCTTTGTAATGGGTTTAGAACTTGGGAAATGTAAATATTGAATTAAATATATATATAAGTTACTTTCATTCTTTGAGACTTTCAATTGAATGAATGTATGAATGTTTGTACAGTATAGCACCATCTGTCGGGTGGTAAGATACCCGGATTTGGGGGCGCTACATCATGAGTACATCTGCCTTATAACAACAAACATTCTCAAATCCCAGGTTCTATAACCTTATAACCTCATTCATTACAAATAATGATAATACATTATTCTTTACATCTTACAAGAGTGACTTTTATCTGCCACCAAGGATACATAACAGTTCATTAAACTAGTCTATAGTTTAATTTAACTATTCTACATTACATGTCTTCGCTTGATCTTCATGCATATTCACACCCTAAATGGCACTTCTTCTGGATATCGATCAGCTTGATCTTTACGGTATCCTTAAGTTATTCTAACATCGTACGCTGCAAATGTTTTTTATTTAAAGCAAGTGTGAGCATTCAATTGTCCTGCAAGTCATAGCAGTTGAATAACAACTTTAGGAATTTAAACATTCTTTTATGACTTCAATAACCGAACATAGGTTATAAAACAACTTGAATAATAGGAATAAACTTGGATTCCTATCATTGTAAAACATTAGTCACACATTCACTTTGAAATACTTCCATTCTTATACCTTTTCCATACACATCCTGCTTGGCTAGAATCAATAACACAAACTTAACAATAACGGTTCATGTATAACAGAACATTCTCATATTGAACATTCTTTGTTCAATGCTTGCTTGGTTCTCTCATCTGCATATTTTTTGCCTATATGTGATCCTTGAAATCTATCCGTTGAAGCCTTTTGTTGAAGCATTAAATGCGTTTGACATTTTTGATCTTTGATGGAGACTTTTCTATACAACTTCTGAATTGCATCCTGGCCCACTGACACGACAGATTACTTTCTCACCTAACACCTGAATAGGTGTTTTCCTCTATCCTATGGTCCTTTCCTTAGCTTCTTGAATACATTTATCTTATTATATACTAAGGATATCTTTTGAACCATTGGGACTGGTGATGACTTCAACGTTTAAAACCCTTTCCACATTTTTTGGAGTTTGTCTCCAAACAAAAGGTAGGGCTCGATGCTTCTGACACAAGGCAGATGATACTTTACGATCCAGATCGTGGTGTCTTGTCACCTTGGTGCTTGGTCTGTTGTTATCAAACAAGAGCACTACAATTTCTCTTAAAAGACTAGCACACTATGATCATCACTTCCTTGTTATTACATGCTCTACGTTTCTGAGAGCACACTACGATCTCTGAGTTAGTTCAGCAAATGTTTGGACCACTCTACGATTCCTGAAGAGGTCCTTCAAGGAAGGCATACTAAGATCCTCTGAGCTCTACGTTTCTGCCCTGGCTTTTATAATCTTGAGCAGCTTGATACACTACAATTCTTGTTGAAGCCTATCTATTACATTTCAAGATGTAGATCAACCTAACAAATTTGATCTATCACTAAGTCCTTGTACATATATCTCATGAAAGACTTTATATATAATCATGAACATTTATCAAAATATGCACTCTCCCAATAATCTCCCCCTATTTGATGTTGACATAACCAAGGAGATTTGTTGTCATGATTATTAGTTTCTAGATGCATTTGCAGGAAAGTAAACATAACTTAGTATTTCAGTGAGCAGTTGAAATTTTTAGAGAATAAGCATGAATTTATTGATATTCGAAGAATATTACAATTTAGCTTTACATCAAAAAGAATTTAAACTTTCACTTATCTCTATTTCTTTGATCTTTTGCGTAGAGGATTGGCATACTCCTCAGCCCTTCTTTTTCTGCTTGATTCATCTCTCCAGGCTATATCTTCCAGCTCACTTGGGCTTAGACTAGGATTGTGATCATGCCTATTCATGAATGCATGATCTCCAATTGGCATTCTTAGGCCTGTTGTGGTCACATTCTGTGAGCTTAAAGTTAGCCCTAGACTCCTTATTGGTTGATCCATTAAAATTTCCTGCTGATCAGATCGTTGAGTCTGATGGTTGGATCGTAGAGTCTGTTGAAATTGCCTTGTAGGAGGACTCCTTGAAGCTTGAGTTTGGAATTTTTCCTCTAATGGCTGGATCGTTGAGTCTGATGGCTGGATCGTGGAGTCTGTTCGAATTGCCTTATAGGAAGACTCCTTGAAGATTGAGTTTGGAATTGTCCTCTGCCCATGCCCTTACCTCCTTGAACTCCTTTCCCTTTATTCTCCCCTTTATGTCAGCATCAAGGGTTCGAATGTCTTCGGATATTCGAGTCACTCCTTGGACGAGCTCGTTGAGTTGGCTTTATGTTTGAGTAATGTCCTCTCGATTTTCCTTGATCAGAGCTTCAGATCGAGCTTCCCTATTTTTGAGGACGGCTAGAACATTGTCAGTTTGTTGTCCTTGGTTAACGTAGGATTATTGAAATTCTTTGATAGTGGTTTTCAAATTGATGATGTTCTCCCTCATAAGTTTATTCTAGGCTTTCTGAGTGTTCTGTAATGCAAGAACAACACCTCTGTGTCTTTTGGCTGCTAGAAAGTGAATATCATCCCTGTCCTTTATGCTTTTAATCATTTCCTTGATAATCTCCCTCAGCTTCTTAGTAAGCTCGGCGTTTAAGGTTCCTGGGAGATTGTTTGCAGCAATGATCTTTTTTGTCAGTCAGAGATGAATGAGTTCTGAGTGAGCTTCATGGCTATCATTGATGTCCTTGATCACTTTCTTGGACACTTCTGTCAACTCAACTTTGGTGGGCAGATCTGAGAGTAGTTCAATAAGTTGTGGGTAGTTTAAAGGAGGGGATGTGCTCTTATATTGATATTGTCGGGAGTAGAGGGAAAAATCAAGGTTGAAGTATTCATTGGTGGACGAAGAAGGAATATCTGATGGAGGGGACTTTGTTTGGGTGTCTAAAGAGGGTGGCTCTACGATATGAGATTGGGACTCTACGATGAGGCTAGAGTCAGTAATCGTAGGGATGATGGGAGTTGGGATCAATATGAAGTTAGGCACATTTGATTCATCAGTTATAGAATTTTGGGATTCTGTAACTGGGGATTGTCTTGGTGGATTTAGAACAACTTCCAACCAGCTTGGAAATTCATAAAATTGGCTGGAAAAAGACAGTCGATAGTGATTCACTCTAAAAGGGATTGGGATAGTTAATACCTCATGCACCATTCTTGAGGAGGGACCATTGGTGATCAGCTTTTTGGAAAAGTTGAAGTTGCCTGGAAATCCATGAGCTAGCATAGAGATGACTGGATATTCTTTGAAGCTCCAAAACATTGACTCCAGGAGTTTAAAGTTTGAGCTTGATGAAAAGACATCATGGGGAGATAGGAGAAAATCTTATTGTAGAGATAACTCTTACACCCATCACGGCCCACACCTATGATCTCAAGTTCATCATCATCTTTGTCTTCCTCTTCTTCTCTATCTCCACTATGTCAATGACTTCCTTTTGATTTTCTTGCTCAGGCTCTCCCTCATTTTCTGCAGGAGAAGCTTCTTCTATCATGGGGATATCATGAGGCTCCCCCTCAACATGATCATCCTTCTGTAGGATTGGTAGCTCCCCCTTTGCTGAAGCATTTTCTGTGGTGAGAACTTCAGGTATCTCCCCCTTTGCTTGAGCTATGTACTTTTGGCTTTCTTTGGATAGTTCCTTTTCAGCAACCCTCTTTTTGTCTTCCTCTTTGAGTACTCCTTCATTGATAAGGATGTACTTTTTAACCAATTTTCATCTTGGTTTTCTAGGTTGAGCCACAGCCTCAGGACTTCCTTGAGCTTCAGCTCTGTCCTGTTGATCAGTTATAACATCTGGTATAACAACTTCCTTGCTAGAGGTGTTCGATCTAGTCTCTACGATCGGTAGAGACTCTACGATCGAATAGATAGATGGCTTCTTGGACTTGTGACTAAGTTTGTTCTTCATCAGCTGTGATATAGTGGCTTTGTCTTCATCTGCCTCAGCCTGTTGTTCTTTTCTTCTTAAGATCCTCAAAGTCTCAATATTAGAGGACTGTACAGGCATATCAGTGGTAGACCCTTGAGGTTCTTCTACCATTCTAGTCTTTAGCTTTCTCTTGCCCTTGCTTTATCTAACAAGGGCAGTGGGTTCTCCCTTGTTGGTTTCTTCCTCTTCTTCTTCAGTCTCTTTGATTACTAACATGTTTCCTGCAATCCCTTATTCCTTTATATCACCAGTTCTTCCACTGGACTCTGACATCATGCGTACATTTTCAGATGGGTTCGTTTTCCAGTTCTCAAATAGCTGCTAAGTTATTTTTCGATTTGGATTGATGGATTCTCCTTCATTTTCCCCAATTTTATCACCAAGAGCAGACTGTAGGATGATGCTTATAAATCGCCCGTAGAGCATCTTTTGAGAGCTATTTGTCTTCTTCGAGCTGGTGATCCATTTCCCAATCCATTCAAGTAGTAGAGCTCCATAGTTGAGTTGTATTCCATAACTTATTGTAGCAATTAACTTGAGTTGTACCTCATTATAGAGTTGTGGCCAGAGCTTTTACAGCATACGCACTTCCCAATTATATCGGCCAAAAATTCGTACCTATGCGGAAACTCCTTTTTCTTGTATCCCTTGACAGTGGGGAATTTCTTCTGCTGCATCTTCTTAAGCCCTTCATAAAAATCAATGCCATTTATGATCGGGAACCCCTCATTTTTGAAGCCAAGGGCTAGGTTGATATCCTCAGTTCTGAGTTTGATTTCCACATCCTTGACCCTCGTAGTGATAACGTTATATTCTAATGCCCCATTCTTGTAAAACTCCTTTATCATCTTTGGGTAGATCCAGGTGCTTGTACCTAGGGCTTCTTCGAGACCTGTATTCTTTATCAATGATAGAGTCTTGTGAAATTTGGGTTCAGCGGTTTTGAACTCATCGAAGCATAGTCTGTAGACAGAGACGACGTTGGAGGCTGCAATTGATTTCTTTGCAAGGAGTATGATTGTCTGAACTTTCGTAAGTCTTAGGGTTTCAGTTTTGTAGAGAGAGATAAGCTTTTTGAACTTCTGATTTCAAAATGGCGCTTTCAAATTGTACTTGTAATTTCCCTTTCTCCATTTTTTTTGTTTAGTGGGTCAAGTGTCAAATTCTGCTTGTCTGTACAAATTTGACTGAGGAGGATTGTACTGATTTACCCTTAGCTCCTTCTGAGCTGATGTGTCCTAAGGGAGGACTATGATCGTTGAGGTGGCATTTGTGATTGTTGAGTCTGCTTTGCATTCGTCGAGTCTGGACTATAATCAATGTGTTCTGCTCACCAATCGTCGTGTTTGCTCAGCAACTGTCGTGTCTACTCAACAATCGTCGTGTTTGAACTATGATCGTTGAATTTGCTTAGTAGTCGTCGTGTCTGAACTACGATCGTCAAGTCTGTCCAGTAATCGTTGTGTCTAAACTATGATCGTTGAGTCTGTCTGGATCCTTGTGATGAGTTTTTGACTTAGCATTCTTTTAAGGTAACTCAGGATTGGCCAACCTCATAGAGTGAATCAAGGGTTAGGTTTGTTCTTGAGACGCTTATCAGAGGGATTGCTTTGTTTTGAACTTTCTCATCACAGGATGTTCCCTTGTCTTGTTGATGGGGCTTCTGCCATCGTTGAGTCTGTACTTCGATCATTGAGTCTGTTCTACGATCATTGAGTCTATGCTACGATCGTTGACTTTTATGAAGCTCTGCGATCGTGGACTTTCCTTGATCATGTCTATGATTTCAACCATAGCCTTTATATCTATATGGTTAGCATACACTAGAGCATATAATTCATGGCTATAAATTAAGCATTCCTAGCTCACTTATTAACTTGTTAAATTTGGATTCATCTAGAGGCTTTGTAAAGACATCAGCAAGTTGATTTTTAGTAGGGATATATTGTAAAGATATAGTTCTATTTTGCACATGATCCCTAATGAAGTGATACCTTATTTCTATATGCTTAGTTTTAAAATATATGACAGGATTATGAGTTATTCCTATGGCACTTGTGTTATCATAGTGAATAGGTAAGGATTTGAATTCAAACCCATAATCTCTTAGCTGATTTTTCATCCATAGGATCTGCGCACAGCAGCTGCCAGCAACAATGTATTCAGCTTCTGCAGTTGAAGTGGATACTGAGTTTTGTTTCTTGCTAAACCAGGATACAAGTCTGTTTCTTAGCAATTAACAGGTGCCACTGGTACTTTTTCTATCTATTTTATAGCCTGCAAAATCAGCATCTGTTTATCATGTTAGTTCAAATGAGGAATCCTTGGGATACCAAAGCCCCAAGTGAGGTGTACCCTTGAGATACCTGAAAATTTTCTTTACAGCAGTTAAATGTGATTCTTTAGGGTTAGCCTGAAATCTAGCACAAATATATGTTGCAAACATTAGATCTGGTCTACTGGCAGTTAGATATAAAAGAGAGCCTATAATACCTATGTATTAAGTTATATCAATACTTTTACCTTTTTCATCTTTGTCAAGCTTGGTTGCAGGAGCAATTAGGGTTTTCATAGGAGAGGCTGATTTCATGCCATACTTCTTAAGTAAGTCTTTAATGTACTTGGGTTGGTTTATGAATATTCCTTCATCAATCTGCTTTACTTGCAGTCCAAGGAAGAAGTTCAGCTTACCAATGATGCTCATTTCAAACTTGCTCTGCATAAGCTTGGAGAATCTCTTATATAGCTTTTCATCAGTAGAACCAAAAGTAATATCATCAACATATATTTGAACAAATAAGACTTTGTCTTTACGCTTTCTAAGGAATAATGTGGTATCTACTGTACCTCTAGTGAACCCATTTTTAATAAGAAGTTAGTTAGTGTTTCATACCATGCTCTAGGTGCTTGTCTAAGACCATATAAGGCTTTGTTTAATCTATAAACATAATTAGAAAGAGATGGATTGATGAAACATAGAGGTTGATCTACGTAGAATTCTTCTTGAAGTTCATCATTCAGGAATGCACTTTTAACATCCATCTAAAAGACCTTGAATTTTATGTGAGTAGCAAAGGCTCTGATGGCTTCTAGTCTGGAAACAGGTGCAAATGTCTCATCATAGTCAATGCCTTCTTCCTGAGAGTAGCCCTTGGCCACTAGTCTTGCCTTATTCTTGGTTATTACTCCATCTTCATCCATCTTATTTCTAAAGACCCACTTGGTTCCAATGACAGGATGACTCTTTGGTCTTGGTACTAATCTCCATACTTTGTTTTTTTCAAATTGGTTGAGTTCTTCCTGCATGGCTTCTATCCAGCTGGAGTCTTCCATAGCATCCTATATCTTATTTGGTTCTATTTGTGATAGGAAGCGTAGATAAAAACATTCATTCTGAGTGGCAGCTCTTGTTTTGACTATTGAACTCGGATCTCCAATGATTAGATCTTGAGAGTAATCTCTTGGCCATCTGTTTCCTGTTGGGACATCTGTCCTGATGCCTTCTTGTCTTAGGCCTTCAAGATCTATTTCTTCTTCTTGGTGTGGAGGTTCGTTGTCTAGCATAGGCCTCTCTACAATCTCTTTTCCTTGCTCAATGATTTCACTATCTGGTACTACGATCGTAGTGTTGAGCTCAATGACCTCGTTCGTAGTGTCTGAACTGTCGGTCGTAGTGTCTTGAGGCACTTTTTTGGCCAAGTCTGTTTCATCAAAGATGATGTGAATCGAGACTTCAACACTCAATGTCTTCATGTTGAACACTCTATAGGATTTACTGTATGTGGCATATCCAAGAAAGATTTCTTCGTCTGACTTAGGTTGAAACTTTGTCAAGTACTGCTTTCCATTGTTGAGAATGTAGCATGCACAGCCGAATACATGAAAGTAGCTGACACTTGGCTTTCTTCATTTCCATAGTTCGTAGGGTGTCTTCTTAATCGTAGAGTGTATCAGTGATATATTCTGCGTGTAGCATGCAGTGTTGACAGCTTCTTCCCTGAAGTATTCAGGCAGATGGGCTGCTGCAAGTAGAGCTCTTGCAGCCTCTATCAATGTTATGTTCTTTGAGGTTAGAAAGAATACTCATGTGAACCTAGTGTAGTCGTCGACTATTACTAGTGAGTATCTTTTCCCTTTGAGATTTATTGTTGGAATTGGCCCAAATAGATCCATTTTGGAGCAACTGCATGGGCTTGTCGATTGAGTAGGCAGTTTTGCTCTTGAATGAGCTTCTGGTTTACTTTCCAAGCTGACAGGCATTGCATGGTGTTTCTTTAACGAAGTTGAACTTGGGTAGGCCTGCAACAAGATCTTTTCAGGCCAGTTTGGACATGATTTTGATGTTTAGTTGAGACAATCTTCTATGCCATAACCAGCTCATTTCTTCAGATGCTTTAGCCAGAAATCATATTATCTCATCTGAGCTCAATTTTCCAAGTTTTACTATGTAGACATTTCCTTCTCTTGTTCCGGTTAGCTTTACAGCAGATGTCTTCAAATCTCTGACTTGACACTGATTGTGGAGGAATGTTACTTGATTGCCCTTGTCGCAGAGTTGGCTAATACTTAGAAGATTGTGTTGTAGTCCTTCCAAATAGGCCACTCTACTAAAGGACACTACACTATTTCCAGATGAGCCATATCCTCTTGTCTTGCTAGAGTCATTGTCTCCAAAGATGACTGAAAGACATTCCTTCTCTATGTAGTTGGACAGAAGGGCTTTATTCCCAATCACATACCTTGAGCATGTGACACCCCCAAATCCGGGTTACCTGACTCCCGAGTTTGGTGTTCACGATCCACAATATAAATAACATTTAACTACCCATAATATATATATAGATAGTATCTTACATAAGTTTTTATCAGAGTTTCATAATACATCACCCAGGTTCTCTAACCTTAACATTACAAACATACCCTTTAGATATACAAAAAGGGTTTACAATACAACATAATAAATATATTTAATATAACTAATTTATAACTACGCCTTTTCCTTTGTTCTGCTTCACAGCACCTCCTGCAACTTCGTCCCTAGCTGAAATGTTTTATTTATAGCAAGGGTGAGCAACAAATTTGCCCCGCAAGTTAAGATTATACAATAAATGTATATGAACCAACAATAATATTCTATCTATTTTGATAGTATGAAACCAAAGTTCGGGGAACTTTGAAATAGCTGAACAAATTGTTATTCAATAACAAGGCTTCTTATTTTCTATGCAACATCATAATTTGATAATGAAAGAGTACAACGCTTTCAAAACTCTACAAGAATCAATTCTACACAATAACAAAGTGGAATAATTTCCAGATTTATACTAAGTGATCACACAAGATCTTTGAACTTATTTTCTCGGGCATCTATCAAAGATTTACTTTGATATATACCATGAGTATCAGATAACCATAAAGATTAAATCATACCCCTCTGCAAGTACTTGGAGCCGGCCAACTCCTTGTGCCCTATATTATGCATAATACTCAAAACGCGCGCAAAGGTCGAATTCATGACCCAAAATGTTCCCTTTATATAAAAGGTTGTTCTTCTCAGTTTTAGAATCAATATTTTGATTTTACAAAAAAATACTGTGATTTCAAATTCTACTTACTTATCGATTTTGCCGAAATAATTGGCATCGATTCTACCAATAACAATTGAATTATTTTCTTGAATTTATCAAGTTCTAACAAATATTTGTCTAGCCAGAATAATTAGCTAAGACATTTCTCAACATAATTTGACAATGAACATGAATTATTTGTACTGTCAATTCTAACTTCTACATATTTGAATATTCAACAATAGTAATTCTACGAATGTATATTTCTGAATCAGTAATTCAATTTGAATTAATAAGCATGCACTAACTGCGAATAATCAACAATAACTTCCCTGGATGTGGTGTAATTAGCAATAATTAACCACTATAATAATTGAAGGAAATATAACTCAAGGTTGAGTTAGGAAACTTGCCTTTCACGTTGATTACAGTTACACAATATAATTAACTGCGTTCGTAAGACCAATATTCAACAATGTCGGTCTCACAATTAGTACAAACATTTATAACACATAACATTGTATTTTACAGTCAAACTTCTCCTAAGCACATTACCACATAGCCACATTAGTGTTTATAACCTATATAAACACTTATCATCACGTCTAACTATTTTTGCCTGGTTGGATTTCGGTCCATTCTCGGTGTTCTGGTCACCCTATCCGACAATTAACACATTGATTGTCAATTAACTTGGTCTCTAAGCTTCAATATTATTTTAGATAAGTCAAATATCGTTTATAATATTTTCCGGAAGTTTTTAATAATTATCGAACAATTATTATAATTTATAATAATTTTTCAAGCACTTAAACCATTTTAATATGATTTAATTATCAAATAATCATATCATTATTAATATTTAATAATATCAAAATATTAATAACATTCATTCCAAAATATTAAAGTTATCATTAATAACTTAAAATATTTTTAAATCATCAATATTCTACTTAAATGATTTTTAAAATATTTAAAATTATTTTTAAATCATCACCATTAATATATAAATATTAATGAAATTATTATCTAAATATTAAAAGTCATATTTTATAACTTAAAATATTTTTAAATACATTTTCCTTATTTAAAATGATTTTTCATAATATTAAATCATTTTTCTCTAATTTATTTAATAAACTAATTAAATAAATTAAATACCTTTAATATTATAAATATTAAAGAAAAATATTCCAATTGGTCAAAAATTATTTTTCATAATTTAAAATAATTTTTAAAACTATTTTTGGTAATTTTTATAATTTATTTCTATTTTTTTATCAATTTCCGAAATTTTCAGAAAATAAATAACTAAAACCGTCGCTAAAGCCCTTTAGCGACACAAAACGTTGCTGTTGGTGTTCTTGAGCTCAAGAACACTGACATCCGGCAGATTAAGGGTCCACGTTTGACCGCTTGTAACTTTCTGTACATTCATGTTCTTAGCTAACTTAGACACTGATCATGTAGACAAACTGTAATACTACAATAATCAGTCATTACTTCAGTCATAACATCACATAATATAAAGATCTGAGCGGCTAAACCTACTGTCAGACATCATCTGGGTATTTTAAGAAACCCAGGCAGTTTGAGTGACCTCCTTGCAGTCCAAATTTTTACTCGTTCTAATCTTGTTTCATGTGGTTTGGTGGTTCATACTTGTAGTCCTTCTGTCAAGGAACAACACCACACCAACAAATCGGTTCAAAAACAAACAGATCCACAATGTAACACTTGGTCAATGTCGGTCAGAAAATATGTTCATACCGATTCTAGGTTTTCCAGAAAAGTAAAGAACAGATCGGGTGGTCTACTTTGACCACCTTCCACGATCGATCAGCTGAGGTTATAAGGGATATAAAGACTTTAATTTATAGTACACATAACCAGCTACAAGACTTACCAATTAACAACATCAAACAATAAACATACTGACAGATCCGATAATTAGAACTCATTGTCAGACTCGGTTTTTCTATTTCTGGGTTACCCAGAATTTGACCCGGTCATGGCCGGTCAATGGTCTTTGACCGTTTATATCTCCCGATCTGGACATCATTTACCGGTACTACCACTTGCAGAATAAAGACAACATACCAGGCTACCATTACAAAACATAAAACAAGAAAACGAAAACACAGGCACCGATATACGGCACCTGACATTAGCTTGTCAGACCACAGATCGTGTTCTTGACAGTTTTGAAAAACTTCGAGTTTTATCAACTTTGATGCTATGGATCTATGATAGATCATCATAGATCAACTAAAACATATCCTAGCATGAATCTAAACACATAAACACAATTATTTCCCAAGCATCAAAGATCAAAAATAAAAAATAGGGTTATACATTTCTAGCTTTTAATTCTTGATCTATGCTCTCTGAATCTGGTCTGTGTGTTTAAGAGGGTAATTTGTGACTGATTTACAATGGATTTTCGAAGGTTGAGAGAGAATGAGAGTTGGTGAGACCTTGTGTACAAAATGGCTAATGTTTTGTGATTTTCTCTCTCTTAAATCTTTATATATTGCTTGTAAAGTTGTTGGATCAGATCAAATTTCGGCTGGGAGCAGATTTGCTGAGATTTTGAGTTACAAAGTCAAATGAGTTTTTCACCAACTCTTGATTTGGCAAGATACACAAGAACTCTAATAAAATCTCCATAAAGGACATTTTGGTCTTTTCTAATTTTTCTCTAGAATTTGAACTTGATGAAACCCTTAGGGTTTAGGGTTTGGACAATAAGGTTTAGGGTTTGAACCCTTTTAGGTATCAAAATTTCTAGTTCCCACAATTTTCAAATTTAGGGTTTTAATTAGAAAAATAAATTTTCTAAAATAAAATTGGGGTTTCTAAAATAGAAATTTAACATTCCAAAAATATCATTAGAGTTTTCTAATCATATTTATGTTTAATAACACAATAATCTTACCCATTAGGATTAGGGTTTCCTAATTTAGAGTTTAAAATTCCCGATTTTGAAATTAGGGTTTTTCTACAACACATTAGGGTTTTCTATAACTGAGATTAGGGTTTCTAATCCCTTATCAGGGTTTAATAATATTAAACCTTATCCAATTAATCATTGATCAAAAATTCTATACCGTTCAAACACATACATAGTAATATAATTATTTTAATTACATTTTCTATCAAATCCCGTTTTAAAAATTAGGGTTAGGGTTTCTACTCTCCGTTACGCACAACTCTACTCTAATTTTATTAGTCAATACATAAATTGACCTTCTCGATATACGTATCACAGAAACTTGTCACAAAATTGATAATTAATATTAATATTAATTAAAAAAAAATTATTCGTAAATTTTGGATTATTCGAAATCTTGGGTTATCACATTCACCCCTCCTTAAAAGGATTCCGTCCTCGGAATCACCGCTTTCTTATATTCTACAATCTTTTAAAGTTGTATCATCAATTTATTTTAATCAACACCATAATAATTTTGGTTTCAAATTCTAACCTGCGACTTAAGTCTATAAAAGAAAATAGTTCACAGAATTATCTAACTCCTATTATTCGCGTAATGAAATCCTTACCTGCTGCCACGTCCTGAATTACCACATCTTGCGCCGTCATGTTGAATGTACGGGTCGTTGGTCTTCCTGGCTGTGCAGGTCCTCGAATCGTCAAGCTTCCGCCACCGGGTCCCTTGTTGGCGCTTTCCTTCTCAACATTTCTTTTCGGACAGTTTCGAACAATATGGTCGGTCGATCCGCATCCAAAGCAACCTTGAATTTTCTTCGGTCTGGGATAATTGGGTGACATATGCCCCTCTTGCCCGCAGTTATAGCAAACTCCCTTCTTCTTCAGGCAAACTCCTGCATGGTGCTTCCCACAATTCGAACATGGCTCCCTTCCCTTCCTATTATCTTCTGTCTTATTATCCGACTGGGTATTCTCATTCCATTTTCTCTTATTTGGATTACTTCCTCCACTGCTTCCTCCTTCATTTGTCTTCTTCTTTTTTTCCTGATGAAATCGAGACGCTGCTTCGCTCCCTCCCTCAGCAATTAGCGCTTTCTCCAATAGAGCCGCAAAAGTATTAATCTGCAGCACAGCTACTTTGTTGAATATCCCTGACTTCAGCCCATTCTCGAATCTTCGCGCTTTTCTTGCTTCTGTGTCTACTTGATGAGGTGCAAATCTTGCCAGTTCGTTGAATTTAGCCGAGTATTCAGAAATAGACATATTCTCCTGCTTAAGCTCCAAGAATTTGACTTCCATTCTGGATTGCATACTTGGTGAGAAGTAGTTCTCAAAGAACAACTCCTTGAATCTTGTCCACAACACCACCTCTGTACCAGCTCTTGCTTGGTTCGTCTCCCACTAGTAATTGGCTTCTCCCTTCATCGGATAAGTTGCAAAAGCCGTCTTTTGCTCTTCTGCCACACTTGCAATGATGAATGCTTTCTCCATCTCTTTTACCCAAGTTTGGGCTTCAATCGGATCGGTGGTTCCCTTGAATTCTGGCGGTCCTACCGCTTTAAAATCCTTGAAGTTAGCTAATCTATCAGCTGGCTGTTCTCTCGCTCTTCCTCTTCCTGCGGGAGCTCTATTTTCCATAGCTTCGGCTATCATATTTGCAAAATTTTGCATTGGGTCAACTTGACCTCCTTCGTTATTCACTGAATGTTCTTCTCGTTGGTTTCGATTCTGTCGTCTAGGCGGCATGATCTGATTTAAATAAAAATCTTATATTAATACTCTTTCTCTATACAAATTCTTAACACAATAAGAACTCAACACATAATTCTCAAGTAATTGCATATTTATTCAAATAGCACATAGTACATTTAGTACTTCACATATTACTATCCCTTTTTAAATCATATCAGGATTAACAACACAACTTTACACAAAAAGTTGTTATTCTCCATTTTCACATTACTATATCCAGTTCATCAAACTTACCACACTTAGGAGTTCAGTAACTTGCCAGAATTATATGAGTGTATGAACTTATCCTAGTCAGACCTTTGGCGTCCATTCGCTAAGGGGTTCAAAACATTTCATATAACTATGAGTCATTAACTTACCATAAGTATGAGTTTTAAGAACACACAAATTTATTTTAATCTTATATTTATATAGAAAATAAAGATTTCATTCATACAAACATATCATTGCATTTATATTTATGCAAATATTACATAGTACTTTTTAGTACACTACCCATACAACTACAAATAGGTACTATCCCTTTTTGACAAAAGTCGGGATTCATTACTACAACTTTACACAAAAAGTGGAGGCATACAAAAGTTATCTCCTATCAAAGAAAATATTATTCTCCACACACTTAATCCTTCTTCTTTTTAGGACAATTCTTAACCTTATGACTCGTTCCACCACATGAAAAACATCCTCCTTTCTTTGGTTTAGGACAATTTGGGGATAGATGTCCTTTCAGAACATAATTATAACACACATTTTGACCCCACATACATTCTCCCAAATGGCTCTTTCCACACTTGCCACAGGCTTGCTTCTTCTTCGAGCTTGACTTTTCTGAATTAGGGCTATCGTTGTCCCTCTTCCTTTTCTTCTTGTCTTTATGCTGCTTAATCATCCCTTCAGACGATCCACCACCTTCCGTCTTCATTCTGTCTACCTGTGCCTTGAGTTCGTTCCTTTCTTCAGTCATTGCGCTTAGTGCTCGTTATGTCTTCCATAGCTGCTCCAAGAGAAACGCCTTACTCCGGAGTTCTTGAACTTCTACAACTAGTTGATCTTGTTCTTCAACTGTAGCCTTATTCTTTATCTCTACCATAGCTGGCTCAGACTCTACCTCCTCATCTCTACTCAGATACATCTCGGGATAATCGTCATGATCGGTCCCCAGATTAACCATAGGTTCATCTTCTTCTACCTTATCAACCGATTCACTTTGCGTTGGCACCTCAGCTTCTGGCATTGGTGCAACAGCCGCTAGCATATCCGTACTCATTTGATCTTCTCCAGACATCCTACAATCAATTTAAATAACTTGATTAGTACTTCATTAGTACAAACTCCTCACACTATGTGTCCCCATTTCTCACTATCGTTGCACTTCGGCAATCTCTCACTTAGTACTCTAAATGAGTATTCTCTATCTCGGTTATGGTTATAATCCTAGGTCTTTCCTCACCCCACTTAAGGTTTATAACCTACAGCTCTACTACCAGCTGGTGACACCTTGGTCACTTCAGCTCTGATACCAACCTGTGACACCCCTAAATCCGGGTTACCTGACTCCCGAGTTTGGTGTTCACGATCCACAATATAAATAACATTTAACTACCCATAATATATATATAGATAGTATCTTACATAAGTTTTTATCAGAGTTTCATAATACATCACCCAGGTTCTCTAACCTTAACATTACAAACATACCCTTTAGATATACAAAAAGGGTTTACAATACAACATAATAAATATATTCAATATAACTAATTTATAACTACGCCTTTTCCTTTGTTCTGCTTCACAGTACCTCCTGCAACTTCGTCCCTAGCTGAAATGTTTTATTTATAGCAAGGGTGAGCAAAAAATTTTCCCCGCAAGTTAAGATTATACAATTAATGTATATGAACCAACAATAATATCCTATGTATTTTGATAGTATGAAACCAAAGTTCGGGGAACTTTGAAATAGCTGAACAAATTGTTATTCAATAACAAGGCTTCTCCTTTTCTATGCAACACCATAATTTGATAATGAAAGAGTACAACGCTTTCAAAATTCTACAAGAATCAATTCTACACAATAACAAAGTGGAATAATTTCCAGATTTATACTGAGTGATCACACAAGATCTTTGAACTTATTTTCTCGGGCATCTATCAAAGATTTACTTTGATATATACCATGAGTATCAGATAACCATAAAGATTAAATCATACCCCTCTGCAAGTACTTGGAGTCGGCCAACTCCTTGTACCCTATATTATGCATAATACTCAAAACGCGCGCAAAGGTCGAATTCACGACCCAAAATATTCCCTTTATATAAAAGGTTGTTCTTCTCAGTTTTAGAATCAATATTTTGATTTTACAACGAAATACTGTGATTTCAAATTCTACTTACTTATCGATCTTGCCGAAATAATTGGCATCGATTCTACCAATAACAATTGAATTATTTTCTTGAATTTATCAAGTTCTAACAAATGTTTGTCTAGCCAGAATAATTAACTAAGACATTTCTCAACACAATTGGACAATGAACAGGAATTATCTGGACTGTCAATTCTAACTTCTACAGATTTGAATATTCAACAACAGTAATTCTACGAATGTATATTTTTGAATCAGTAATTCAATTTGAATTAATAAGCATGCACTAACTGTGAAAAATCAACAATAACTTCCCTGGATGTGGTGTAATTAGCAATAATTAACCACTATAATAATTGAAGGAAATAAAACTCAAGGTTGAGTTAGGAAACTTGCCTTTCACGTTGATTACAGCTACACAATATAATTAACTGCGTTCGTAAGACCTATATTCAACAATGTCGATCTCACAATTAGTACAAACATTTATAACACATAACACTGTATTTTACAGTCAAACTTCTCCTAAGCACATTACCACATAGCCACATTAGTGTTTATAACTTATATAAACACTTATCACGTCTAACTATTTTGGTCTGGTTGGATTTCGGTCCATTCTCGGTGTTCTGGTCACCCTATCCGACAATTAACACATTGATTGTCAATTAACTTGGTCTCTAAGCTTCAATATTATTTTAGATAAGTCAAATATCGTTTATAATATTTTTAGGAAGTTTTTAATAATTATCGAACAATTATTATAATTTATAATAATTTTTCAAGCACTTAAACCATTTTTAAATGATTTAATTATCAAATAATCATATCATTATTAATATTTAATAATATCAAAATATTAATAACATTCATTCCAAAATATTAAAGTTATCATTAATAACTTAAAATATTTTTAAATCATCAATATTCTACTTAAATGATTTTTAAAATATTTAAAATCATTTTTAAATCATCACCATTAATATATAAATATTAATGAAATTATTATCTAAATATTAAAAGTCATATTTTATAACTTAAAATATTTTTAAATATATTTTCCTTATTTAAAATGATTTTTCATAATATTAAATCATTTTTCTCTGATTTATTTAATATACTAATTAAATAAATTAAATACCTTTAATATTATAAATAATTATAAATATTAAAGAAAAATATTCCAATTGGTCAAAAATTATTTTTCATAATTTAAAATAATTTTTAAAACTATTTTTGGTAATTTTTATAATTTATTTCTATTTTTTTATTAATTTCCGAAATTTTCAGAAAATAAATAAATAAAACAGTCGCTAAAGCCTTTTAGCGACACAAAGCGTTGCTGTTGGTGTTCTTGAGCTCAAGAACACTGACAGCCGGCAGATTAAGGGTCCACGTTTGACCGCTTGTAACTTTCTGTACATTCATGTTCTTAGCTAACTTATACACTGATCATGTAGACAAACTGTAATACTACAATAATCAGTCATTACTTCAGTCATAACATCACATAATATGAAGATCTGAGCGGCTAAACCTACTGTCAGACATCATCTGGGTTTTTTAAGAAACCCGGGCAGTTTGAGTGACCTCCTTGCAGTCCAAATTTTTACATGTTCTAATCTTGTTTCATGTGGTTTGGTGGTTCATACTTGTAGTCCTTCTGTCAAGGAACAACAGCACACCAACAAATCGGTTCAAAAACAAACAGATCCACAATGTAACACTTGGTCAAAGTTGGTCAGAAAACATGTTCATACCGATTCTGGGTTTTCCAGAAAAGTAAAGAACAGATCGGGTGGTCTACTTTGACCACCTTCCACGATCGATCAGCTGAGGTTATAAGGGATATAAAGACTTTAATTTATAGTACACATAATCAGCTACAAGACTTACCAATTAACAACATCAAACAATAAACATACTGACAGATCCGATCATTAGAACTAACTGTCAGACTCGGTTTTTCTATTTTTGGGTTACCCAGAATTCGACCCGATCATGGCCGGTCAACGGTCTTTGACCGTTTATATCTCCCGATCTAGACATCATTTACCAGTACTACCACTTGCAGAATAAAGACAACATACCAGGCTGCCATTACTAAACATAAAACAAAAAAATGAAAACACAGGCACCGATCTACGGCACCTGACATTAGCTTGTCAGACCACAGATCGTGTTCTTGACAGTTTTGAAAAACTTCGAGTTTTATCAACTTTGATGCTATGGATCTATGATAGATCATCATAGATCAACTAAAAACATATCCTAGCATGAATCTAAACACATAAACACAATTATTTCCCAAGCATCAAAGATCAAAAATAAAAAATAGGGTTATACCTTTCTAGCTTTTAATTCTTGATCTATGCTCTCTAAATCTGGTCTGTGTGTTTAAGAGGGTAATTTGTGACTGATTTACAATGGATTTTCGAAGGTTGAGAGAGAATGAGAGTTGGTGAGACCTTGTGTACAAAATGGCTAATGTTTTGTGATTTTCTCTCTCTTAAATCTTTATATATTGCTTGTAAAGTTGTTGGATCAGATCAAATTTCGGCTGGGAGCTGATTTGCTGAGATTTTGAGTTACAAAGTTAAATGAGTTGTTCATCAACTCTTGATTTGGCAAAATACACAAGAAATCTAATAAAATCTCCATAAAGGGCATTTTGGTCTTTTCCAATTTTTTTCTAGAATTTGAATTTGATGAAACCCTTAGGATTTAGGGTTTGGACAATAAGGTTTAGGGTTTGAACCCTTTTAGGTATCAAAATTTCTAGTTCCCACAATTTTTAAATTTAGGGTTTTAATTAGAAAAATAAATTTTCTAAAATAAAATTAGGGTTTCTAAAATAGAAATTTAACATTCCAAAAATATCATTAGAGTTTTCTAATCATATTTACGTTTAATAACACAATAATCTTACCCATTAGGATTAGGGTTTCCTAATTTAGAGTTTAAAATTCCCAGTTTTGAAATTAGGGTTTTTCTACAACACATTAGGGTTTTCTATAACTGAGATTAGGGTTTCTAATCCCTTATCAGAGTTTAATAATATTAAACCTTATCCAATTAATCATTGATCAAAAATTCTATACCGTTCAAACACATACATAGTAATATAATTATTTTAATTACATTTTCTATCGAATCCCGTTCTAAAAATTAGGGTTAGGGTTTCTATTCTCCGTTACGCACAACTCTACTCTAATTTTATTAATCAATACATAAATTGACCTTCTCGATATACGTATCACAGAAACTTGTCACAAAATTGATAATTAATATTAATATTAATTAAAAAAAATTATTCGTAAATTTTGGATTATTTGAAATCCTGGGTTATCACAGAGCATCCACTGTCCAGATACCAGGTTGTGATCATGCAGCTCTTTTCCTGTGACAACATTAAACCTTCATTTTGGTACCCATATTTGCATGAGTCCTTCTTTGTTAGTGCCCTTGGGGACCCAAATCTACTTGATCTTGGGTCTCATAAATATTGAATTATAATAGCACTTTCCAGCCTTGTTACCAACTTTATTACACACAAAACATCTAGAATGATGCATGCCTGTGTGTGTCCATGGGTTGAGTAGTTCTTTAGTCATCCTTCTGTTAAACTAATTTTCCTTCTTCCACGTGTCCATGGGTTTCATGAATTGTGAGGAGTGTACCTTACCTCTATTGTACCTTCTGAGTTGATTCGTAGAGTTGGTCTTACTTGACTCTACGATCCTTCGAGGTTGGTGAGTAGTGGATAAGTTATTTTTCTCTTTTATGAAGCCCAGGCCAGCATGAGATCCTTTACTCCTTGGAGTATGCATTGAGTTAGTAGAACAGGGTTCGGCTGGTTCTTCCTTCTGTGAGGATTTCACAAATATAATGCCTCTACTAAAACATGAAGCGTTATTAGTGCTAGTTTCCTTTATCTTTTCCACACATGGCTCTTAGGTGGATCCCCCAAATCTTAAGCCTATTATGTCAGATGCACTTCTCTGACTAGAGAGCAGGGAGTCCATGGATGATAAGGATTTATTTCATGTAGAGATAGTCTTTTCTAGTTCCTCAATTTTAGAGGTTAAACTAGAATCTCTTTGTCTGTTGAGCTATTTGGTCTGTTTTAAGAGCTCATTCTCAGCCTCAAGCTTGGAGAAAGATTTAGTACTTAGAAGGGCTATTTCCAGTTCTTCTTGAACTTTCTTTTTCTCCTCTTGAAGAAGTGAATAATCCTTCGACAAGACTATGAACCATTTCATGTATTGATACAGATCAGTTGTTATGTCATGCAGTTCAGTTCTCAAATCATAAATGTCTACATCAGGAGAGTTAAAGTCAAATACCTCATTGATACTTACTTTATGTATGTTGGAGTTTAGTTTGTCCTTTGCATGTTTGGCCATCAGGCACAGATTATCCATTTGAGGATCTTCATCATCTCCAGATTCGGGAGTTGAGTCATTGTCAGAATCACTCCATGATCCTCCAGCTACAAGGCCTTTGTCTCTCTTCTGAGGCCTTTTGTTACCTTTGTATTCCTTCTTTGGATGTAATTTCTTCTTTAGCTCTTCTTTGAAAGGTTTGTTGCAGTTTGTAATGAAATGGCCAGGCTTCTTACAGTTGTAGCATAGATCATTCATTTGTTCCTGGCCACTGTAGTTGCTGACCTTCTTTAGCTTGCTGGTTTTGTCTTGATACATGAACCTTCTGAGTATTTTTACCAGCATTGCAAAGTCCTCATCATCATCTTCATCGTAGTTAGAGTCAATTTTAGTGTTGACCTTGGAGGTACTTTCCGTTTCTTTGAGAGCAACAACATTATCCTTCTTTCTTCCATCTGATAAGGTTTCTGCTCGTTGAGTCAGCTTTAATTCGTATGTCAGAAGGTTGTCATATAACTGTTGAACATTCATCTCATGGAGATTCTTTGACTCTCTGATAGTAGTGGTTTTGGCATCCCACCTGCTTGGTAAGGCTCTCATGAACTTTATGATCATATCTTTGTTTGGATAGATCTTTTCATAGGCTCGTAGAGTGTTGAGCAGAACGTTGAATCTCTCGTAGATGGCAGTGACGTTTTCTCCTTGAACGTGTGCGAACATTTCATATTGTTGTGTTAGGAGAGATTGTTTGTTTTCTCTGACTTCCTCCGTTCCTTCGTGCATGATGAGTAGTGCTTCCCAAACCTCCTTTGATGTTTTATTGTTGACCACATTTTTGAATAGATCATCTTCTAATGATTGAAATAAAATGTTCTTAGCCTTCTTGTCGAGTTGAACAGCTCTCTTCTTGTTATTTGTCCACTCCTCTTTGACTTTGATTTGTATTCTGTTTGGATCGTCTGTAGTTGGTGCAAGCTTATTCGAACATAAGGCCTATTCTGAACAGTCTCAAATAGATCTTCATCTATTGAGTCCATGTATGCTTGCATCCGAACTTTCCAGTTTGCGAATTTATCTTTGTTGCACATTGGTGGCTTGCTGCCTCCTCTATTCCTTGATTCGCTTGGTAAGTGTGCCATACGATCTACTTAAGCTTTGTAGGCTATATATTATAACCTGCTTTGATACCAATTGTTAGTTCCCAGAGGAACAATAGTTATCTAGAAGGGGGGGGGGGTTGAATAGATATTTAAAATTCTTTTCATTTTAACTTGTTAGTTGATAATGATTAAAAATCAGCGGAATTAATATTTATTTTAATCTCCCTTAAGATAGTGAGTTAATGAGAGTGAGGCAGTTAAAGCAGTTATACTCGTTATGGTAGTTATAGCAAGAATGTAATAGACACAGTCATTTTAAAGTGGTTCAGAGCACTTAAAGCTCCTAATCCACTCTTCTACTCCTCGAGCAGGAAATCCTCTAAGGATGTCTTTTACACTTTCTGAATCACATTGATTCCTTCTAGACCAGCAGTCCAGGAACTTCTTAGTTCACTCTTGAACACTTCAAGTCCAGTAGACTTGGCTCTTCATAGTTCACTTAGAACTCTTCAAGTCCTTCTAACTTGGAACTCTTACTTTAGTTGATTGGTAGTTATTGAGTTCTTGATTGTTGCTACTTAGTTGTTGTTAAGCAATTATTCGAAAGAATTGAGTAGCTGAGCAAGCTTTTCTTTTTCTTAGATCGTAGAGTTGAGCGTTGAGTGTTCTTGTGCGTTTTATTAAATGCTTGCTTGGTTCTCTCATCTGCATATGTTTTGCCTATATGTGATCTTTAAAATCTATTCGTTGAAGCCTTTTGTTGAAGCATTAAATGCGTTTGACATTTCTGATCTTTGATGGAGACTTTTCTTCACATCTTCTGAATTGCATCCTGGCCCACTGACACAACAGACAGCTTTCTCACCTAACACCTGGAAATGTGTTTTCCTCTGTCCTATGGTCCTTTCCTTTGCTTCTTGAAAATGTTTCTCTTGTTATATACTAAGGATATCTTTTGAACCATTGGGACTGGTGAGGACTTCAAAGTTTAAAATCCATTCCACATTTGTTGGAGTTTGTCTCCAAACAAAATGTAGGGTTCGATGCTTCTGACACAAGGCAGATGATACTCTATGATCCAGATCGCGGTGTCTTGTCACCTTGGTGCTTGGTCTGATGTTATTAAACAAGAGAACTACAATTTCTCTTAAAAGACTTGCACACTACGATCTTCACTTGCTTGTTATTACAAGCTCTACGTTTTCGAGATCACACTACGATCTCTGAGTTGATTCGACAAACGCTGGGACCACTCTACGATTCCCAAAGAGGTCCTTCAAGGTAGGCATACTACGATCCTCTGAACTCTACGTTTCTACCATGGCTTCTGTAATCTTGAGTATCTTGATACACTACGATTCTTGTTGAAGCCTATCTATTACATTTGAAGATGTTGATCAACCTAACAAATTTGATCTATCACTAAGTCCTTGTACATATATCTCTTGAAGGACTATATATATAATAATGAGCATTTAAATTTAAACATCAAATCAAAATATGCACTCTCCCAACAAGACAGTTCAATCACAAAACAGTTCATCTCATAGAAACACCGAAGTGTTCAAGTTGTGGCACAAGGCCTTATACACTTTACCACTTTGTACATATATCGCACATATGCACATAAACAAGACTTATCAAGTTAAATATCTGAGTAGTTTAAGAAATTAGCATTCATGAAAAATATGAACGAAGTTAAGAAACTTGCCTAACACACAGCTACAGCTTAAAGTTTACGATGAACTGCTCATTCCAAACCCAATATAACACATAAAGAAAAAACAGATACACCAATTAGTCATATACTTGACTTACGCATTGGTTTACTTAACTTTTCTTCTTAACGATCGCGTTCTTGATATCTAAGTTTACGCGACTTATTTTCTTTATCGGTTTATGGATTCATGACATATGGAGATGTCTTACTCATACGATCATAATCTTTGAGAATTTATATTCTTATCTTTTTCTTATTACTCTTCTAGGACTCAACACACATCGTGTCTCTGCTAGTAGTCCATATGATACTCTGAGTGGTTTCCCACAAACAACCAACAAACAAGTTCCCGTCTCATCTACACTGTCTTTCACAGAGAGTTAGATCGGTTTCCAATTTCATATATACCTCCGCTCTCTAAAGGAATTGTTTATCCCAACTCCCATATGTCAACCATCAAAGATTACGATTGTACCAAAACCTAAATTTTATCTTAACTTATCTAAACCATTAAAACTATAATATTCTTTAAGTTGCTTTCTCATCCTTATAGCTTTTCTGGCAACTAAGTGCCATACCTCAGGAATCATTCCTTATCATCTAAAGCATACAGTCTTTTGTATACTCAGAATGTTCATTCAATATTAATATTACACATTCATAGCGTTATGCATTTTGCATTACCTTATTCATATCTTATAACATCCGGTACATCTGACTCGGAACGTTGTCCAAGTTATAATTAATAACTCGGCTTCTTAACGTTATACATCATTGTCTTTAATTCCCATTTTTAACCGTTCACGGTTAATCATTAGTCTTCCTTACCTTACGGTCAAACCATACACGGCGTGTAGGTTCTACCCGTTTAATATGTGCGTACACTTAACCCTTTACGTCGGCTAAAGTGTTTAACACTTACATTCGTTCTTTACCCGATTCACATCGAACTTTCATTACTTTTATTATTGTTTGCTACGGCTTTCTTGATAATTCATATCTTACTTACTATTTTCATCAACGTCTAAGTCATACAGCCAATGTATATTTAGAACGTTCGTTCGACGTGAATACGATTCACGAGGATCGTTTACGTATTCAACGTTTACGTTGCACATTTCATAAACTTTCGTTCAACCTTTACACAAGGTTTTAATTACTTTCATTCATTATCCATTACATGAACCCCACATTCATTATTATTTCATAATGTCGAAGCCATACGGTTCGTTGTATGCTAAGACCGATCGTTCATCACAACTGTGTTGAATTTACATTCTTTATCTTTTATTCTTATTTATTCTTTCCGTTCAACATTCATTAAAGGTTTACATTCACTTGATTAAGTGTTACATTACATGAACTTTATGTTTATTATTTTTTATTACACATCCCCCAGGAATTGAGTAATTAAAAGCTCATTTCTGGGCCTTGCCCTGCACCGGCGCTGCGCCGCCGGGTTCTTCTCTCTTCCTCGCGATGTGGCGCGAGTCTCAAGCACCTTCTTTCCCGGTTTGGCGCTGCGGCACCTAAACCTTCTCTCACTCTCGTGCTGCGGTGCCACTAGACAGTACTTGGTTTCCCGGGTTGGCGCTGCTGCACCGCCTCCCAAGGTATAGCTGGCGATGCGGTGCCAAGAATGAAATCTTGAAATTTTTTCTAAGTCTTTGAACTGATTTAAGATGCTTACTTTACAATGTCATATTGTTTTCGTTATAACTCAGAACGAGGTTGTTTCAAAGCCATTCTATTCCTTATCTTATGTTCTTCAACTTCATTTGGACAGAAATTTATTCTAAATCCGTTAACATGCATTCAATTGGCTTAATCTTCATCCTTCGTTCATTTTATGTTATTAACGTTCTTCGTTTGTTCGTCTGTAATTCGGTCATCCAAACTCGAAACTCATTCTTTCTTGAGTCCACGACTCACGTTTTCTACGTTCTCTTACATTCTTATGAAACCCTACACATCCGGGTTCATTTACATACTTTCTATTTCTTATTCGCCTTTTACGAAATTTTTGCCATAACTTCATTTTAGCTAAGTTTAATCTGTTCTTCATGAACGTTTCTACCGTTACTAACCAAGAATAAGTAACTAACTTATACACAATGGTTTTAAACTTGTCCATCAACAACAAGTTATATCTACGATGGTTTTAAATTTGTCCATAAACAACGTTTTTCGTGTTCTTCACATTTTCTTCATTCGTTCTTCATGTTTAATCGATATATTGATTACGATCTCACTTTTCCTTGGAATTTAGTGTTATAAAACACCATTCCTTATTAATTTCACCGAATCGTTCACATGATTCATTCAGATTATTCAAATTCATTACGAACCTTATACTTCCTTAAGAAATTTATAAACTAAATTTCTAATTTTTATTTCTTCACTTACTCATGATTTCAACCATATGAAATCATTCTTAACATCTTTTACTTCTTATTCTCATTAAGCTATGTTTTGAACATATAAAACTTGAAGATAATTAACTTAAAGGTTAGGTCTTTAATACCTTCCTTCTGTATTCTCCTTCCTCTAGACAAAGCCGACGATTACAAGCTTTTCTATTTCTCGATCTTCTTCGATCCGAGCATCCGTGCTCTTTCTCTTCCTTATCCGTCTTCTCCAAGCTCTCAAGCTTTCTCTCTCTCTCTCTCTCTCTCAAAGTGTTGGTTGATTTCAAAGAAATCAACTAACTCTCTATTTTATAGATTTTCAAAGCTAGGGGCAAAATGACTATTTTGCCCCTAAGGTTATTATTCCCACCTCCTTACTAAACCGCCATACTATTCACGAAGCTTCCCTTGGAAGCTTCGTGTTTCCGTCTTACGGAATTCGTCCGACAGTTTACAAACTGCAATTCTCGGAATCCAAATATTTTTTGGATATTTCATCTTTTCTCTATAGTCTAACTTTTACGCATTCTTCGTAACTCTGAAAAAACTGAAAAACACTTTTTGATATTAAGCGTTTTCTTCCACGTTTTCCCCTAACGTAGCTAAACGAATGAAAAGTACATAACAATACTTTTCGTCATTTTTATTTCGTCCAATTTCGTCACGTTTTTTGAGAAAAACTTTTATCGGCTTACTTAACTTTTCACAATATATTATCGTCAAATCTTTCGACATAATGTTATTTCGACACACCGAACTCTTGGAAAGGCGTAGGTTATTCAAACCCTAACCCTTAGGTTTCATCAGGTTAATAAGGCATATTTCGTTTTTTTCTCCGAAATATTTTTATTCCCGAAATAATATTATTTTCTTCTTGATAATTATTACTCATTCAATCTAGCACGTAGACAGAATCCTCTCGACTTTTAATTATCCTAGGTTCTAGAACGATTAATAAATACATAACACATTATAGTATTAATAAAAATTTATTTTATTAATAACTAATTCTTTAAACTTAAATTCTGGAAAATCCTATTTTTGGGTTGTCACACATCATCTTCATGCTTATATTGTGACGAAAGTCATCTTTGGCCCGTAGTAGATAGATGGACTGTTGATTGGTATGATTATAACCAAAGATTATTTGGTATAATCATGACCTGTAATGTTATAAATGATGTGGTAAAAGTCATCATTGGCCCGTAGTGCATTGATGGACAATTGTTGACATGATCATGACCATTGGTGATAATACGAATATCCTTTGCCTGTAGTGCATGGATTGTAAGACCCCAACTTTTATGAATAAAGATTATTTTTTTCGAACTATTTTTTTGAATATTTTGGTGCGGATTTAATATAATGTTATAGTTGTGGGTAATATTTATAAATTTTGCAAAGTAAACAAGTTGTTATAAAATATTCGATTGATCGAGAAATATTTATTTTAACAGGGAATATTCGTACGACGACACAATCATTGGTGGACCCCACAATGAAAGTATTGTCGTAATTAGAAAATGACATAAATATCTTTTTATAAACATAACGGCGAAAGTGTTACCGTTAAACTGTTGAAATACCTGGTGGTAAAAGTATAGTAATACGCGTGGTTGCATAGTAGCACATGGTATTGTATAGTATCTTAGATTATTGATGATTACGTTACTCAATTATTGCTATAGTAATTACTGCATAATATCTCTCATATTATTGATTCAATTATTGTCATAATATCATCTGTATAATATATTATATTATTAAATCAATAATTGAGATGACAAAATTATTCATATTATTATTTGCATTATTGACGATGTCTAGAAAGTTCTGTCGACGAAAGGGGTTTGGTCACCTAATTGCGCACCAATAGGGAGAAATCCTTATCGGAAAGCCCCACTTTCCTGGTAATGCTCTGGTTGTTAAATATTATGAGTTATAATATCAATGATGAATAAGTTCGTGTTGATTAAAGATGAAATTGTTGATAAAAATATTTTCATTGTGTTGGGATTATTAGTGTTAGTGGAAATCGACATTTATTTCGATAATAATTGATTTCTGGATGTTAAATTGACCAAACGGGCAATTAATCAGATAAATGAGCAATTAATTGTTATTGGTTTACATGTAAATTACTATTGGTTCACATGTATGTACTATTAGGGGAGGTGGTGCAAGATTGATAATACTTGCATGACTAATTAAAAGTAGAGTTATAGATGAAGGTACTATACTGTAACAATTTGAGCCCCTAGCTAAGCGCGCAATTATCGAAACTATATTTTATTATAAATAGAAAGTCATTCTTCTTTCATTCTCACCAATTCTATAAGACTCACAAGAGAAATTATAGAGAGAGAAGTTATATAGAGAAAGAAGAAGAGTTTTCTACTACTTCACTATTGCAGTATCCAACCTTCTACTAAGGTAAGGGATATTTTTTTTCTAGTATTCGTATGAAATAAATTTTTCTTCCATACTCGGTAGTATATAAGTAATATTATTCCGTTTTGTATTCCTAATTCTACACTCAATTTTATAAAGTATTTCTTCTATACTCCGTGAAATTAGTAGAATATCCTTGAAATTTACCCTTCATCTAGTATCATTTCAGAATGATATTTGTTTGAATATTCTTGTTAAATTTTAATCTTTTCATGCTAGAGTACTAATCATGTGTACTATTCATTTATACCGTATTATTCACGGGGGTACTATTTACATGGTACTATTTACGGGTACTATTCATAAAGTAATATTTATGAAGTACTATTCACAAAATACTATTCATGGGGTACTATTCCCAAAGTACTATTCATGGGGTACTATTCACCCGAGGTACTATTCATGACAAAAATTGATTTCTTTTCTGTCCAAATCATTTTTGATAGAATAATATTCTTGAATTTTACTCCACAAAGCAGTATCATGTTGACAATTTAGACATTATTGAGTTCTAGATAAATTAAATTATAAATCTTTAAAAATTTATCATTTGCTTCCTTTCAATTAAATTCTTATATCATTGTCATCATGCTTATATTGTGATGAAAGTAATCTTTGGCCGTAGTGCATAGATGGACTGTTGATTGATATGATTATGACCAGGGATCATTCGGTATAATCATAACCCATAATATTACAATTGATGTGGTAAAAGTTCTCATTGGCTCGTAGTGCATTGATGAACAGTTGCTGGTATGATCATGACCATTGGTGATTACATGAATATCATTGGCCCGTAGTGCATGGATAATTTGTGGACGTGATACTAATGAATATCTTTGGCCCGTAGTGCATGGATAATTCAGTGATGTGGATTAGTTATTGAGCTGAGTCTTAGCGATAAAGTTCATGATAAACTTTTTAAATCATAGAAGATAGTAGATATCATGCTCCACTTGACTCTTCTAATGGATTGTATATTCCGCTGCAGTTAAACTTGTTGTTTATTATCAGTTTAACACTGTTGAAGGCTAACGATAATTTATTCTGCATTATCTTAGTTATAATATTTCTTATTGGGCTAGTTGAGCTCACCCTTTTGCTGTCATTTTTCTCTTCAGGAAATGAGAATATAGTTGGGACGAGTCAGGGAATGGAGTGACGGTCTAGATAAGTGGCTATAATATTACTTACTATTATGGTAAATAGTGTGATAATAATTGTAATGAGGACTTTGTTTGAGTTTAGATACTATCTATGAGACAATATCCGTGTAAAACCTATCAGCTACGCTTTGTTATATTGTATAAATGAAGTTTATATTTGTATATTGTATCATGTATTTGGCGACTCAGAATGGGTGATGTATACATATTTTGGGGGCGTCACAGTTGGTATCAAAGCTTAGGGATATGATCCCTGACTGAGATGTGAGACTAGAACTAGAAGGGGAGAGTCGGGTAATTCTTTTGCTAGTATGACCTACCTAAGTTTATTTGTTATTTAATTGGTCGGTCATAGTATAGGGATAATATACGACATGTCAATTAACCCTTGTTTTGAGGCAATGTTTGAAAATGGCATCTGAAAATGTTGAGATAAGCAATGAAGCACATGAGACCGTTGAGTCACCAATGATTAACACCCAGGATAATGTGCATCAGAAATGCAATAATCCTCAGGTAAACAACAACACTGACCAGATGATGAATGATGGGATGTTCATAGGCTTTATGCAATTCATACAACATGAGGCAAGAGAGACTCCTGTTCAAAATGCAGGTGGAAACACAGACAATTCTCGGATGGTCACTGCTAAGCAGTTCAAGGAGCTGGGACCACCAGAGTTTTTGGGAAAGTTAGAACCACTTAAGGCAGAGACGTGGATAAAGTAGATCACCAAGATATTTGATGTCTTGGGATGCTTCGAGGAGCAAATGGTTCCCTTTACCACCTTCATGTTGTGAGGAGAGACATATTATTGGTGGGGATCTTTAAAGCGTACTCAACATGCCACACTGAAGATGTCTTGGGCGAAGTTCCAAGAACTATTCAATGACAAGTACTTTCCTGAAAGTATTCATCACATGAAGGAGGTGGAGTTAATAAAGCTGGAGCAAAATAATATGACCGTATCGCAGTACGAGACTAAATTTGTGGAGTTATCCCGATTTGCATCCCATTTGGTAGATAATGAGGAGAGAATGACACGAATGTTTTTGCGAGGTTTGAAACCCAAAATACGTTAATACCTCATTTCTCACAAAATTTTCTTGTATTCAGATGTTGTGAATATGGCTCAAATATTGGAACGCGATAATGAGTCAACCCAACCATGAGAGAACAACCGGTAAATTGATAATACCAGTGGTAGAAGTCACCGAAGCAGTGACAACAAACGTGGAAGAAATCAATATGCCAGAAATGGTAACCACTTCGGTGGTAATCATTGCCAAGACAATAGAAGTTTAAATTTATAGAAAAAAAGGTTCAACAATAATGGAAAGATAACATCACCAGTGATGGGTTAGTTTTATACCCATGAATTGAGTGCGTTTGAGCTTAATCTTTTGGATGTTTTTAAGTGTTTGTGTCTATTCTTGCATGTTTTACGTTGTTTTATAGGAATTGGGACAAAAGTTACTTGGATCAACATTTGGGGTTGCTAGATTTGCATTTTCGATTTGCCATTTACACAGCAGCCACTTTGGGCCCAATTTCATCATTGCTCCGAACCTTATTTCGAAACACTTAAAGAATTAAAGTTGTAGATCAACGTCTCCTCTTTTCGTAACATTTTTAATCATCGAAATCAAAGTTCGGACGAAAACAGTATGGCCATTTTCGCAAAGGACGTCAGGGTTAAAAATTTCCAGAAAAGAGGCCAGCTTCGGGATGCCCATTCCTAGCCTATTTCCATCACCGGGGCGCTAGGGGCAGTGTTCTTGGGCCTTGAGCAGCGCTGGGGTGCTGGGCTAGGGCCTGGTTAAGTTGGGATGCGTTTTGTGGTGAATTTTGACACTTTTATTTACTCCAAATTGGATTGGGTTTCCTTCTAAGCTAGAAATTGGACTTGTAGCCTATAAATACATGATGAGAGACATAAAATAAAGGGGGATTAGATAGAGTAGATTAGATAAAATACTCCAATAGATTAGAACATAAACCCTAGTTTATATTGGATTGTTGGAGATTGAAGCAACTTGGGGATCATTGAAGATTCAAAACATGAGCGGAAGAGGAATCTCAAGACTGCTGACAACAAATTCTATTCTCTTATCTTCTCTTACTTTTATCTATTAATGTCTATTCAGTTGTGGATTCTTGATTTTAATTCAATAACAATGGACTAAATTCTTGTTTAAGATTGTAACGGATCTTATTGCGTAGCTTATTTTAATATGCTTCTCTGTTAGTTACTGTGATCTATTCTATGCATTGTCTATTATGATTGCATTCAATTATTTAATTGTCTAGCTAACAATTACCATGATAATCTATATGGATTTGAGATATGAACTATAAATTTAGATCTAATCATAATAGCATGTGATTGTGTTTTCTACATGGTGTTGGAATTCATGATTTGTGTTTAGGATATGAATATACATTTATGCCACGTGTAATCTGATAGGGAACCTGTACTTTAAATCCTTTTTAATTGTAATTTACATAGGAATATAGTGAATTAGTTAATTAGGGTATTTAATTCACTTCTATCAATTGTGGATTTGGATTAATATGTTTGTGATGCATCGAAAGGTGGTTATAAATACTAATATGTTCCTGATTAACAAACCAGAATAGTGAGCATAATTAATAAGAAGTATTTTAATATAAGTAAAATAATAAGCAAAGTTGTGATCTTAAATCTCAATAATCTGATTCTAAACTAGTGGTAATTGGGATTTGGTTGTATTAATTATTTTAATTCTAAAATCATAAATTGATTGTTTAAATAAAATTAGTTTTGTTAAGAAGTAGTACTTGATGATTTTTATTAAATAATTTCTCGTGGGAACAATACTATACTTTCAATTTATTACTTGTTGACCGTGTATACTTGCACGTATGTTTTGATTATGAAATCGATCAATAATTTTTGGCGTCATTGTCGGGGAATTAGTTTAATAATTTTGCCAATATTAATTTTGATCAAATTAGTTTTAATTTAAACATTTCTTTTTTTATTTTTCATTCTATTTAAATCTCTTTCTATTTTCTTTCTTTCTTTTCAGGTACCATGGCAAAATTTAATTATCAATGGCCGTGTATGAGAATGACTCTGCCAAGGGGAGCTGAGATTGATGGACTCGCGACGCTTTCTGCATTGTCAACACAGATTGAGACACTTTCGAGGAGGTTGGACGCGGTTACTTGTGATTATGGTGCTAGAAATCATCCGAGTCATCAATGGACCACCAGTTTTGAGCCGGTACCGTATGGTGGTGATTACCCGAACAATTAAGTCTATCCCAACAATTATTATTAAGATTGGGGGTATCATCCGGATTTTTCATGGAGCCATACTTATCAAGATCAATTTTATGTTCCAAATTCAACATACTCACTGGAGTTCTCGTGTTCACCTCCACTACAACAAGAAGAAAATATAAATTTAGAGGAAATTCTATCCAAGTTCCTAGCTTCAAGTGAGGAGAAGAGGATTAGTCAAGAAATATTGAGTCAAAATTTTACGGAACACCTATTTAATGCCTCAAACATTTTTCCAAAATACACTTGGCCCTATGACATGGATTCCAAGGCTGATGATGAGCCCGAACCAAATCGGCAACCGGATGTGCCAAATGATATAGTTGTTGAAAGAGATGAGACACTTGGGGACCAAGAAAAGGAGATCGGTGACGATCTAACTTTGAGTACCAATGAAGATGAGCCGATTTTGATGGTGTCCCATGTACTTTCTCCACCAAAGTTAAAGGATCCGGATAGTTTTTCAAGACCGTGCCCAATTGTTAGTCATGTCATAGGCAAGGATATATGTGATATGAGAGCTAGGGCAACTTTAGAGCCATGATGGGATGAGAAAGGGAAGATAGAAGAAGACCATATTGTGTCTGACAAGCTTCCATGCCACGATTTGATCACAAACATAATGGGGAAAACACACCCAGTGGTTTATCGTACTTAATAGGGATCGTATATGAAAATATTATAGTAGGTGACTTAGATTTAATGGCCATTACTAATGGGAACCTCCCAAAAGAGACATTGGTTCTGATGGATGGAGGGTTCCTCAATTTCATAGGGGAATTGGATAGAGAATTGAAGAAGTCATGCTGAGACTATAAAACAAGCGTTTATTGGGAGGCAACCCAAGTTTAATTTTTATTTTTAGTTTTTATTAGGTTTCATATTAGTTGATAGATTTTTTTCAATTTTTTTAGGATTTAATAAGCTTGCTTCTTTTGTGTTCACATGTTAGTTAAGTTCAACTCAAGTGTGGTGCCCAATTCATTCCAATGTGCCTAACCTATTCTTCAGACTTCACAGTCAAGGAGATAAATTGCTATATGTCAGGAAAGTCCTCTCTTTTAATTTTTCATATCTTAGCTATTGAGGACAATGTTTGTTTTAAGTTTGGGGGTATTTATCATGCTTTGTATTTATTTGGGCAATGTTTTGATGGAATTTGATTTTGGCCAATGATACGTGGGTGGTTGATATTGTTAACTCTTGGAGAATTGATGAGCATGCTTGGTCTATATTTTTACTCATTAGTTGGTTTTCAAATTACTTGTGAAATTTTTGAAAAATTTTACACATCCATTTGTTTAGCCAGTTGGGATTGACATTTTTTGGCTAAATGCTTATGAAAGATACCATTACAACTTGAGAAATCTTATTTGAGTATCATTCGAAGTGAAAATTAGGCACTCACATAAGTTTGGGGGAAACTTGGGGTATTTTTGAAAAAAAAATTTGGAACCTTCTCGAGTTGAATAATTGAAGTATGTGGTGGGTCGAGATGGAGCGTAAAATTCATTCCCCAAAAACATAGGCACAAGACGGAGCGTAAAATGCACTGGTTCAATGAAAAGTGGAAAGTGAGATGGAGCATAAAACGCACTCACTAAATAGAGAAAAGAAAATATGTATGTTTGAAATACTTGGGAAGGGTTCATATGTGCTTAAAAATTTGAATATCCGGTTGATCCTCAACAAAAAAAATTGTTCTTTGTCTATTTTAGCAGTGATTAATGTGATAATAAGTTTTGAGAGTTGTTTTGAAAATCTTTTATGAGTGTTGGTTGATCTTAGCTAAATCATAACTAGTTTAAACAATTGGATGCACACACACACTTAAAGGATCATGAGTAAATGTGAAGTTAATGAAAGTTGTTGAAATTTTAGACATGACATTGTTTTGAAATTTTCTGCGGGTTATCATTTGTTGTAACCTTTGAGGCCATTGTGCGAATTCATATTGATTCATTGTTTGGGTGGATCATTGCTAGAGGATGAATTTTTCCAAATTGTGTTTTGGCTTGAGGACAGACAAATATTTAATTTTGGGGGTATTTGATGAGTGAGTTTTATACCCATGAATGAGTGCATTTCAGCTTAATCTTTTGGATGTTTTAAAGTGTTTGTGTCTATTCATGCATGTTTTACATTATTTTGTAGGAATTGAGACAAAAGTTACTTGGATCGACGTTTGGGGTTGCTAGATTCGCATTTTCGACTTGCCATTTACACAGCAGCCACTCCATGACTAATTTCATCATTTTTCCAGACCTTATTTCGAAACCCTTAAAGAATGAAAGTTGAAGATCTACGTCTCCTCTTTTCAGAACATCTTGAATCATCAAAATTAAAGTTCGGACGAAGAAGTTATGGCCATTTTCCCAAAGAACATCAGAGTAGAAAATTTTGGAAAAAGAGGCCAGCGTCGGAGCGCCCATTCCTAGCCTGTTTCCAGCGCCTGGGCACTAGGGGGCAGTGTTCCAGTGCCAAGAGCAGTGATGTGGCGCTGGGCTAGGGCCTGGTCAAGTTCGGACGTGTTTTGGGGAATTTTGACACTTTTTTGCCTCCAAATTGGATTGGGTTTCCTCCTAAGCTAGAAATTGGACTTGTTGTCTATAATTACATGATGGGAGACATAAAATAAAGGGGGATTAGAGAGATTAGATTAGATAAAACACTCTAATAGATTAGAACATAAACCCTAATTTATATTGGATTGTTGGAGATTGAAGCAACTTGGGGATAATTAAAGATTCAAAGCAGGAGCGGAAGAGGAGACTCAAAACTGCTGACAACAGATTATATTTTCTTTTCTTCTCTTACTTTTATCTTTTAATGTCTATTCAGTTTTGGATTCTTGATTTTAATTCAATAACAACGGACTAAATTCTTGTTTAAGATTGCAACGGATCTTGATGCGTAGATTATTTTAGTATACTTCTCTATTAATTATTGTGATTTATTCTATGGATTGCCTATTATGATTGCATTTAATTATTTAATTGTCTAGCTAATAATTACCATGATAATCTATATGGATTTGGGAGATAAAGTATAGATTTAGATCTGACTATAATAGCATGTGATTGTGTTTTCTACATGGTGTTGGAATTCATGATTTGTGTTTAAGATAGATATATACCTTTACGCCACGTGTAATCTGATAGGGAACTTGTACTTTAAATCCTTTTTAATTGTAATTCACATAGGAATATAGTGAATTAGTTAATTAGGGTGTTTGATTCACTTCTATCAACTGTGGATTTGAATTAATATGTTTGTGATGCATCAGAAGGTGGTTATAAATACTAATAAGTTCCTGATTAACAATCTAGAATAGTGAGCATAATTAATAAGAAGTATTTTTAATATAAGTGAAATAATAAGTGAAGTTGTGATCTTAAATCTCCATAATCTGATTCTGAACTAGTGGTAATTAGGATTTAGTTGTATTAATTATTTTAATTCTAAAATCTTAAAGTGATTGTTTAAATAAAATTAGTTTGGTTAAGAATTAGTACTTGGTGATTTTTATTAAATAATTCCTCGTGGGAGCGATATTCTACTTTCACTTTATTACTTGTTGACTGTGTATACTTTCACATATGTTATGATTGTGAATTCGATTAACATGTTTTTGTGGCGCTGGGCTAGGGCTAGGAATGGGCGCCCTGGCGCTGGCCTCTTTTCCGGAAATTTTCTACTCTGACATCCTTTGAGAAAATTGCCATAACTTCTTCGTCCGAACTTCGATTTTTATGATTGAAGATGTTCCGGAAAGAGCAGAAGTAGATCTACAACTTTCATTCTTTAAGAGTTTCGAAATAAGGTCCAGAGAAATGCTGAAATAGGCCCTGAAGTGGCTGTTGTGTAAATGGCAAGTCGAAAATACGAATCTAGTAACCCCAAACGTCGATCCAAGTAACTTTTATCCCAATTCCTACAAAACAATGTAAAACATGCATGAATAGACACAAACAATTAAAAACATCCAAAAGATTAAGCTCACATACACTCAATTCATGGGTATAAAACTCACTCATCATCCAGCACCTATTTTCAAGGAAGGAGAATGACCACCGATCGTATGCTTCAAATGCGGAGGGGAGGGACACATCAGACCAAACTGATGAAGTCTAAATCATGTTATAATTGCGAAAGAGAAGGTCACCTAGCCCGATTTTGTCGTGCAGAGAAGTCAAGTCCAACTGAGATGGAGACACCAAATGATGTCCAGAGAAGTCAAAGTTGGTAATTCAAGGGAGAGCGTTTATCGTGACCTCCCAAAAAGCGAGGAACCCAAACGAGGTTATCACGGGTAAGTTAATCATAAACTCTTGCAAAGTCTATACCTTATTTGATACTGGTTCTACCCATTCTTTTATTTCTCATACTTGCGCTCAATGATTATTATTAACTTCGGGGAAATTAGACTTTGACTTATCTGTTGAAACTCCGTTGGGAGAAACCTTCATTAAATCCACTATTTATAAGTTTTTTTTGATTCAAATCAGCAACTGCACGTTACCTGTCGATCTTATCTCTTTGAAAATATTTGCATTCGATGTGATTTTAGGAATTGATTGGTTAACTACTCATCATGCCAAAATTGATTATTTTCGTAAGGTTGTTAGCTTTTATATTCCTAACCAACCTATTATGCGAATTCAAGCAACCAAACCACTAAAGTCAATCACTGTCATATCAAGCCATAAAGCTATTCATTTATTGAAAAATGGATATCAAGCTTTCTTAGCCCATGTCACAGATTTAAACAAAAATACGTCAGATTAGAATGATATTTCTATTGTTAATAAATTTCCTGACGTATTCCCTGAAGAACTTCCTGGCCTACCCCCAGAGCGTGAAATCAAATTTTGTATTGACCTTTAACCCGGTACAAAACCCATTTCTAAAGCCTCACATCGAATGACTCCTATTGAACTTCAGGAGTTAAAAACCCAACTACAGGAATTGTTAAACATCGATTTTATTCGTCCTAGTACGTCTCCTTGGGGTGCTCCTGTTCTATTCCTAGAGAAGAAAGATGGAAGTATGCGACTTTGTATTGATCATCGGGAGTTAAACCATGTCACCATCAAAAATAGGTACCCAATGCCTCACATTCATGACCTGTTTGACCAGTTGGATGATGCTAAATTATTTTTAAAGATCGATCTTCATTTAGGATATCACTAGTTAAAAATTAAAATTGATGACATTCTAAAGACTACTTTCATAACTCGGTACGAGCATTACGAATTCCTAGTCATGTCTTTTGGATTGAAAAATGCTCATGTTAACTTCATGGATATGATGAACCAAATATTCAAGGAATATTTGGATTATTTTGTGGTTGTCTTTATTGATGACATCCTCATTTACTCCAAAAGCCATGAAGAACATGAGCAACACTTGAGGCTGATACTCCAAAAGCTTCGTGAAAACAAGCTATATGCCAAGTTGAAGAAATTCGAGTTCTAGCTTGAGGAAGTAGCATTCCTTTGGCACGTGTATCAAATCATAGAATATCTGTTGACCCTTCGAAGATTGAAGTAATTCAAAGTTGGAACAACCTAAGTCAGTAACCGAAGTATGTAGCTTTCTCGGCTTAGCTGGATATTATCAAAGATTCGTAGAAGGGTTTTCTCGAATCGCTACTCCATTACCTGAGCTGAGTTAGAAAGATACATGTAGTTGGGAGTTGACAAGGAGGTTATTTCATGTAGTTTAGATTCTATGACTAAAGACTTGTTGGGTTTGGTTAGGAGTTTGATTTCCATTAGAATTCATATGTGATGAGTTGGAGATGGATTAGAATTGGTGGTGTTGGAGATGAAGTGAATTAATTTATGCTAAGTGTTGGAGATTGAGAAGACACACTTAGAGAAAGATATTTGAAAGCAAGAGCTCGGAGGAACGAAAAAGAGATGTGATTTCACGAAGATTGCAGATTTGAAGGGTGAGAAGGGTGGTGTATTACTATTCTCCTTTAATTTCAATTTGTGTAATCAGGATGATGATTTCTTTTATTTATTCAGTATTTAATTCATTAGTTATGAACTAAATTCTTTATTAGGCTTATAACGGATCTTTGATTGGAACAATGATTATGTTACTTTGATTTTCAGTTTAGTAAGCTATTTCTCAGTTTATCTATATTGATTTATGCTTGAATTTATGAATTGCTTGATCACCAATTTTATGTGGACTTGTATGAACTTGAGAGATGAAATACGAGTCTAGACTTAGTCAATATAGCATGTGTTCTTCAATTCTGTGAATGAATGGAATCTTGATGAATGTTAGGGTAAAGATATGCTTGACGTCGCATGTAATCCGATAGAGAACTTTGAATTAAATCTTCTTCAATTGTAATTCACATAGAGATATAGTGAGTTAGTTGATTAAGGTGTTTAACTTGATTCTATCTAAATTGGGGATTTGAGTTAATACGGTATTAGTACATCGAGTGGTGGCTAGTTCTATATATGTGTTCTTGATTAATAAACTGGGATAGTGAATTAAACTAGAATAAGGTGTAATAATCAGTGTGATGCTTAGAGTGAAGTTGTAGGCCTAATTCTCCAATATTTGTTTGAAAATTAAGTTTTTAGGGTTTGTTGATTGTTTGGTAATAATATTTTTAATACTTTTAGTTACAATCTTGAAATTGGTTAGTTTAATAATATTTGGATTAATAGGAAATTGGTAATTGTGAGAGTTAATTTCTTGCTAGTCTCTGTGGGAACGATACTTAACTTATCACTTTATTACTTGTTGACCACGTATACTTGCGTGTTGTGCATAAATAGATTTTACCCAACAAGGTTTTGACGCCGCTGCCGGGGACTTTGTATAGATTTTAATAATTTTGCAATATATTTTTAATTAGTCCAGTTTTACTTAAACAATTTTTCTTTTTGTTTTGTTTTGTCTATATCTGCTACTTGAAGTCGGTTTATGCAAACTCGGTCCAAAAACCCAGACTTGCTTCCTTTGGAGGACGATATCGAGAAACGGATTCAGAGGTTAAGTAAGTGGATTAAAGACACGAGGGAAAACTTTGAGAATTCTGAGAAAGAAGAAGTAATGGTTGCCGAAGATTAGAAAGTGTTGAGAGACTTTGCTACACCTAAGGTGATTGAGCTTCAATCGAGTATCACCAGGCCAGCGATTGCTGCAAACACATTTGAGATCAAGCCTGGGACTATTCAGATGATTCAGAACTCGGTACAGTTTGGGGGACTCGTAAATCACGGTCCTAATGAACACTTGGTTAGCTTTTTGGAGATATGCGACACTTTTAGGTATAATGGGGTGTCGGATGAAGCAGATAGACTTTGCTTATTCCCATTCACTCTGCGAAGAGTTGGTTACACTCATTACCGTCGGGCTCAATAACTACATGGGAAAACCTCACTAAAAAATTCTTAGCTAAATTTTTTCCACCAGCAAAGTCTGCAAAAATGAGGAATGAGATTACCATGTTTGAACAGCAACATGGAGAATCGTTATATGAGGCATGGGAGAGATACAAGAAGTTTCTAAGGAAATTCCCACATCACGAATTACCAAAGTGACTGCAGATGAACACATTCTACAATGGGTTAAATGGGAATGTGACACCCCCAAATCCGTGTAACATCGATTACAGGACATGGTGCTCACGATAACATACATCATCATCTATTTAAGTAACTCTAATAATAATAATAATAATATTAACTATTACATACTTATTCAAAATAAAGTCCCAATTCTTTACAACCTTTAATAAACTGAAACTTAAACTTAGCGTTTATCGCTACATCACATCATATGCGAAAATATAATTATTACATAAATAACTCTCATCATTTCATCTTAGACTTTCCTTTGTCCTTGCCCGAGCCCTCAGCGTTATCAGCCTTAACTGAAAAGTTTAAGCAACAATGAGCACAAATTGCCCAGCAAGTATATAAAGTAGTTTGAGAACATACATCAGAAGTAGAAGCATTAGTATGAATATTTCTCAATAGTTGAAATAAATATCAAGAGATAAACCGGAATATCAAGATAAGAGTTCTGGAATACTCAATAACATACTAAGGGGTGTTAGATACCCTGAACATTACTTTGTTTCATCAAAAACCATCAGACGGTATAACAATCAAAATAGATTATAAACGGTCTCTGCAAGTACTCTAGGTGATCAGCCTATCGTACCCTACATTGTGCACAAGTACAAAGTTTAAACGCATAAGCGTAAATGGGACTATATGCCCGACATCAGTTTCCCCGTTATCCGGGTTGTTCATCTTAGTATTCATGCGGGACCTCACCAAAGCAATTTGGATTGGTAAAAATTCAATAGCTTCAAAGGATTTGAATTGTTCAAACAATATACTATTTTTGCATCAATAACATCTAGCTGAAACGAAAGCTAGAAAGCATGCTTGAATATAGTTAATCAAGGGTATACAAACTTTAAAGTATAGCAGTCACAATAGGAACTGAATCATCAATAACATTTCGCATCACAATTGAAGTTATAGAACTTTACAATAAAGAAGCTTGCACAAATGATTAATTAATCACAAGCCCAAACTTACCCTCACTGTAATCAACTGAATAAGAGTTGAATAAATTTATAATGAAAAATAGGGTAAGAAACTTGCCTTGATCGTTGTTTACCAATAACAGATTAACAGCTTACAGCTATCTGCACTTCACGCGCCCTACACAATTGTATAATCATACACATCAACTATTAGCAACGCATAGTAGTTGTAATATAAACTTTACTCTATAATTTTCAGAGTTTACTCTACAATTTTTACTTACTCTACGATTTTCAGAGTTTACTCTACGATTTTCATTGACCCTACGATTTTTAGAGTTTACTCTACGATTTTCATTGACTCTACGATTTTTAGAGTTTACTCTACGATTTTCACTGACTCTACGATTTTCAGAGTTTACTCTACGATTTTTATTGACTCTACGATTTTTGAGTTTACTCTACGATTTTCACTGACTCTACGATTTTCATTGACTCTACGATTTTTACTCTACGATTTTCACTGACTCTACGATTTTCAGAGACTCTACGATTTTTACTTTACGATTTTATTCCCGCTAACTTAAAGATGATATGACCACGATACTTGGACACAATAAACTTCATACATCAAGGTATTTTACAAAAATATAACATTCATAAAACTAGCATGCTAAGACCACAAACCAACTGCATAAAAAAGCGTGCCAGCACTAGTTTTATACTTAGAAAAAATCTGGAATTTTCTAGAATTCTGCAGATTTTATTACCAACATGCATGCTTATGATTTTCATAACTTGCTCAATTTAACTCCCTTTCTTATGAAATTTGGACTGGTTGTACCTCATGCTACATACTATTTTATAAAATTATAACATACGCTAATCGAGTCATCTACACCATGATTCCGAGGCTCCGAAAACCCCCAAAAATCACAGATTACTAGATAAACCCAATTTGACAAACATTCGGGATTTTGCTTCTAGCATGCAATTAAATTATTCCTAATGTCCTGATCATCTACTCTCACATGTTTTCACATTTCGCAACATCAAACTTCAACAAACTTCCACCTTTTTGATTAATTTAGCACCTTAGAGACATTTTATCAAAGGTAGAGCATGCATTGCTTAATTCTTTGATTTTCTATGAATTTGATGCATGATTAACCCATATCTTTTGTTGTTAATGATCTATAATCATCAAACAACAGTAACATGGAAACACAAAGTCACAACAAATCATTTACCAATTTTATATGCATTTTCTTCTCATTTTTCTTATAAAAATAAAATGGGATCATGAATTACCTTTTGAAGAATTTCTTCTTGGTTTAATATGATGCTCCTTCTCCTTGCTTGTCAAATCCTCATTAATCCTCCAAAATTAGTTCTAACTCTCTTAGGCTCTCAATTTCTCTCCATGTTTACTCACTTGGTGGAATTTTCTTAAAAGAAAAGTGTGTTTGTATATATGTATAGCTTTGTTAGAGTCTTTTGATTCTCATAACCCCCAACTCCCATAACCCCCAACTCTAATGATTAGTTACTCACCATATTTAATAATACAATAATATAGATAATTAATAGGAAGAATGTGGGAGTTAGAGAAAATGAATGTGGGAGTTAAAAAAAATAAAAGAATTTTGATTTTAAGGAATAAAATAAATTACTTCCACCTTAGCTATTATGTAATATACGTATACTCCCTCCCTTGTCCCAAATTAATAGTCTCATGGTCCATCAGTTCAGCTGATTTCTATTATAAAAAAATACATATATTATTTTAATCAATTAATAAGCTATTTGACTATTTTACCCTTCGGGACCAAACTTTGCGAACCATATATCGATTCCTACTAAAGTTGACATTCCGAACGTCATGGGACCATCCGTTTAGTCCAATTCATATCTAAAATTTGTAGTTGACTTTTTCCTCAAAAAAGTCAACTAGTTGACTTTGACCAAAAAGTCAACTGTGACACTTTTTCGTGATTACAGTCTATCCTGACTAATTTCGACATTCCGGACTCGAATACACAGTCCGAGTCTCTAAATTCTGCTCCTAACTCCAGCTCATGATTTAATATCATCCCACGTAATAAAATAGAATAATTCCCTACTTAATTTTATTTAAATAGTTAAATAAAACCAAACCAACCATTTAAATACATCTCATCACATATCTTGAAATAACACATATATGTACCACACACATACATCTAATAAATGAAATCACCCAAAAGTTTCATATAAATTCGTTTATTAACAATTCTTAAATTACATAAAAATAATATTAAAATAAAATAAAAATAAATCTCTGATATTACAGGGAATCTCAGAACAAGTATCGATCCAACTTCGGGTGGAGCATTTATGGCTAAGAGATATTAGGAATCGTGTGATTTGGTTGAGACGTTAGGAGCTAAAAACTACCATTGGCCTACTTTGAGGATGACACAACAGAAGGTGGTTGAGGTTTTAGAGGTAGATGGAGTGACCGCGTTGGAAACACAAATTGTTGCCTTATAAAAGAAAATGGATACCATAACGGGTGCACAACCACAGCAGGTGGCATATGTGTGCGAGTTATGTGCTGGAGAACATCCTATGGAGAAGTGCGCCATTAACCCATCATCGGTTCAGTTTGTGGGCAGGTATAATAGGATACCACCAAAGAATATGTATCAAAATGCCTACAACTCGGGGAATAGGAACCATCCTAATTTTTCATGGAGCAACAATAAGAATCAGCAAGCTCCACAATAATCTTATCCCCCGGGATTTTTGAATTAACAACAACAAATAACTTAGCATCAAGAGAGAAAATCATATAGAAGAATTGTTATCGAAGTATATAACAAGCAACAAGGCAGCTATGAAGTCACAAGCAGTAGCCATCAAGAATCTAGAAAATCATATAGGACAACTGGCCTTAGCATTGAACAATAGACCACAAAGGAGTCTACCAAGTGACACCGAAAAGAATCCAAAGGGAAATCACGAACAGTGTCAGGCAATCACCTTGAGAAGAGGAAAACATCTAGACGAGGAAATTACACAAAATTCAGTTACAAAAGATGACAAAGTTGATGAAAACAAAGTGGTTGAAGAGAAACAAGGAAAGGAAAAACAAGTTGAGTAAACAAAGTTGAATGACAAGCCAATTGTGTATCCTCCACCGTCGTTTCAGTAAAGAGTCCAAAAATAGAAATTAGATAAGTAGTTCGCGAAATTTTTAGAAGTTTTTAAGAAACTTCAGATTAACATCCCTTTCACAGAAGCCTTAGAGCAGATGCCTAGTTATGCTAAATTCATGAAGGGACTTCTTTCTAGGAAAAAGAAGTTGGAGGATTTTGAAACTGTTGCATTAACAGAGGAGTGTAGTGTTGTTTTACAGCGAAAGTTACCACCGAAGTTGAAGGATCCGGGGAGTTTTACCATTACGTGCATAATTGGGAATATGGCGTTCAACAAATGCTTATGTGATTTAGGGGAAAGTGTGAACCTTATGCCGTTACCAGTTTATATAAAATTGGGTTTACCATCTCCAAAGCCTACAAATATTTCTCTACAGTTTGTAGATAGGTCAGTTACGTACCCAAGAGGCATTATGGAGGATATATTAGTCAAGGTAGACAAATTTATATTCCCCGCGGACTATAATATTCTAGATTTTGAAGAAGATAAGAACATCCCCATCATCTTAAGGAGACAGTTCTTGGCTACAAGGAGGACGTTCATAGATGTGCAAAAAGGTGAACTAACTATAAGGGTCCAAGATCAGGAAGTGAAGTTCAACGTATTCAAAGCTATGAAGTTCTCTACGGATGAAGAAGAGTGTTTTAGGATGGATGTCATTGATCAGATAATCAATGAAGACATGGTTAAAATCTTGGCTAATGATCCATTGGAAACGACACTACTAGGGGGTGAAGATTTGGATGATCTGGAGTTCGTAGATTATTTGAATATGTTGGATTCCTTGTCACGAGTTAGTAGATTAAAAGAATCATTTTAGCCATTACACATGGAATAGAAAGCCACGGCAAGGATGAAACCTTCATTGGAGGAGTCACCTACATTTGAGCTAAAACCACTTCCTAAACACCTCATGTATGCATACTTAGTCATTTCTAATACTTTACCTATTATTATTACTTCCGCACTTAACAAAATGCAAGAAAATAAGTTGCTAAGAGTGCTAAGGGAATATAAATCGGCTATCGGATGGACTATTACAGACATCAAGGGAATCAGCCCATCCTTCTACATGTATAAAATTCTCATAGAAGAGGATTCAAAGCCAACAGTAGAACAGCAGAGACGGCTCAGTCTGATAATGAAGGATGTGGTGAAGAAAGAGATTCTAAAATGGTTGAATGCGGGAATCATCTACCAAATTTTAGATAGTTCTTGGGTTAGTCCCGTTCAATGTGTGCCAAAAAAGGGTGGAATGACTTTAGTAAAGAATGACGATAACGAGTTAATTCTGACGAGGACAGTAGCTGATTGGAGGCCTTACATGGACTACATGAAGTTGAATAAGGCAACCCGCAAAGATCACTTTCCTCTGCCTTTTATCGATCAGATGTTGGGCAGATTTGCGGGCCACGAATTTTACTGCTTATTGGATGGGTATTCGGGGTATAATCAGATAGTTATTGCTCCTGAAAATCAAGAGAAAACCACTTTCACATGCCCATACGGTACATTCGCATTCAGGAGAATGTCATGTTGTTTGTGTAATGCATGCGCTACTTTCCAACGGTGTATGATGGCCATCTTCCAGATATGGTGGAGATAAATGTGGAAGTCTTCATGGACGACTTTTCGGTCTTTGGGGATAGTTTTGATGTTTTTTTAGAAAATTTAGTCATGGTTTTAAAGCGCTGCGTAGAGACTAATTTGGTGCTTAACTGGGAAAAGTGCCACTTTATGGTCAAAGAAAGAATAATTTTGGGGCACAAGGTCTAAGCCAAGGGATTAGAGGTTGATAGAGCAAAGCTGTAACATTACAGAATTTTAAAGTGTAATATTAAATAATTATTGATTTATATAAGTATTTAATGGATATGTTTATTGTTGAATAAATAATTGTTCAATTTGAGTTGATGTGATTTAGTTAATTATTTGTTGAATAAATAATTAAATGTTAAATATTAAATATTTATTTGCAATATTAAATATTTATTGAATTATATAATTATTTAATGGCAATTTGAGTTGATGTGGTTTAGTTAATTATTTGTTGAATACATAATTAAAAAGCTAAGACTATTAATTGCTTTGAGATTATATACTAATGTAATTTAATAAGTAAGTTAGAGAGCTAATAATGATTAAATGAATTATAATATTTTAATTAGAATTTGTGATTAAAATAAAGTGTTAGTTGGTTGAATAAAATTATAATTATAAAGAAATTATAGTTTTGTGATAATGATTTATGTGTTAAAGTAATTCATTAGAATAGTATTTGAATTGATTAAATTGATTATTTAATTAAATAGAAGTGTGACAAATAACCTTGCTATAAAGGAATTACTAAAATAAATTAAGGGACTTTAATTCAGTTTTTCCAAACAAGGCCTAATGCCTATTAAGTCTTTTATCTAATTGTGTTTTATCAAACAAGGCATAAGGATTAATGGGTTATTTTTAGTTAGTTAACCAAACAAACCTTATGGCTTTTGATTTCAAAAAAATTATAACTGATGTCAGTTAAGTTAGTATTATATTATATAATTAATAAATATTATATCTTATATACGTTAGATATCTAGCACGTAGTTAGAGTTAGGGAGAAAAACAAAAACAAAGAGAAGAAGAAGAAAAGAAGAAGAAAAGTGAGAGAGAATTGGAGAGAAGAATAAACTTGAGAATCAAAAAGGGTTGGCCATCATCTTCTTCAAACAAGGTATCATCTAAACTCTATTATTATTGTTCTTTTCAAAGTTATAGTTGTATTCTCTCTCTCCCAATTTTCTTCATGAAAGCTTTGTAAAAGTGGAATTTTGTTATGTATGTGGTTTTATATGATAATCTAGTGTTGTTAAACTATTTTCTTAAGCTATAATTGATAATAGTCCATGAATTTATATTATGTATATGGTTGTGAAGAAAAACTACTTTTACAGAGAGTTTTTGTGAATATATATTGTGTAGCTTAAAGTAGAAATTAAGAGTTAATTAGTTGTTTAGTTGATAAATTGACCATCTAATTTGATAGAGTATGTATAATTATTGATAAAGATACTTTGAATTAATTGTTTTGGTTGATAAACAAAATTTACAGTGTTGATTTTCATTGAAATATCAAAAAGTGAGTTTTTATCAAAAACAGTAAAATTGGATATTTTAAATTTGTTTTTTTATGTTGTTGTATAGGTAGAAACATGTTAGGAGTTCTTGAATTATGTTTACATGAATTTTTTGTATGAATTGCATATGAATTAGTCTGTTAGAAACGAGCTTGTAGGCCAAAATGGATTTTTCTTATACTGTTGTCGAAACTACAGTTTCGCGCTGCGGCGCAGCCCAGCAGTACGTTAGTGGCGCCGCAGCGCCATCGCCACGGCACAGCGTGGCTTCGTAGTTTATCTACAGCGCCGCAACGCCATCCCCACGCCGCAGCGCGACCTATAGTATAAACTGTGGCGCCGCGACGCAAGTTAGCGGAATGGTTTGACAGTGTACTTTTTGTACACGAAATTTTAAGAAACATTATATGATAGTAGGACTGTAAAATATTGATTTTAGTATTTCTATACTATGAATAATTATGTTATTAAAGATTAACTTGTGTTATAACTTTAATATGTGATTAAATAATCAAACATACATGATGAATGTAGTTAGTTAAGTTGTAAAGTGGTAGTGACTAGCTATGTCATGATGACATATGCATATAGGATATTGTGATTCAAATTGTTCGATTTAATCTACGAACAAGGCAAGTTTTCTAATCTATTATCTTGTTAATTCAATTACTGTTTTCAATTCAATTACAATATAATGATGTAAGTTATTCTGGAGCAAGTTATTCTTGTATTCAACTTGTTGTTTAGCATGCACAACTATAAATACTAATGTCGAACATTTCTATCGTTCAGATTGTTATGCATGCTTAGTATTCAATTCTAATTAACCATGGCTTAGTATTGTTCAAGTAAGGTATGTTATAGTTATTCAAATTGTATGCTATTAGATTATTCCTAAAACATGACTTTAGTTTACTATGATTGATTCAATCACGATTATTCTATAGTGTAGTGTTATTAGTTTTATTCAACTAATCCTTAGTTGATGTTCGTTGAATTACAAATTACCTTGAAAGCTTATCCAAACCAAACTTCCTTTGGTGCGGACTTGTACTCTAAATACTGAGATGAACAACCCTATTATTATGATTAGGGGTTAACTTACGAATAGCGTTAAAATGTTTGTGCACAATACATTGTACGAAGGGCAGATCCCCCTAAGTACGAGGTTCTTATAGTCTTATGACTGTTAAAGTTGGAGTTGAAAGATTACTTGCAACTGTGGACGTAGTTCATGGTCTTACGACCCTCAGTGATGTATATTTTCCATATTTTGGGATTTAAGTTTCTGATTATTATTGATAGAGTACTATTCACTTTTGATGAGCCTATTTCGACAGTTATTATTGTTATACTCATGTTGATTCCATATTATATCCAGCGAGCAATTGTTTTGCTCACTCTTGCATATTTATAAACTCATTGCAGCTAAAGAAGAGAAGGTAGGTGAACCTTCGACTAGCAAAGGAAAGGGAAAAATATACAAGTGATGAAGACTTGTAATTTTTACTTTGATTAAGATGTTAGACTTTTATTATGTTGATCTTAAACTTTATTTTAAAGAAGTTATGTAATGTTTTCCGGATTTGAATGATGATTAAAGGTTTGGTAACCTAGGAGATTTTTATTTAAGTTTAATCATGTATGGGCAGGTTTTTATTATTCAATTTTATTATAATTGGGTAGTTAGAAATGAATGTTTTGATTAAGTGAACACCGAATCCTGTGGGAATAAAGTACCTGGATTTCGGGGTGTCACAAGTTGGTATCAAAGCTTTAGGTTGTGAACCTAAGGTGGGGGGAAAGCCTTAGGAAGTAACCTTTGAAAAGATAGTGGAGATAACTCTTATCGAGTTTTAAGAAAGAAGTAATAAAACATTTATGTGCTTATGTGATTATAATTTATGTAATCGTGAGTGTCGAGTAGTAATGATTAATAATTAAAACATTAAAACTTTGTTGTCAGGATGACTAATGTCGGAGAATCCAGTCAGGCTAGGGAAGAGGGACCTCAAATGCCTATAGAGGAGGAGCGTCGCGACATTCAGGTAGTTTGGGAAAAACTACTTCCACGGGAGTCAGCCCCGTTGGTCACAGTAGTTGAAGATGAGGATGATGATGTGGAGATAGACGAGGAGGATCTCGTTGAGTTACCACAGGAGGATGAGGATGACGAGGACGAGGAGGAGAAGACTCCACTAACCTCGATGGTTGCTCGTATGTACGATGAAGTCTACGACCGTAATGTGGAACTTCAGGATACAGTTGAGGAGTTACAGGAGATAGTAGCTGAACAACAGACTGCAATGACACAAAAAGACGGGGAGATCCAGGATCGTGAAGAACGACTGACAAATGTCGAGGAGAAACTAGTACAGACGGAAGGAGAGAAAGAACAACTGATTGACGTGGTCGCTGAACTAAAGAACAAGATGAGAGAAGAAGCTGTTAAGAGGGCAAGAGCTGAAGATGCTTACGAGGAAGCTTTTCAACGAACTAGATTAGCATCAAGAGACACGCAAGCAAAGAGGATGAAGATGGAAGAGATGGATAAAGTATTTAACACCATAATTAATCGAGCTCAAGATCGGGTCATGGGATATCCGATTCAGTTCGAGACGCTGCCATCATTCGTGTTAGATCATAGAACAATGTTTCAAGTCATGGAGGAAGAATGTGATAGAGCTAAGAGGTATCTTAATAGAACATCGTAGCTGTTGTACGATGAGTGAAAGGTTAAATAAATTGTAAATCCCAAGTGTTATGCAACCTATGGGATATGACTATGATGTTGTCCTGAAACTTTTGTAGTTCAGGAAAGTAATGTAGATAGCAGAGATGCTATTGTTTTATGTTTTCAAAAAGGTTATGAATAAATAAAAGTTGTTACTTTATTCAAAGTGTTATGTGTTAAGTGATTATTTCTTTTGGAGGCAATTTAAGTAGAAATTACTTAAAACAATTGAATAATAATCTAATGAATGTATTTTAACAGAAAATGCCTCCCAGACGTCAACCAACAAGATAGAGAACCACTGGAGAAACCAATAACGACAATGTTGACGGTAACCCCGTTTAACAACTAGTGACACTACTGACAGGAGCATTAAGAATCAACCACAAAACCATGATACAACGTTTAAGGATTTCAAGGCGGTTGGACCACCTGAATTCTGTGGGTCTATGAATCCAGTCGAAGCACATACCTGGATTATGGAGATAGAAAAGGTGTTCGATGACGCTACGGTAGGGGATGATCAGAAGACTGCTTTCGGAACATTCATGTTAAAAGTAGAAGCTAGTTATTGGTGGCAAACTAATAAAACTCGTGAAGGGCCAGGAGTGATGACCTGGGATAGGTTCAAGGAGTTGTTCTTCGAGACCTATTTTTCTTGAGAGTTCGAAGAGTCAGATAGAAGTGCAGTTTCTCGAACTAAAATAAGAAATGATGACGGTATTCGAGTATGCTGCGAAATTCAACGAATTGGCGAGGTTTGCACTATATCAGGTCAGCACAGACGAGCGTAAAGCTAAGAGATTTGAACAGGGACTGAAGCCCTAGTTGTACAGTAGGGTTTCCCTGTTCCAGTTGAAGACATTTGCAGCGATGATGGAGAAAGCAGTACTCGCTGAAGGTGGAGGCGAGGCAGTGACAAAGTTCAATCAGGAACAGAAGAAGAAAAAGAATGAGATTATGAATGGAGGTTGTAGCGGTGGAAACAACAACAACATCAACAACAGCTTGAAGAGGAAGTGGAATGGGATCGTGGGTGCTGGAAACCAGCAGGGAAACCAGCCGAACAAAAAGTTTGAAGCATGTACGACGTGTGGGAAATTTCATAAGGGTGCGTGCTTGATGGGGAAGCGAGTATACTTCAATTGTGGCCAGGAGGGTCACATCGCCCCAAATTGCACTCAACTGAAGAAGAATGTATGCTTCACGTGCGGATCCAAGGATCACTTTGCTCGTGAGTGCCCTAAGAAGAAGGATAGAGTGACAACCAAAAGCAATGGAGGTACATGGGCCATTGTAGGACCTTTAGCATCTAACAAACCCACAACCAGAACCTTCAACATGACTGTGCAAGATGTTGTGCAATCAAAAGATGTGGTGTCAGGTATTATCCCAATCAATGATATTAATGCATATGTATTATTTGATTCAGGTGCTACTTGCTTGTTTATATCTGATGAATTTGGTAAGAGGTTAGAATTGCCTAGAGAATAACTGAATTTTCCTTTTAACATAGAAATTGCGAATAAGGAAGTAATCCTTGTTAGATTCGTATACAAGAACTGTAGGGTGAACATTAAGGAGAATATCTTGTTGGTCGATTTGATTCCGATTAGACTCAGGAAATTTGATGTAATTTTGGGAATGGATTGGTTGTTCAAATACGGAGCGGTAATTGACTTCCAAAAGAAGTGTGTAAACCTTATGACTCCGTCAAAGGTAGTATTTCATGGTAGCAAGTCATCTAGACAAATGAAATGTCTGAAGACTATGCAGGCCAAGAAATTGTTGAGTCAAGGTTGTGTGGGCTATTTAGCTTACATAGTCGATACTCAGAAGAAGGGTGTGAAACTAGAAGAAATACCAGTAGTGAGGGAATTCGAAGACGTGTTTCCAGAGGATTTACCAGGACTTCCGCCGGACAGAGAAATTGAGTTTATGATTGACTTAGCGCCGGGAACAACGCCGATATCGATGGCCCTATACAGAATGGCTCCGGTAGAAATGAAGGAACTGATGGTACAGTTGCAAGAGTTACTGGACAAGAAATATATTCAACCAAGCGTATCGCCGTGGGGAGCGCCAGTTTTATTCGTGAAGAAGAAGGATGGAACAATGCATCTTTGCATTGATTATAGGGAGTTAAATAAGGTCACTATTAAGAACAGGTATCCGTTGCCTAGAATAGATGACTTGTTTGATCAGTTGAAGGGTGCTAAATATTTCTCAAAAATTGATTTGAGAAGTGGGTATCATCAATTAAAGGTAAGAAAGAAGGATATACCTAGAACGACATTCAGAACTCGATACGGACATTACGAGTTTCTGTTGATGTCTTTTGGTCTAACTAATGCCCCTGCTGCATTCATGGATTTGATGAACAGGGTGTTTAAACCATTTTTAGACAAGTTTGTAGTGGTATTTATTGATGACATTCTGGTGTATTCTAAAACTCAAGAAGAACAAGTGGAACATTTACGTTTAACATTGGAGACACTAAGAAAAGAAAAGTTGTACGCGAAATTCTCTAAGTGCGAATTTTGGCTCGACCGTGTACAATTTTTGGGTCATGTTATTGACAAGGATGGGATTTCAGTAGATCCATCAAAAGTAGAAGCTGTAATCAATTGAGAACAACCAAGGACACCTTCGGAGGTGAGGAGTTTCTTGGGACTGGCCGATTGTTATAGAAGATTTATTCAAGATTTTTCTAAAATAGCCACTCCGCTAACAAATTTGACAAGGAAAGCTAAACAATTCATTTGTACGGAGAAGTGTGAAGAGATTTTCCAAAATTTGAAGAAGAAGCTAAGTGTGGCACCTGTGTTGACATTACCAGATAATACAGGAAATTTTGTGGTGTATAGTGATACCTCACACAAAGGGTTGGGTTGTGTTCTTATGTAGAACGACAAAGTTATTGCATATGCATCAAGACAATTGAAGGATTATGAGAAAGGGTATCCGACTCATGATTTAGAATTGGCTGTAGTTGTATTTGCTCTGAAGATATGGAGACACTATCTTTATGGAAAGAAATGTGAGATCTACACAGACCACAAAAGTCTAACGTATATTTTCACTCATAAATATTTTAACATGCGTCAAAGAAGGTGGATGGAATTGATAGAAGATTATGATTGTGAAATCTTTTATCATCTGGGCAAAGCGAATGTGGTGGCAGATGCTTTAAGCAGGAAAGGTCGGGAAAGGTTGATGCTGATAACAACTCAGGAAGAGCTCATTTCAGCAATGAAAAAACTGGAGTTGGAAATCAAATTTACAAAAGAATCAGATGAAAAACTATTCCAGATAGAAGCTGGTCCAACTTTAGTGGACAAAGTGAAGGGGGCTCAACTACAAGATAAAGAGTGTGGAAAAATCAAAGAGAATCTGATCGAGGATAGTGATGTAAAATACAAGATCGATACAAAAGGACTACTACGGTTCGAGGGAAGAATTTGGGTTCCAACAGTGCCAGAACTTAAGGACAAAATCCTGACCGAAGCACACAACACAAAATATTCAATTCATCCAGGAAGCACGAAAATGTATCAAGATTTGCGCCAACAATTTTGGTAGCCAAATATGAAAAGGGACGTTACAGAATCCATAGTGAAATGCTTGACATGTCAAAGAGTAAAAGTCGAACATCAAAGACCCAGCGGATTACTTCAACCGTTTGAAATACCGGAATGGAAATGGGAACACATCACAATGGATTTTGTGGTAGGTCTTCCAACTACTCAGAGAGGATGCTATGAGATTTGGGTGATAGTGGACAGACTGACGAAATCAGCACACTTTCTACCAATAAAGATTAGATTCAATCTTGATCAGTTGGAAAGATTGTACATTAAAGAGATCGTTTTGAGGCACGAAGTGCCAGTATCAATTGTGTCCGATAGAGATCCGCGATTCACATCAAATTTCTGGAAAAGACTAAAAGAATGCATGGGGACACAGTTACAAAGGAGTACGGCTTATCATCCACAAACAGATGGCCAAAGAGAATGAACAATTCAGACATTAGAAGATATGTTGAGAGCATATGTCATGGACTTTAAAGGAAGCTGGGAAGAACATTTACCGTTGGTGGAATTTGCTTACAACAATAGTTACCACGCAAGCATCGGCATGCCGCTTTACGGAGCATTATACGGCAGAAAGTGTAGAACTCCACTGTGCTGGGATGAAGCTGGTGAACGTTAACTGCTAGGACTGGAACTAGTGTAACAAACTGCTGACATTGTCAAACTCATCAGGACAAGATTGGTAGCAGCTCAAGACCAACGGAAGAAGTATGCTGATCAACACAAGCAAGATCGTGCATTTGATGTAGGAAGTTATGTATTCCTAAAAGTTTCTCCTTGGAAGGGGAAAATTCATTTCGGTAAAAATGGAAAGCTAAGCCCGAGGTTTATTGGACCCTTTGAAGTGATGTAAAGAGTGGGTGAAGTGGCTTACGAAGTAGCTCTACCTCCAAAATTGGAAAACATTCATAATGTTTTTCACATTTCGGTGTTACGACCATATAAACCCGACTACAAACACGTGATCGAGTACGAACCATTGCAATTCGAGAAAGATTTAACTTATGAAGAGGTTCCTATCCAGATAGTCGACAGGAAAGAACAAGTGCTCAGGAAGAAAGTGATACCTTCTGTGAAGGTGATATGGAGGAACCACAATGATGAAGAAGCTACATAGGTACCCTGAGTTATTTGTTTAATCTATGTATTCAATTCTGGGGACAAAATCTTTGTAAGTAGGGAAGAATATAATTAATGATTTGTTTGATGAGTTGTGATTCTGAGGACAGAATCCTTGTAAGGAGGGAATGATGTAACATTCTATAATTTTAAAGTGTAATATTACATAATTATTGATTTATATAAGTATTTAATGGATATGTTTATTGTTGAATAAATAATTGTTCAAATTGAGTTGATGTGGTTTAGTTAATTATTTATTGAATAAATAATTAAATATTAAATATTCATTTGCAATATTAAATATTTATTAAATTATATAAGTATTTAATGGCAATTTGAGTTGATGTGGTTTAGTTAATTATTTATTTAATAAATAATTAAGGAGCTAAGAAAATTAATTGCTATGAGATTATATATTAATGTAATTTAATAAGTAAGTTAGAGAGCTAATAATGATTAAATGAATTATAATATTTTAATTGGAATTTGTGATTAAAATAAAGTGTTAGTTGGTTGAATAAAATTATAATTATAAAGAAATTATAGTTTTATGATAATGATTTATGTGTTAAAGTAATTCATTAGAATAGTATTTGAATTGATTAAATTGATTATTTAATTAAATAGAAGTGTGACAAATAACCTTGTTACAAAGGAATTACTAAAATAAATTAAGGGAGTTTAATTTAGTTTTTCCAAACAAGGCCTAATGCCTATTAAGTCTTTTATCTAATTGTGTTTTATCAAACAAGGCATAAGGATTAATGGGTTATTTTTAGTTAGTTAACCAAACAAGCCTTATGACTTTTGCTTTCAAAAAAAATATAACTGATGTCAGTTAAGTTAGTATTATATTATATAATTAATATATATTATATCTTATATACGTTAGATATCTAGCACGTAGTTAGAGTTATAGAGAAAAATAGAAACTTAGAGAAGAAGAAGAAGAGAAGAAGAAGAAAAGTGAGAGAGAATTAGAGAGAAGAAGAAGCTTGAGAATCAAAAAGGGTTGGCCGTCAACTTCTTCAAACAAGGTATCATCTAAACTCTATTATTATTTTTCTTTTCAAAGTTATAGTTGTATTCTCTCTCTCTCAATTTTCTCCATGAAAGCTTTGTAGAAGTGAAATTTTGTTATGTATGTGGTTTTATATGATAATCTAGTGTTGTTAAACTATTTTCTTAAGCTATAATTGAGAATAGTCCATGAATTTATATTATGTATATGGTTGTGAAGAAAAACTACTTTTTCAAAGAGTTTTTGTGAATATATATTGTGTAGCTTAAAGTAGAAATTGAGAGTTAATTAGTTGTTTAGTTGATAAATTGACCATCTAATTTGATAGAGTATGTATAATTATTGATAAAGATACCTTGAATTAATTGTTTTGGTTGAAAAACAAATTTTACAGTGTTAATTTTCATTGAAATATCAAAAAGTGAGTTTTTATCAAAAAATAGTGAAATTGAATATTTTAAATTTGTTGTTTATGTTGTTGTATGGGTAGAAACATGTTAGGAGTTCTTGAATTATGTTTACATGAAGTTTTTGTATGAATTACATATGAATTAGTCAGTTAGAAACGAGCTTGTAGGCCAAAATGCCTTTTTCTTGTAGTGCTGTCAAAATTACAGTTTCGCGCCGCGCCGCGGCCCAGCAGTACGTTAGTGGCGCCGCAGTGCTATCGCCACACCGCAGCATGGCTTCATAGTTTATTTACAGCGCCACAGCGCCATCCCCACGCCGCAGCTCGACCCAACTGTGGCGCTGCGATGCTAGTTAGCGGAATGGTCTGACAATGTACTTTTTGTACATTAAATTTTAAGTAACATTATGTGATGATAGTAGGACTGTAAAATATTGATTTTAGTATTTCTATACTATGAATAATTATTTTATTAAAGATTAACTTGTGTTATAACTTGATTATATGATTAAATAATCAAACATACCTGATGAATGTTGTTAGTTAAGTTGTAAAGTGGTAGTGACTAACTATGTCATGATGACATATGCATATAAAATATTGTGATTCAAATTGTTCAGTTTAATCTACGAATAAGGCAAGTTTTCTAATCTATTATCTTGTTAATTCAATTACTGTTTTCAATTCGATTACAATATAATGATGTAAGTTATTCTGGAGCAAGTTATTCTTGTATTCAACTTGTTGTTTAGCATGCAAAACTATAAATACTAATGTCGAACATTTTTATCGTTCAAATTGATATGCATGCTTTGTATTCAATTCTAATTAACCTTGGCTTAGTATTGTTCAAGCAAGGTATGCTATAGTTATTCAAATTGTATGCTATTAGATTATTCCTAAAGCATGACTTTAGTTTACTATGATTGATTCAATCATGATTATTCTATAGTATAGTGTTATTGATTTTATTCAACTACTCCTTAGTTGATGTTCATTGAATTCCAAATTACCTTGAAAGCTTATCCAAACAAAACTTCCCTTGGTGCGAACTTGTACTCTAAATACTGAGATGAACAACCCTATTGTTATGATAATGGGTTAACTTACGAATAGCGTTAAAATGTTTGTGCACAATACATTGTACGAAGGGCTGATCCCCCTAAGTACGAGGTCCTTATAGTCTTATGACTGTTAAAGTTGGAGTTGAAAGATTATTTGCAACTGTGGACATAGTTCATGGTCTTACGACCCTCAGTGATGTAAATTTTCCATATTTTGGGATTTCAGTTTCTGATTATTATTGATAGAGTACTATTCACTTTTGATGATCCTATTTCTATAGTTATTATTGGTATACTCATGTTGATTCCATATTATATCCAGCAAGCAATTGTTTTGATGACTCTTGCATAATTATAAACTCATTGCAGCTAAAGAAGAGAAGGTGGGTGAACCTTCGACTAGCAAAGGAAAGGGAAAAATGAACAAGTGATGAAGACTTGTAATTTTTACTTTGATTAAGATGTTAGACTTTTATTATGTTGATCTTAGACTTTATTTTAAAGAAGTTATGTAATGTTTTCCGCATTTGAATGATGATTAAAGGTTAGAAAACGTGGGAGATTTTTATTTAAGTTTAATCATGTATGGGCAGGTTTTTATTATTCAATTTTATTATAATTGGGTAGTTAGAAATGAATGTTTTGATTAAGTGAACACCGAATCCTATGGGAATAAAGTACCTGGATTTGGGGGTGTCACAAAAGCTAGAAACGATTGAAAATCTTCCATCGCCAACGTTAGTTAAGGGAATCCGAAGTTTTCTGGGACATGCCGGGTTCTATAGGAGATTCATAAAAGACTTCTTAAAGATTGCAAAACCATTGTGCAGTCTCTTAGAGAAGGATTCAGTTTTCAACTTGGATGAGGAGTGTAAGTTAGCATTTGAGCTATTAAAAAAGAAATTGACTACAACTCCAGTTAATGTCGTACCAGACTGGAATATGCCTTTTGAGTTAATGTGCGATGCAAACGACTTTGTGATAGGGGTTGTTTTGTGTCAACGCCGAGAGAAGACATTCCACGTCATATACTATGCAAGTAAAACCCTTACGGATGCCCAATTGAACTACACAACTACAGAAAAGGAGTTACTTGCAGTAGTATATTCCTTTAACAAATTTCGGGCATATCTAATTGGTACAAAGGTTGTGGTTTATACGGATCACTCGATAATCCGATATTTAATTTTGAAGAAGGATGCTAAACCTCGACTTATCAAATGGATCCTCCTTCTACAGGAATTTGATTTGGAAATAAAAGATAGAAAGGGGACGGAGAATCAAGTTGCAGATCATTTTTCGAGGATGGGAAATTAGTGTAAAAATGAAGAGGACGAGTGTGTTATCAGTGAGTCATTTCTGGATGAGCAGTTGTTTGGAGTCAATGTATAATTTCCTTGGTATGCGGATTTCACTAACTATCTAGTGAGCAACATCCTTCCCCCCTGATCTTACACGACAGCAGAAGAAGAAATTCTTACATGACGTAAAGTTGTACATGTGGGATGAACCATACCTATTTAAACAGTGCGCCGACAAGATGATTAGAAGGTGTGCCTACAGCGAGGTGAAGAACATATTGCACAAATGTCATTTTGTCTGCATATGGGGGACATTATGGAAGTGAGAGAACAGCAATAAAAGTTCTTCAAGTAGGGTTCTACTGGCCTACTGTATTTAAGGATGCCCACTAGTTCGTAAAAAGATGTGATAGATGTCAAAGGGTGGGTACCATATCGAAAAAAAATGAGATGCCACTACAAACTATCTTAGAAGTTAAACTTTTTGATATATGGGGCATAGATTTTATGGGACCATTTCCTTCATCGTTCAATAATCAATACATCTTGTTCGCGGTTGATTATGTGTTGAAATGGGTTGAAGCCGTAACATTACCCACAAATGATGCCAAGGTGGTTCTTAAATTCTTACACAAGAATATTTTTACAAGATTTTGCACGCCACGAGCTATTATAAGTGATGAGGGTAGTCATTTATGTAACCGATCCTTTACAGCTCTTATGGCAAAATATGGGGTCAATCATAAGGTTGCTACAACATATCATCCCCAAACAAGTGGGCAAGCTGAAGTTTCCAACAAGGAGGTGAAGAAAATGTGACGCCCCCAAAGTAGGTATACATCACCCATCTTGAGTCGCCAAATACATGGTACAAAATTCAAATACAACTTAATTATACAACAGTCGTGTAAAATACGACTAAGCATATGCTGTGAGTTTTAATACAAATATTGTCATCTAGACAATATACAAACTCAATGGGGTCCTCATTACATTTATTATCACACTATTTCACATAATAGTGATGACTACTAATGCACCATCTAGGACCATCACTCTGTTCCCCCGACTAGTCCCTGCTACGTTCTCATTTTCTGAAGAGAACAATGAAAACAAAATGGTGAGCTTAACTAGCCCAGTAAGAAATATTATGACTAAGATAATGCAGAATAAATTATCGTTAACTTCAACGGTGTTAAACTGATAAAATATAAAAAACATCAAGTTTAACTGTAGCGGAACAAGCAATCCATTAGAAGAGTCAAGTAGAGAATAAAATCTACTATCTTCTATAATTTAAAAGGTTTTCATCACTTTTATTGTTTAGACTAAGCTTAATAAATAATCCACATCATCAAATCATCCCTGCACTATAAGCCAAGGATATTCTTTAGTATCACGACCACGAATTATTCATGCACTATGGGCCAAAGATAATCGTGATTTCATCAACGCTCCTGATCATGGAGTATAGTAGTCAAAGATTTAACCAACTGAGTATAAGAGAATATATGAAACTGCAAATGGATTTTCGTCCGCCATGCGGTAATCCACTTAGACAGATCATTTCCATAATTTAATAAGGAATGAATACAAAGGATCATTCACCATGCATGTGATAATCCACATAGACAAGTTATTCCAACAGAATAATAAAGAATGGAATAACAGAAGAAATCACCATGCATACGATAGACCGCACAGACAGGTTATTCCAATAGAATAATAAAGAATGGAACCAGGTCATGCGTAATCCGCACAGATAGGATGTTCCAACAGAATAATAAAGAACAGAACCAGGTCATGCGTAAACCGCACAAACAGGATGTTCCAACATAATAATAAAGGACAAAATCAGGTCATGCATAAACGCACAGACAAGATGTTCCAACAGAATATTAAAGAATTGAATAACAGAAGAATTTCACCATGTATGCGGTACTTCGCATAGACAAGTTATTCCAACATAATGATAAATAATGGAATAACTGAAGAATTTCACCAAGTATAGGGTAGCCCGCGTATACAGGTTATTCCAACAGAATAATAAAGAATGGAATAACAGAAGTTCTCTTCATGAATACAAAAGAAATAATACCCCTTACGAGTACAACAAATAATATCCCCTACCTTTGAAAGAAGAGTATTCTGACTGGTAGGGCGAGGATATACTCGAAGAAAATTTGCACTACACTCAAAGCTTTCTTAAACTCTAAAGAAATACACTCAAGATTATAGAAGAAAAACTCTCTCTATAGTTTCTCTCTCTAGAGTTTCAGTGAATTCGTAAGAAATAATGAAGGAATGAGTTTCTATTTATAGAAAAATGGAGTGCATAGTAACTAATTCATAAACAGTACAGATTGATTTACTTTTAACCGGACGGTCCATATTTAAAGAAAAATCTTTTAAATAAAATATAATATATTCTATTTATAATCTAATAAAACGAATAACTTTATAAAAGTATTCTGTTTTATATAAAAAGATTTTACTATGCAAAATACTATACATGCACTATTCAACACTATGCATAATAAAATATAATATATTCTATTTATAGAATAACTTTATAAAAGTATTCTATTTTATATAAAAAGCTTTTCTGTTTTATTACATTAATAATACTAATAAAACAAAACTGAGTGACTTCTCACGTAAGCATTAATAATTAATACCGTGTGCTATTATGCAACCACGCGTATTACTGTACTTTTACTACTGAGTAGTTCAACAGTTTTAACGGTAAAACTTCCACCGTTATTCTCATAAAAATATTTTTTATCGTTTTCTCAATCCGACAATAATTCTGTTGTGGGGTCCACCAAATATTGTACCGTCGTACGAATATTCTCTGACAAAAAGAATATTCTCCGACCAATCGAATATTATACAACAACTTAAATACTTTTCAAAATTTATAAATATTACGCACAACTATAATATTATCTCAAATCCATACCATAATATTAAAAAAAATATTTTGAGAAATTTAAATCTTTATTCATAAAATTTACGGTCTCACAGAAAATATTAGAGAAGGTAGTAAACCCGTACACAAAGGACTGGTCTCTCAAATTGGACGACGCGTTATGGGCTTACATGATAGCTTACAAGACGCCAATTGGGATGTCGCCATATTAGTTGGTTTATGGGAAAGCATGTCACTTACCAGTTGAGTTAAATTATAAAGCATGTTGGGCAATTCAGAAACTCAATTTCGATCAAGCAACATCATTTGAAAAAAGGCTACTTCAATTAAACAAACTCGACGAATTCAGATTACAAGCCTACGAGAACTCGAAGTTGTACAAAGAAAAAGTCAAGAAATGGCATGACCAGAAAATCATGCAAAGAATATTCGAACCGGGGCAATTAGTACTATTTTTTAACTCAAGATTGTTGTTGTTCCCAGGAAAGCTAAAATTAAGGTGGTCGGGTCCATTTACTATAAAAAAAAAGGTTTTCTCACATGGCGTCATTGAACTATATAGTAGAAATTCATTGGAGACGTTCATGGTAAACAGTCACCGGTTGAAGCATTATAGGAGTGGTTTATCAAATTGGGATGTCATCGTAATCACACTTGCCGATGCACCTTCAAACAAGAGGCACCGTCGGTCTTACGACGTTAAAACTAGCGCTACTTAGGAGGCAATCCAAGCTCTAAACCTTTTTTTAGTTATTAAGTATAATTTAGTTTAAAGTATAGTAGATTTTTCTTTTTCAAAGAATAATGACTCTATAGTCGTATGCTTGCAGAAAATGATGGAAAAAGAGAGTCACCAAGACACTACATACATAGTGCGGGACGCGTCGCCTAAGTCATACATATGCCGCGGGGCGAGCCAATTCACCAATTACTAACTAATCATCCAGCGCGGGGAGCGCCGCTTAAGATATACACATGGCGCAGGGTGCGCTACCATATCAGATACTGACCTCATAGCGCGGGGAGTGCTACAGTACATAGTAACCCAACGCGGGGTGTGCTACCTCATCAATACTTACTAACCTTATTTCTCGTGTAGGTAAGAAATGAACAGACTTGGTCAATCTATCAACAATGACCCAAATTGCATCTATGCCTTGAGAAACCATGGGAAGACTAGTAACGAAATCCATGGTAAAGTGCTCCCACTTCCAATATGGAATTTCAAGTGGTTACAATAGACCTTTTGGTACTTGATGTTATGCCTTGACTCGTTGACACGTTAAACACCTTGAGATAAACTATGCGATCTATCTTTTCATATTGCTCCACCAAAATGTATGTTGAAGATCATGATACATTTTGGTACTCCCAAGATGGATTGCAAACGGTGTGTTGTGTGCTTCCATCATGATCTTATAGTTTAAATCATGGTCGTTAAGAACACAAAGTTAGGAGTTGACTCGAAGTATTCCTTCATCATCGATTCTTGCTTCCGGGATAGTACCTTCTTGTACTTTCTTCTTCATGCGCATCAGTTCCATATATGTAGCTTGAGTAGCTTTAACTTTATCGATTAAAGTCGGTTCTTATCATATATATTTGTCATAATCACATGGGTCCTTGGAGTCTTTAACTCTATCTCCATCCTTTGTAAGTCATACAAAATAGGCCTTTGCATTGACAATATCGCACTTGTACCCACATATGATCTTCTACTCAATGTGTCAGCTACTACATTCGCTTTTCAAGAATGATATTGAATGGTATGATCATAATCTTTCAAGAGCTCAAGCCAATATCGTTGTCGCATGTTAAGTTCTTTTTGGGTGAAGAAATATTTAAGACTTTTATGATCCGTATAGATTTCCACTTTCTCCCCATACAGGTAATACCTCCAGATTTTAAGTGCGAAAATGACAACTGCCAACTCTAGATCATGAGTATGATAATTCCTCTCATATTATTTAAGTTGTCGTGAGGCATAGGCTAGGACTTTCCCATGTTGCATGAGAACACATCCTAAACCCTCGCCAGAAGCATCGTTGTATATGACAAATCCCTTTGAAACATATATAATTGCCTGAACAGGTGCTGAAATAAATCTCCTCTTGAGTTCTTGAAAACTCTTCTCATATTCCTCGCTCCAACTAAATTTTGTATCTTTTCGAGTCAGTTGAGTTAATGGAGTAGAGATTTGAGAAAACCCTTTTACGAATCTCTGATAATAACCAGATAATCCGAGAAAGCTACATACTTCAGTCACTGACTTAGGTTGCTCCCAGCTTTGAATTGCTTCAATCTTTGCTGGGTCAATAGATATTCCGTGATTTGATATCACGTGCCCAAGGAATGCTACTTCCTCAAGCCAGAACTCGCATTTCTTTAATTTGGCATATAACTTGTTTTCACGAAGCTTTTCGAGTATTAGCCTCAAGTGTTGCTCATGATCTTCACGGCTTGTGGAGTATATGAGGATATCATCAATAATGACGACCACAAAATGATCCAAATTTTCCTTGAATACTCGGTTCATTATATCCATGAAGGCAGTAGGAGCATTAGTCAATCTAAAAGACATGACTAGGAATTCGTAATGTCTGTACCGAGTTCTAAAAGCTGTCTTTGGAATGTCATCAGCTTTAATCTTTAATTGATGATATTCAAAACGGATATCGATCTTTGAAAAGAATTTGGCGCCTTGCAACTGGTCAAAAAGGTCATTAATGTGAGGCAACGGGTACCTATTTTTGATGGTGACATGGTTCAACTCCCGATAATCAATACAAAGTCGCATACCCCATCTTTCTTCTTCATAAATAGAACTTGAGTACCCCAAGGAGATGTACTAGGACGAATGAAACCGATGTCTAACTATTAATGTAGTTGGGTTTTTAACTCCTGAAGTTCAATAGGAGCCATTCGATATGGGGCTTTGGAAATGGGTTTTATACAGGGTTCAAGGTCGATACAAAATTTGATTTCACGCTCTGAGGGTAGGCCAGGAAGTTCTTTAGGGAATACGTCAGGAAATTTATTAACAATAGAAATATCATTCAAAACTGACGTATTTTTGTTTAAATCTGTGACATGGGCTAAGAAAGCTTGACATACGTTTTTCAATAAATGAATAGCTTTATGTCTTGATATGACAGTGATTGACTTTAGTGGTTTGGTTGCTTGAATTCACATAATATATTGGTTAGGAATATGAAAGCTAACAACCTTACGAAAAATAATCATTTTTGCATGATGAGTAGTTAATCAATCAATCCCTAGAATCATATCGAATGTAATTATTTTCAAAGAGATAAGATCGACAACGTGTGGTTGCCGATATGAATTAAACAAGACTTATAAACAGTAGATGTAATGAAGGTTTCTCCCAATAGAGTTTCAACATATAAGTCAAAGTCTAGTTTCTTCGGAGTTAAATTTAAACATTGAGCGCAAGTAAGAGAAATAAAAGAATGGTTAGAACCGATATTAAATAAGGTATAGATTTCTCTAGAGCTTATGATTAGCTTACCTGTGATGACTTCGTTCTGGTTCCTTGCTTTTTGGGAGGTCACAACAAACACTCTCCCTTGAACTACAGGCTTTGACTTCTCTGGGACAACCTTTAGTGCCTCCATCCCAGCTGGACTTGTCTTCACTGCACGACTAAATCAGGCTAGGTGACCTTCTCTTCTACCATTATAACACGCTTTGGATTGATGCGTACAGTTCGGACTGATGTGTTCCTCCCCTCCGTATTTATAGCGTACAATCGGTGATCGTTCTCCTTCTTTAACAATGGGTGTTGGTGATGATGTCTTTCCATCATTATTGAATCTCCTCTTCTTAAAATTTCCACTTATATTATCTTGGCCATTATTACCACCGAAGTGGTTACCATTGCTGGCATGTTGATTCCCTCAACATTTTTTGCCACCGCTTTGATGACTTCTACCACTGGTATTATCGTTTTGATGGTTGCTCTCTCTTGGTTGGGTTGACTCATTATCGTGCTCCAATAACTGAGACCTATTTACAACATCTGAATACAAACACAGTTTGTGAGAAATGAGGTATTGACGTATTTTAGGTTTCAAACCTCTTAAGATATCCACATCATTCTCTCCTCATTATCAACAAAATGAGACGCAAGTCAGGACAACTAGGTAAACTTAGCTTCGTACTGCGACACGGTCATATTATTTTTCTCTAGCTTGATGAACTCCACCTCCTTCATGTGACGAATACTTTCGGGAAAGTACTTGTCATTGAACAGTTCTTAGTACTTCTCCCAAGACATTTTGAGTGCGGCAGGCTGAGTACGTTTTACTGACTCCTGCTAGTAATTTACCTCTCCTCTCAACATGAAGGTTGTAACACCCCGAAATCCGGTCTTTCTTCACACCCGAATTCCGTACGTCACGAGTACATCATTCATCCAACATACATCATTATATACTGAAATATAACAACATACATTCTGAATTCCCAGGTTCTAAAACCTTATAACCTTCATCATTACAAATAATGATAATTACATTATTCCTTTTATTTTACAAGAGTGACTTTTATCCGCTACCAAGGATACATACAGTTCATTAAACTATTCTATAGTTTAATTTTCTTCTTTCTACATTACAAGTCTTGACTTGATCTTTTCGCTCATTCACATTCTGAATGGCACTTCATCCGGATACCAACAGCTTGATCTATACGGGATCCTTAAGTTCTTCTAACATCGTTCGCTAAAAATGTTTTTCATTTAAAGCAAGTGTGAGCATTCAATTTCCCAGCAAGTCATAACAGTTGAAAAAACAACTTCAAGAATTTAAACATTCTTTTCAGACTTCAATAACCGAACAAGGTTACGAAGCAACTTAAATAATAGGAATAGTCTTGATTCCTATCATCTTAAAACATTAGTCACATTCACTTTGAAATACTTTCATTCTCTATTCTCTTTCATACACATCTTGTCTGGCTAGACTCAATAGCACAGACTTAACAATAACGGTTCATGTATAAACGAACATTCTTTTATTGAACAGTTCAAACATAGAACAATTCATCTCAGAGAAACACCAAAGTGTTCACATTGTGGCACAAGGCCTCATACGTTCTACCACCTTGCACAAATATCGTACATTCGCACATAGACAGAACTTCTCAAGTTCAACATTTGAGAAGTTTAAGAAACTAGCATTCATTTAAAATATGAATGAAGTTAGGAAACTTGCTTTACGCACAGCTACAACTTACGCTGAACTGCTTATTCCAATCCCTAAAACACATAAAGAAACAACACATACAACAATTAGTCATATACTTGACTTACGCATTGGTTTACTTAACTTTACTTCTTAAGGTTCACGTTCTTACAACTAAGTTTATGCGACCAACTTTCTTTACCTCTTTACGACTTTATGACATACGGAGATGTCTTACTCAAAATGTTCATCATCTTTGATGATTTACATTCTTATCTTCTTCTTATACTTCTCTAAGACTCAGCACACATCGCTTCTCTGCTAGTAGTCCATATGGTACTCTGAGTGGTTTCCCACAAACAACCAACAAACAAGTTCTCGTCTCATCTACACTGCCATCACAGTGAGTTAGATCGGTTGCCAGTTTCATATATAGCTTCGTTCTCTGAAGGAATTGTTTAGCCCAGCTCCCAAATGTCAACCATCAAAGGTTACGATCGTACTATAACCTAAATTTCTCTTAACTTATACGAACTATTAAATTATAATGTTCGTTAAGTTAATTTCTTATTCCTTATGGCTTTCTGGAAAGCAATTGACATACCTCAGGACTCATTCTTATTCGAATCACATTCGGCTTTCATTAATCTTATTACCATTCGTTACGGCTTTCTCAACAATTCATAATTTACGTACTACCTTCGTCAACGTCTGTGTCATACAACCAGGGTATACTTAGAACGTTCGTCAAACGCAAACACGATTAACAAGGATCATTTACGTATTTAACGTTCATGTTGCTCGTATCTTAATCTCTCATTCAACCTTTACTCAAGGTTTCAATTGCATTCATCGTTATCCATCCCATAAACCCCATATTCATTATTCTTTCTTAATGTCCAAGCAATACAGATCATTGTATGCTAAGACCGATCGTTCTTCGCAACAACGTTGCGTTCACAACGTCTATACGCTTTACATTCATCTTAACTTACCATAACATAACATCGAAATGTTATTCATTACCCTCTTTACTCAACGTCTAAGGAATCACAATCATAGAAATCCCTCACGTTCGTTTATCGCGATTACGGTCCCCGGACATCGGTTACGTAACTCGCATTCACCTTCTTTTAATCTTGTTTAATCTTTATGTTCAACCTTCACTAAAGGTTTAACACACTTACTTAAGTGTTACATTACTTGAACTACATGTTCATTCTTCTTTTTTGCACATCCTCTAGTAACTGAGAACTAAAAATCTCATTTCTGGACATTGCTCTGCACTGGCACTACGGCGCCGTGCCTTTCCTTTCCTCTCGCGCTGCGGTGCCACCTACTTCTCTCTCCTCTCTTCCTGGACTGGCGTTGCGGCGTGAGTCCTTACTTAGTGGGCCGCGCTTCGGCGCCACACTCCAGAAGATTTTCGTATTGTACATGGCACTGTGGTGCTATAAATTGTACTACGGTTCGTGCTGCAGCGAACTCTTGCAGTGTACTCGGACACTGTTATGCGCTGCGGCGCCGGGCTCCAAGGCACAACTCACGCTGCGGCGCCGAGTATGAAACCTAGAAAATTTTCTAAGTCTTTTACGAGCATGAGACGCCGATTTCAAAATCTCATAACTTCTTCGTTATAACTCAGAACGAGGTCATTCCAAAACCATTTTCTTCCTTATCTTATGTACTTCGATTACCCACAAACAGAAATTCGTTCTGAATTTGTTATCATGACATTCAATTGGCTTAATCTTCACTCTACGTTCATTTTACCATTTTTAACGTTCTTCATTCGTTCGTCTGTAATTCGGTCATCCAAACTCAGAATTTATTCGTTCTTGAGTCCATGACTCACGTTTTATACGTTCTCTTACATTCTTATAAAACCCTACACGTTCAGGTTCATTTACTAACTTTCAAATTTTCGTTCTTCTTTTACGAAGTTTTCGCCATAACTTCGTTATAGCTTAGTTTTAATCCGTTCTTCATGAACGTTTCTAACGTTCCTAACCAAGCAATAAGCATCTAACTTATACGCGATGGTTTTAAACTTGTCCATCAACAACAATTACACTACGATGGTTTTAAATTTTTCCATCAACAACGTTATTCGTGTTCTTTGCGTTCTTCGCGTTCTTCGTTCGTTCTATATTTTAATCGATATTTTGGAATACGATTTTAATTTTTCTTGGAATTTGATGTTATAGAACATCATTCCTTACTTAATTCACCTACTCGTTCATAAAATTCATTCGGATCGCTCAAAATCCTCACGAATCTTATACTTGCTTAAGAAATTTATAAACTAAATTTCTTATTTTTATTTCTTCATTTTCTCATGATTTCAACTATATGAAATCATTCTTAACATCATCTACTTCTTATCTTCATTAAGTTATGTTTTCAAACATAAAAACTTAAAGAAAATTAAAAAAAACTAGGGTTCGGATTACCGTTCTTCTTTAATCTCCTTTCGTTGGACAAAGCGTGCATTCAAGCTAGCTTTTCCTTCCTTCTTCTCCTTGTCTTCCCCCATCCTAACTCTCTCTCTTTCTCTCTCAAACTGTAGGATTTTCAAAATCACATTCAAATGAGATTAAGCTTCCTATTTATAGATTTTCAAGGTTAGGGGCAAAATAGTCATTTCGCCCCTAAAATACTATTCACACCTCCTTACTATAAATGACTTAAGGACTAAGTTAACTTAGCCCTCAAGTTTGCTTAGCCCTTAAGTTTTGTAGTTCCGTCTTTTGGGTTTCGTCCGACAGTTTTAAAAACTGCGATTCTCGGAATCCTAATATTTTTTGATATTTCGTCTTTCCTTTACCGATTAACTTTAACGTATTCTTCGAATTTCTAAAAAACTAAAAAACACTTTTCCACGTTAAGCATTTTCCTTCACGTTTTCCCCTAACATAGCTAAACAAATGAAAAGTACACCGCAGTACTTTTCATCGTTTTTATTTCGTCCGATTTCTGCACGTTTTTTGAGGAAAACTTTTATCGGCTTACTTAACTTTTCACGATATATTATCGTCAAATCTTTTGACAGAATGTCATTTTGACATACCAGACTCTCGGAAAGGCTTAGGTTATTCAAACCCTAACCCTTAGGTTTCATCGGGTGAATAGTGCATATTCCGTCTTTTTCCCTGAAAATATTTTGTCTCCGGAAAAATTCTATTTTCGTCTTGAAAATTCTTACTCGTTCAGTCTAGCTCGTAGCCAGAATCCTCCCGATTAATAATCATTCTAGGTTATAGAATGATTAATAAACACATAACATAGAATAGTATTAATAAAAATTTCTTTTAATAATAACTAATTCTTCAAACCTAAATTCGGGATAATCCAAAATTCTGGGTTGTTACATTCTTCCCTCCTTATAAAAATTCCGTCCCTGGAATTTCTTAAAACCAACCCTTACCCGGGTTCTCACATTCTCCCATTCTTCAAAGAATTTCGTCCTCGAAATTTTAGCTTACCCTTCTTCTCAACTTCTCTTCAAAGAAGTTCTTATCTTTCATTCATTTCCTACCCTTCATAACTTATCAAGAATCATGAAGCAAAAGGAATAACTAGGAATATAAGGATTCCTTTAAAATATTTCATTCTTTTGCTGAGGGGTCAAATCGACCATGAACTCTTACAAGGTTAAATAGCATGACGCCGTAACCTTTCTTTCCACAGTTAGTTTACAATCACAAAGAAGATAAACTACCTCTTCCATACGTAGGTGATCAACCCATCGTATAACCCCATTCCGGAGTAAGTTCACCTCAGACTTACTCATTAGATTCCGCACCAAAATAATTTGGTTGGACATAACTTTTCAAAGAAAGCTCGATTTTCTTTTAATCATGACATACCATTCGTCTTAGCCAAATCAAGTAGCTTAGACCATACCAATAAATTTGACATCAACTTGAAACATTCGTCTAGTCAACTCGCTTGACATCGACTAATTCTTTAAATTTGTTTGCAATATATCAAAATGTTTCATGACGTCATAATACCGCACGTTTCACAGTACGTTGAGGACTTTGTCAGTTTATGACTTCGTCATTATACATCATACCATAGCAGGTTGTTGATCCTATGATCAAATCCAACACAAGGTTTAATTGCATTAATAACTCCATCCTTTTACCATCTTTGCATTAAATGCACTGATGATATAAAATTCATTTTGATATTTTAAACCAATTTCTGTCTAGCTGAAACAATTAGCATAGACATACCAAGAATAGTTCTTTTAAAATCCATTGGTTCCAAAAGCTAAACCAATTCTTTCATTTTCAAAATGCGCACATCAGCACAATTTCAAGAAATTTCGAAATCTAGCATAGCTAGATAACTTGGAATATCCTATTCTCCATCTTCCTTCATTGTCTTACTTACGACAATATTTAATCTTCTCTAGAACCTTCAGTGCTAAGTCTACTGAAAATACTTACTTTTAGTCTAAACATTCCTATACCTTAGTATAGTTCATCAACTTACCACACTTTATGTGTTTAGGAACTATCCACAACCATATGTGTTTAAGAACTTATCTTCGCAATATGTAATCCAAGAATAAATCAAGGACTATCCATATGCTTAGGGATCAGAAACATAGCATATAACTATGAGTCACAAACTTTTCATAAGTATGAGTTTCAAGAACCCACACCTATCTTATCATTTTCTACCTATCAAGTATATACATGAGAAAAGATTCACCTTCTCGTCATATACATCTTGATAGCGCGACCAATTTCAATGATTATCACTGTAATAAACTGAGTGGTTGTTACACCAAGTACAAACCTCTGCCCATACCAAAATTCATACAACTCGATCAGCCATCACATGAGTCCTCAATTAAAATCTTACAATTTCTAACTTTCTCTTTACTTAATACAAATTTTATTTAATTCGTATACTATCCTTTACAACTCAATTTGAGTTCTTCTTCCCGTACTACTTCGTAGTATCATTCATTCATAGCATTAGCTATAAATCATTCATCGTTTAACAGCTCATCTGTTACTATGATTTACTATGATCACGTGGTGATCTTCTTATCCTTCTCTTTACGATTATAGTCACATGTACTCATACCTAAGGTTTATAACCTATCATCTCTGATACCAACTTGTAACGCCCCAAAATCTGGTCTTTCTTCACACCCGAATTCCATACTTCATGAGTACATCATTCATCCAACATACATCATTATATACTGAAATATAACAACATACATTCTGAATTCCCATGTTCTAAAACCTTATAACCTTCCTCATTACAAATAATGATAATTACATTATTCCTTTCATCTTACAAGAGTGACTTTTACCCGCCACCAAGGATACATACAGTATATTAAACTAGTCTATAGTTTAATTTTCTTCTTTCTACATTACAAGTCTTCACTTGATCATCTCTCTCATTCACATTCTGAATGGCACTTCATGTGGATACCGTTATCTTGATCTATACGAGATCCTTAAGTTCTTCTAACATCGTTCGCTGAAAATGTTTTTCATTTAAAGAAAGTGTGAGCATTCAATTGCCTAGCAAGTCATAATAGTTGAACAAACAACTTCAAGAATTTAAACATTCTTTTCATACTTCAATAACCGAACAAGGTTACGAAGCAACTTGAATAATAGGAATAGTCTTGATTCCTATCATCTTAAAACATTAGTCACATTCACTTTGAACTACTTTCATTCTCTATTCTCTTTCATACACATCTTGTCTGGCTAGACTCAATAGCACAGACTTAACAATAACAGTTCATGTATAAATAGAACATTCTTTTATTGAACAGTTCAAACATAGAACACTTCATCTCATAGAAACATCAAAGTGTTCACATTGTGGCACAAGGCCTCATACGTTCTACCACCATGCATAAATATCGCACATTCGCACATAGACAGAACTTCTCAAGTTCAACATCTAAGAAGTTTAAGAAACTGGCATTCATTTAAAATATGAATGAAGTTAGGAAACTTGCCTTACGCACAGCTACAGTTTACGCTGAACTGCTCATTCCAATCCCTATAATACATAAGGAAACAACACATACAATAATTAGTCATATACTTGACTTACGCATTGGTTTATTTAACTTTACTTCTTAAAGTTTACGTTCTTACAACTAAGTTTACGCGACCAACTTTCTTTACCGCTTTACGGCTTTATGACATACGGAGATGTCTTACTCAAAACGTTCATCATCTTTGATGATTTACATTTTTATCTTCTTCTTATACTTCTCTAGGACTCAGCACACATCACTTCTCTGCTAGTAGTTCATATGGTACTCTGAGTGGTTTCCCACAAACAACCAAAAAACAATATCTTACCTCATCTACACTGCCATCACAGTGAGTTAGATCGGTTGCCAGTTTCGTATATACCTTCGCTCTCTGAAGGAATTGTTTAGCCTAGCTCCCATATGTCAACTATCAAAGGTTACGATCGTACCACAACCTAAATTTCTCTTAACTTATACGAACTATTAAATTATAATGTTCGTTAAGTTAATTTCTTATTTCTTATGGCTTTTTGGCAAGCAATTGACATACCTCAGGACTCATTCTTATCCGAATCACATTCGACTTTCATTAATCTTATTACCGTTCGTTACGGCTTTCTCAACAATTCATATTTTACGTACTACCTTTGTCAACATCTATGTCATACAACCAGCGTATACTTAGAACGTTCATCAAACACGAATACGATTACGTATTCAACATTCACGTTGCTCGTCTCTTAATCTCTCATTAAAACCTTTACTCAAGGTTTCAATTGCATTCATCGTTATCCATCCCATGAACCCCATGTTCATTATTCTTTCTTAATGTCAAAGCCATACATATCATTGTATGCTAAGACCGATCGTTCTTCACAACAACGTTACGTTCACAACGTCTAAACGCTTTACATTCATCTTACCTTATCATAACATAACATCGAAATGTTATTCATTACCCTCATTACTCAACGTCTAAGGAATCACAATCATAGTAATCCCTCACGTTTGCTTATCGCGATTACGGTCCCCGGACATCGGTTACATAACTCGCGTTCACCTTCTTTTAATCTTGTTTAATCTTTATATTCAGCCTTCACTAAAGGTTTAACACACTTACTTAAGTGTTACATTACTTGAACTACATGTTCATTCTTCTTTCTTGCACATCCTCTAGTAACTGAGAACTAAAAATCTCATTTCTGGACATTGCTCTGCACCGGCACTGCGACGCCGTGCCCTTCCTTTCCTCTCGTGCTGTGGCACGACCTACTTCTCTCTCCTCTCTTCTCAGACTGGCACTGCGGTGCGAGTCCTTACTTAGTGGGTCGCGCTGCGGTGCTACACTCCATAAGATTTTCGTACTGTACATGGCACTGCGGCGCCACAAATTGTACTATTGTTCACGCTGCGGCGAACTCTTGCAGTATACTTAGACACTGTTACGCGCTGCGGCGCTGGCCTCCAAGGCACAACTCGCGCTGCGGCGCCGAGTATGAAACCTAGAAAATTTTCTAAGTCTTTTACGAGCTTGAGACTCCGTTTTTGAAATCTCATAACTTCTTCGTTATAACTCAGAACAAGGTCGTTCCAAAGCCATTTTCTTCCTTATCTTATGTACTTCGATTACCCATAGACAGAAATTCATTCTGAATTCATTAACATGCCATTCAATTGGCTTAATCTTCACTCTTTGTTCATTTTAACATTTTAACGTTCTTCGTTTGTTCGTCCGTAATTCGGTCATCCGAACTCAAAATTTGTTTGTTCTTTAGTCCACGACTCACATTTTATACGTTCTCTTACATTCTTATGAAACCCTAGACATTCAGGTTCATTTACTAACTTTCAATTTTTCATTCTTCTTTTATAAAATTTTCGTCATAACTTCGTTATAGCTTAGTTTTAATCCGTTCTTCATGAACGTTTCTAACGTTCCTAACCAAGCAATAAGCTTCTAACTTATACGCGATGGTTTTAAACTTATCCATCAACAACAATTACACTACGATGGTTTTAAATTTGTCCATCAACAACGTTCTTCGCGCACTTCGCGTTCTTCGTGTTCTTCGTTCGTTCTTCATTTTAATCGATATTTTGGATTACGATTCTAATTTTTCTTGGAATTTGATGCTATAGAACACCATTCCTTACTTAATTCACCTACTCATTCATAATATTCATTAGTATCGCTCAAAATCCTCACGAATCTTATACTTGCTTAAGAAATTTATAAACTAAATTTCTTATTTTTATTTCTTCATTTTCTCATGATTTCAACTATATGAAATCATTCTTAACATCATCTACTTCTTATCTTCATTAAATTATGTTTTCAAACATAAAAACTTAAAGAAAATTAAAAAAAACTAGGGTTCGGATTACCGTTCTTCTTTAATCTCCTTTCGTTGGACAAAGCGTGCATTCAAGCTAGCTTTTCCTTCCTTCTTCTCCTTGTCTTCCCCCATCCGAACTCTCTCTCTTTCTCTTTCAAACTGTAGGATTTTCAAAATCACATTCAAATGAGATTAAGCTTCCTATTTATAGATTTTCAAGGTTAGTGGCAAAATAGTCATTTTGTCCCTAAAATCACTATTCACACCCCCGTACTATTCAAGACTTAGGGACTAAGTTAACTTAACCCTCAAGTTTGCTTAGTCCTTATGTTTCGTAGTTTCGTCTTTCGAGTTTCGTCCGACAGTTTTAAAAATTGCGATTCTCGGAATCCAAATATTTTTGGATATTTCGTCTTTCCTTTACAGATTAACTTTTATGTATTCTTCGAATTTCTAAAAAACTGAAAAACACTTTTCCACGTTAAGCATTTTCCTTCACGTTTTCCCCTAACATAACTAAACAAATGAAAAGTACACAACAGTACTTTTTGTCGTTTTTATTTCATCTGATTTCTACACGTTTTTTGAGAAAAACTTTTATCGGCTTACTTAACTTTTCACGATATATTATCGTCAAATCTTTTGATGGAATGTCATTTCGACATACTGAACTCTCGAAAAGGCTTAGGTTATTCAAACCCTAACCCTTAGGTTTCGTCGGGTGAATAGTGCCTATTCCGTCTTTTTCCATGAAAATATTTTGTCTCCGAAAAAATTCTATTTTCATCTTGAAAATTCTTACTCGTTCAGTCTAGCTCGTAGCCAGAATCCTCCCGATTAATAATCATTCTAAGTTATAGAATGATGAGTGAGTTTTATACACATGAATTGGATACATTCGAGCTTAATTTATTGTTGATCTCGAGTCTTTTAGGATGTTTTTATGTGTTTGTGTCTATTTATGCATGTTTTATATTGTTTTGTAGGAATTGGGATAAAAGTTACTTGGATCGATGTTTGGGGTGGCTAGATTTGCGTTTTCGGCTTGCTATTTACACAGCAGTCACTTCAGAGCCAATTTGACTATAGCTCCGGATATTATTTCACAAAACTTCAAGAATGAAAGTTGTAGATCTACTTTTTCTCTTTCCAGAACATCTTGAATCATCTGAATCGGAGTTCGGACGAAGAAGTTATGGCCATTTTCCCAAAGGACGTCAGAGCAGAAAATGTTGGAAAAGTAGCAAGCGCCTAGGCGCTCCATACATGCCTAATTCAAGCGCCTAGGCGCTCAAAGTCAGTAACATCATTCAGCCCAAGCGCCTAGGCGCTCCAGACAGTGCAAATTCAAGCGCCTAGGCGCTCTAGTGCGTAGAAAATTGCGTTTTTATGCTGTCAAGTGGGTTTTTGAAGCCAAAGAGGAGTCTGAATGAGGGCTGATGCCAATACAAATAGGAGAGGACTCTAGAAAAGCAAGAAGGAACGAATTTTGCAAGGAATCAATCAATTCTTCAAGAGATTTGCAGAGAGAACAAAGGAAGAAAAGCACGAAGGAGAATTGCAAGGGCTGAAGATCTAAGAGAGAGTATTGGAGCAAATTCAGAGTTTCTTCTTCTCTTCTCTAGTTTTATCTTTTGTAACTATCTGGGATGTTTGGATTATTTATCTGGATCATGTTTTTCTTTATTATTAGCATGAACTAAATTTTAATTAAGATTGCAACAGAACTTGGTATGTAGTTTAAATTGCAAGCTTCCCATTGGATGAAAGTTAGTTTTTATTGAATTGTTTATTATATCTTATGCTTATTGATTAATTGCCTGATCAACAATTACTGTGATAATCTATATAAAATTGGAAGATGGAGTATAGATTGAGATCTGGATATGATAACATCTGTTCATATAATCTGAATAGGGTTAATATGATTATCATGTAGGATAGGAATATACCTATGTGTCTTTTGTATCCATTGAAAGAATTTGTGCGTAAACCCTAATTAACTTGATTCACATAGGAATATAGTGCGTTGATTAATTGGGGTGTTCCTTATAATTCTACATCTTAGAGATTGGATTTAGGAGGATTTGTTCATGTGTCTTTGGAAGAAGAGCGTGAATATTTATAAAGCATTCTTGGATAACAATTCATATTAATTGATTTATTTTAAATGGGAAGTAAGTAGTTTGAATGAAATACTAAGGGAAGTTGTAATCTTAACCTGTTAAATCTGCAGTTATTCTTGTGAATTTTTGGTTTTAATTATTAGTTTGTTAAGTTTAGTTTTCAAATCATAAACAAAATTTTCTTAGTTTAAAATAGGATTAATTGCATTAGAGTTAGTAATTGATAAATATTAGTCTATTTCCTCGTGGGAACGATATCCTTGCTTGCTGAATATTACAATTGAACGCGTATACTTGCGTGGAAAAGTGCTATTAAAAATTTAGGCAACAAGTTTTTGGCGCCGTTGCCGGGGAAATTAGTTTAATATTTTGTCATTATTGATTTTTATAGCGTTAATCTTAATTTAAACTTTTTTTTCTCTAGTCTAATTCCTTTTCAGGCACCATGAACAACTATGACTATCATTGGCTAAATTCGAATATAACTCGGCCAAGGGAGGCAAAGAATTATGGACTCGATGAATTGTCAGCACAATTTGGGATACTTTCAAGGAAGATTGATGCCTTATCAGCACAACGTATTCAAAGTGTAGCGGTGATATGTGAGTATTGTGGTGGAAACCATTCGAGGCATCAATGCACCATCAGTTTCGAGTCGTTACAATATAGTGGTAACTTCAGCGATTATCCCAACAATTATGATTATTCCAGTAATTATCATCATGAGTGGGGTAATCCACTAAATCTTTCATGGAGCGATGACAATCTAGCACAACCCTTTGCTCCATGCCAATCATACACTCCTGAATTACAAGTTCAACTCCCTAATCATGAAGAAGAAAGGATTTTAAGATTGGAAGGACTTATTTCCAAGTTCATGGTTTTGATGGAGGAGCAGAAGAATAGTCACGAGATGTCGATTCGAAATCTTGAGAACCAGGTGGGACAACTTTTCAATGCCATCATCAACCTCCCTCAAGGTGAAGTGTCAAACAACATGGTTCCCGAGGCTGATGGATTGCCCACGCTAAATCTGGAATCGGATGTTCCAAAAGAAAAGGATGTGGAAAAGGAGGAGACAAGTGGGGAGCAGGAAAAGAAGGTCGCCAAAGATCTAGCTTTGAGTTCTGACATAGATGAACCGATTTTGATAGTGCCCCATATATCTTCTCCACCAAAGTTTAAGGATCCGGTTAGATTTGCAATCACTTGTCCAATTGGTAGTCATGTCATTGGCAATACTCCATGTGACGTAAAAGCGAGTACAACTTTGAAGCCATGGTGCAATGAGTTGGAGAAGATAGAAGAAGAGATTGTTGTGTCTGACACGCCTCAATGCCAAAATTTATTCGCAGACACAATGGAGAAAACGCCTAGATGTTGGACGTTCTTCAATCTAATCTTATATAAACAAAACATGCTAGGTGACTTTAACTTGATGGCTATCTCAAATGGGAACCTACCAAAAGCTATATTATTTCCGATGGATGGAGGGTTCCTCAACTTTCGAAGAGGAATTGGATAGCATTGACCAGACAAAGTCAGGCTGAAAGACTATAAATCAAGCGCTGACTGGGAGGCAACCCAGGAATTTTTTTATATTTATATGCTTTACTAGTTTATTTAGTAGATAGGAATTAAGTTGCTTATTAAGTTCTCTTATAATCTAATCCATGTTGTCTCTCTTCTTTGAAGGTATTGGAGGTCCAATGGATAGCAAAATGATCATCGTCACCATCGCCACCATCAACTCACGCTTAGCTGATTACAGGGAAGTTCTCTTCTATTTATCGTTATATTCTTACAATGAGGACATTGCATTGGTTAAGTTTGGGGGTGTAATTGTCCAGCCCCAGTTCATGCATGTAGTATTCATCTAGTGCATTTATATAGTATTTAGTTAATAGTTTTTCATGTAGTTTGCATTCATAAAAAAAAATTAAAAAAAAAAAAAAATTTAGTTTTTGCATGTTTCCAACCGTTAGATAGTTTAAGTCTGTTTTGGCCAGTGATGAGTTTGGAATTGAGTAGACAAGTATAGTATTGTCTGTTAAGACTTTGATGTGATTTTTTGTTATGAATTGAATCTTTTCCTGTTTGAAACTGGTATAATTAAGGTTAGCACGTTAATAACAGATATGTTTACTGATTAAGTTTAAATTGATACATAATGAATTTCTTAAGGATAATACTAATGTGAAGGAATGAAAGACATGAATAGGCGGAGATGGCTAAATTTAGATAAAAACTTAAGTTTGGGGGAAAAATTTGGGATATATAAGCTTAAAAAAAAAGAAAAAGAAAAAGAAAAAATATATATATAATTACCGTGGCTAGTTTTGTTTCGGGGCCTTTGTTACTTGAGCAAGTACGCCCGAAGGGGTATCTTAAAACCTAGCGCCCTAAGGTTTTATATGGTCTGGGAGTCGTTGGTCGAAAGCTCGCTAAGGGGTGACACTGTTAGCCTAATGGAATGAGACATTGCACAGTCATGGTTAAAAAAGGAAAAAAAAATAAAAAAAAAAAGAAAAATAATAAAACGGGAAAAGAGCAAAAAGCCCCCGTGATGAAAAGTAAAGCATAAGTATCCCGGAATGGACTCTTGAACTTGGTGGATGTTTGATTTTAGTTGGATCTAGCTTGTTCGTGAATTTTGTGAATTTGCACTGTATGATGCCTTCGAAGATATCTATTATGTCTTAAATTTGACTCTATATCAGTTAACATTGTTGTGGAGCACACACGCACTATATCAGTGATAACAGTCTAAGATTTGATGATTGATTGAGAAATTACTGATTTGTTTAAATAGGATGTATTATCATGTTTACTTGATTTCTCTAAGGCCAGTTAAATAGACTTGTTTCTGTCATTACTGTTGGATTCGTAGGCATATAGATTAGTTTCATTACATTGCATTGCATAACATTTTTGTGTTTTTGCTTGAGGACAAGCAACGGTTTAAGTTTGGGGGTATTTGATGAGTGAGTTTTATACACATGAATTGGATACATTCGAGCTTAATTTATTGTTGATCTCGAGTCTTTTAGGATGTTTTTATGTGTTTGTGTCTATTTATGCATGTTTTATATTGTTTTGTAGGAATTGGGATAAAAGTTACTTGGATCGATGTTTGGGGTGGCTAGATTTGCGTTTTCGGCTTCTATTTACACAGCAGTCACTTCAGAGCCAATTTGACTATAGCTCCGGATATTATTTCACAAAACTTCAAGAATGAAAGTTGTAGATCTACTTTTCCTCTTTCCAGAACATCTTGAATCATCTGAATCGGAGTTCGGACGAAGAAGTTATGGCCATTTTCCCAAAGGACGTCAGAGCAGAAAATGTTGGAAAAGTAGCAAGCGCCTAGGCGCTCCATACATGCCTAATTCAAGCGCCTAGGCGCTCAAAGTCAGTAACATCATTCAGTCCAAGCGCCTAGGCGCTCCAGACAGTGCAAATTCAAGCGCCTAGGCGCTCTAGTGCGTAGAAAATTGCGTTTTTATGCTGTCAAGTGGGTTTTTGAAGCCAAAGAGGAGTCTGAATGAGGGCTGAGGCCAATACAAATAGGAGAGGACTCTAGAAAAGCAAGAAGGAACGAATTTTGCAAGGAATCAATCAATTCTTCAAGAGATTTGCAGAGAGAACAAAGGAAGAAAAGCACGAAGGAGAATTGCAAGGGCTGAAGATCTAAGAGAGAGTATTGGAGCAAATTCAGAGTTTCTTCTTCTCTTCTCTAGTTTTATCTTTTGTAACTATCTGGGATGTTTGGATTATTTATCTGGATCATGTTTTTCTTTATTATTAGCATGAACTAAATTTTAATTAAGATTGCAACAGAACTTGGTATGTAGTTTAAATTGCAAGCTTCCCATTGGATGAAAGTTAGTTTTTATTGAATTGTTTATTATATCTTATGCTTATTGATTAATTGCCTGATCAACAATTACTGTGATAATCTATATAAAATTGGAAGATGGAGTATAGATTGAGATCTGGATATGATAACATCTGTTCATATAATCTGAATAGGGTTAATATGATTATCATGTAGGATAGGAATATACCTATGTGTCTTTTGTATCCATTGAAAGAATTTGTGCGTAAACCCTAATTAACTTGATTCACATAGGAATATAGTGCGTTGATTAATTGGGGTGTTCCTTATAATTCTACATCTTAGAGATTGGATTTAGGAGGATTTGTTCATGTGTCTTTGGAAGAAGAGCGTGAATATTTATAAAGCATTCTTGGATAACAATTCATATTAATTGATTTATTTTAAATGGGAAGTAAGTAGTTTGAATGAAATACTAAGGGAAGTTGTAATCTTAACCTGTTAAATCTGCAGTTATTCTTGTGAATTTTTGGTTTTAATTATTAGTTTGTTAAGTTTAGTTTTCAAATCATAAACAAAATTTTCTTAGTTTAAAATAGGATTAATTGCATTAGAGTTAGTAATTGATAAATATTAGTCTATTTCCTCGTGGGAACGATATCCTTGCTTGCTGAATATTACAATTGAACGCGTATACTTGCGTGGAAAAGTGCTATTAAAAATTTAGGCAACATAGAACGATTAAAAAACATATAGCACAGAATAGTATTAATAAAAATTCCTTTTATTAATAATTAATTCTTCAAACCTAAATTCTGGATAATCCAAAATTTCGGGTTGTTACAAAGGTGGCAAAGGGAACCTTTTGCTCCTTGGAGCATCCCAACACATCAAATATCTTGGTGATCTACTTTATCCACGTCTTTGCCTTAAGTGGTTCTTACTTTCCCACAAACTCTAGTGGTCCCTGTGACACCCCCAAATTCGGTACTTCCATTTCCATAGGATTTGGTGTTCACTTTACAAACATCATCCATCTATCTACCTATAAATAAATTCAAACCATACAATAGTTAGAAATAATAATAAATCTCCCTTTATGGGGTTACATCAACTACATAATAAATAAATCTCAGGTTACTCTAACCTTAAATCATCTGTGCGGAAAATAAACAAATAAGTCTTAAGTAATATCAATTCTAATTACATCACATAAATAATCAGTCTCTAGTTGAAGGTTCGTCTGCTCTTTCGTTCTTAACTGCAATGTTATTATTACGCAAGAGTGAGCATGATTGCCCACAAATAAAATAATGAAATAAAAATGTATAATAACATGTGAGGGAATCAAAGACTTCTGAAATAAAAGCTCAACTTTTGAATCAAGAATGAATAGCAAGAATCAAAAGATTTTTTAGGGTCATAAGACCTTGAACTATATCCTTGGTTATCAAGGGTTATACTTGAAACCTTTAACAGTCATAAGACTATGGACCTTTCTACTCGTACTTAGGGGTATCTGCCCTTAGTACCATTCTGTGCACAATATCTAAACGCTAACACATAAGTAAATCCCTATGCAGGGTTGTTCATCTCAGTTTGACATTCGAGTCCGTACCAAAGGAAGGTTGGTATGGATAATTCAATAAGGGTTCTGAAATTTAGAATGTTCATCAACTATGGACTAGTTGAATCAATAAGGATTCACTAGTCTAACAAGGTTCACAATAAATGATATTTAAAATGAATAACAATCTCAGTAGGTATACAATAGAACAATTATTGTATAACAGAATCATACTTTGAAAAGATAATTAATCTTTAACATAACAAATGAACTTGATTTATAAACTTGAATAATGATAACAAGTAGGGTTAAGAAACTTGCCTCGTCCGTAGATTACACTTTACTAAAATCGTTCTTTGATTTAAATCCTAAATATCATTTACATTTACAATACCAGATAATTATAACATACTAACCATCAACATTTATTCTCTTTGTCTAACTTTGAATACTTAGTCAATTTATCACACTCATTGTCACATAATTTGCACTTCATAAATAATAAGTTAATTACGTATTAAATAATTCAATCCACATGCAATTATGTTATTTACATGTTAATCATTTATTTTAACATCTTATTATACTTTTAACATATCTCTATGTTCTTTAAATCAAGTTGTTGTGACAACCCGAGAAATTTGACAATTTATGAAAATCATAAATGATTGGTTTAAGGTTAAATAATAGACCTAGACAGAAAATGAGTGTATGCGTTTGATGTTATTGAGAAGGAATTTTGAGGGTTTCAAAATTTCGTGAAGGTTTTTAGGTGAATTATTCAGGATTAAGGATTTATGTGATTATGTTCTGTGTTTATGGTTAATGATGTGTTCAGAATGTGGTTAAGGGTCATGGGTTGATCAGATAATTTATATCTGTAACAAACCCTAAGTTTATATTAAGAACGTCAACGTTCAGTTAGAAAACCCTAACGTCTAATAAGAAACTCTAGAAATCGGTTTTGGAAACCCTAGTTTCAGTTCCGGGAAATTTGAAATCCTAAATCGGATATTGAAAACCCTAGATTGGGAATGCAAGGTATATACAAGGTTAAACGCCTATAATTTTAATTAATTAGGGAAACCCCTAATGAATTACTGGAAATTTTAGATGATTATTACAAAACCCTAATACCAGATCTGAAAACCCTAATTTCAGATTCTGATAAAATGAAAGCCTAATCTGGGAATATAACGGAGAGTTTTAATGCTCAAGTGTTAATAAGTATGAGGTTAATTAGGGTAAAGCTTAATAAATTTGAAAACCCTAAATCTTAAAATTTTAGGAACCCTAATTGTTCCGTCAGAAACCCTAATGCTCAATTGTGGATTTAATTGCTAAAATTAGCAATGCTAATTAGGAAACCATAATCCTAATTATTTCAATTTATAAGTAATTAGAAAACCCTAATCTAATTACGAGATTTAATTTCTAAAATTAGAAAATTTATTAGAAACCCTAATTTAATTAGGAAATCTAATTTTTAAAATTGAAATATTATTTTTCTATTTTAAACCCTAAATGTGGATTTGAAACCTAATGTATAATTTGACCCTAAGTGCTTAATTAGAAATTTTAATTAGGATAAATTAGTCCTAATTAGCAAGATTGGTTCATGATTAGGAGATTATGATATAATTAGGAAGCCCTAATTATAAGTTAGAAATTTAAAATTTTCTATTTTAAATTTAATTAGAAAATTTTTGAAATTCCAAGTTGCTAAATATTTGAGGGATAAAATATAAATTCTAAAGGGTTAAACCCTAAACCCTAAAATGATCCAAACCCTAACCCTAAGGGTTTGCAACACATGGAAAATCTAGAAATAAAAGGAAATGACAAAATTGCCCTTTTGTGTATTATTTTGTGATAGCTTGCAATCTTGGCCAAAAGATGTGGGTTGTTGAACCACCCTAACCACTCCATTGACTTATAATCCAGTAAATCAGCCCCATATGGCAGCACCACAAGCTAGTTCATGAATCTAAGTGATTATATAAGAGATTGGGAGAGAGAAAGTTTAGGATTTTGTTTATTTTTGCAACTTGCTCTCACCAACTCCCTTTCTCACTAAACCTCCGAAAATTTCAAGTATTTCAGTCCCTAATACCAGCCCTAGATCAATCACAAACAACTTGGAGTGCTAAGATCAAAAATCAAAGCTTGAAGGTATAACCGAAATTTTATTTTTGATCTTGTATGCTTGAGAAATTTTTGTGTTTAGAAAATTGCTATTGGGTGTTATATGAAGATATATGATGATCTATCATAGATCCATAGCATCAAAGTGGAGAAAAATCAAAGTTTTCAAAATCTGTCCAAGAACACAAAAGTGGACTGACAACCGAATGTCAGTGGCCTTATACTCTTTTCTGTTTTTTGATTTTTGTTGTTTTAAAGTTTGAATATGTAGCTTGTCATATGGTCTTTTATTTGCAAGAGACATCACAGTCATTGGATTTCTATATCGTGAGTTATTAATGGTCAAACTCCGTTGACCGAGATTGACCGGGAGATTTCTGGGTAACCCAGTAATCCTAAACCGGCGTCTGACAAGTTTTTGGTTAACCCAGATCTGTAAGTGGTAACGTGTTTTGATGATGTTTTTGTAACAGATTTCTAGCCTGTCATTTGTTATTTAAGTTTGTGGCTTTAGATAATGTAAACCAGCAACAGAATATAAGTAATCGATGATCAAAGTAGGTGACTAGCACTGTTTTAGCGTTTCTGGAAATTCCCAGAAAGTTGAAGAACACGTGTCTGACAGCATGTTTGACCAACTAGATCTTACGCATGTGATGTTGTTAGACTAATTTTATGTTATAATGTTATACCCTGTCATGCGTACTACAAGATTAAACCATTAGATCTCATAAACGAAGCATAGACTGCAAGTTACAAGGATCGAAAACTAGTACCTCGTCTGTTCTTCATTTTCTGGAAAACCCAGAAAATGAAGAACATAGTTGTCAGACATTTCGGGAGCCCAGATCTTGTTGTTATGTTGTGTTTTGGCTAGGATCTTGGTTGATAATTGTAGTATTACACTTATACTACATACCCATCAGCATTAGCAGACCAGAAATTAAGTGTAGCATGAATTAAATCACGGTCAAACCTACCCACTCGGTGTCTGTCATGAAGGCTCAAGAACACCTATAGCGACAGAAAGTGTCGCTATAAGCCTTTAGCGACAGATTATTATTATTTTTCCTGAAATTAATTTAAAATTAGAAAAAAATAGTTTTTAATTATTAAAAATACAAAATAAATTATAAAAAATTATTTTAAAGTCTGAAAAATAGTTTTAACTATTTTGAGTATATTTTGAAAATATTTAATATTTTTGGAATATAAATGGTATTTATTTATTTAATTATAATATTAAATAAATTATTTAAAAATATTTTTAATTCATGAAAAATCATGAAAATTAATATTATGGTATAAGAAAATATTTTAAGTTATTTTTGATAACTTTTGATATTTTGTGATGAAATTCATTAATAATTTATTATTAATGGTAATTAGTTTATTTAATAAATATATTAAATAAATTATGGAAAAATAGAATTAATGCTTTATAAATCATATAAAAATGATTTAAGTGTTATAAAAATATTTTAAGTTATAAAATATAACTTTTGATATTTTGGCATAAAAATATTAATAATTTAATATTAATATTAATTATCGGATAATGGATTAAAGTGTTGGAAAGTCATATAAAAATAATTTTAAAGTATTAAAAATACTTTCTGATATTATAATTATATTATAATATTATGTGATGATTTTCATTAATATTTTTATATTAAATGAATATTAATGATTAAGAAATTATGTGGTATTTAAGTCATTTAAATACGGTTTTAAGGATTGAAAAATATTGATAAAGGGTAATAATTATCCGAAAGTTATTACGAGCCTGGGAAAAATGTTTTGTCTGATTAGAAATTATCTTTGTTAATTGTTAAGTGGTTAGACAGAGTTTAATTGAACTTAAACTCGATATTAGTCCGACTAGACCGTCGGGATGATAGAATTGTGTCGGTTTCAAGTCAGACTGAAATAGTTTGACTTGATGCTAAGTCTTATGTGCTGTATAGACTGATAGGCTTATGTGGTAATGTGTTTAGGTTATTCTGTGTATATAAATAATGCAGTATTATACTGTCATGATATTATTCTAATATTGGAGATCTATATTATTAATATTAGGTCTTCGGGTAAAGCGTTATTAAATTGTGTACAATAATCAACGGTTCATGCAAGTTTTCTTTTACTTAACTCTAATAAGAGTAGTTTCTTCAAGCTTATGGTTAATCATTGTTGATTGCCACGAAAATTGTACTCTGTACATCTTGCATGTATAAGTCAGGTATGAAAGGCTGATCACCTTCATTACCAGTTGGTTCATAAATGTTTGTTCATGTATAATACTTGTTCAGTCAAAAATTTGTTCGTGCTAGTTCCCAATTATATTGATGAATTATAGCAAGCCCATTATTCATACTCTTCAATCATGATATATCGTTATATTGTTGTATATAAACTTGTTGGGCAACTTTCATGCTCACCCTTGTTATATCATGATAAAACATTGCAGATAAGACGAATGCGTTCGGATACAGGAAAAAGTTAAGGTCAAGTTCAGCTTGGGATAAAAAAAATGCGGCTAGTATGTAATAGTATAGTTTAATAAATGTGTTATATGTTAGGTATTTTATGAATTGTGTAATAAGTTAAGGTTACTCGACCTTGGGGAATAGTGTGTAATGTATTGTATAAACAATTTATGTTTATATCTTCCGTAAATAGTTATAGAAATAGTATACCGAGTCCGAGGTGATTTAGGGCCTGGATTCAGGGCTACTATAGTTGGTATCAGAGTTGTTGGTTATGAAGCTTAGGTAGGAATACCTGAGACCAATAACCGCAGCGATTAGGATAAGATCTAACTCACATAGAGTTAGTTGGTCGGTAAGATTCAAAGATGAATCTCGGCGAGTGTAAAGCACAGAGTTCCCTAACTCTGATAATAAAGTTGAACAGTAATGGTGAATAGATCGAGTCTAAAAGACAGAAAGTGTAGGAATAGGAGATCGTAAAACAAAACGATCATAGGCATAGAAATAAATCGTAATATATACGATAAGATCACCTCGTGATCTGATAAGGTTATGACAGTCAGAAAGAATCAATCTTATGATTGAAAAGTTTACAGCAAGATGTTGTGTGTAAGTTGTACTATGAAATTGTACTATAAAAACTCATGAAAGAGTTATGGATTATGAATACGAATTGAATTCGTATGGAAAAAAAAGGGGGGGTTAAGATTAGGTGGGGATTTCAATGAGGACTCGTGTCAGCAACTGAGTTGTATGATTCCTTGTATGGGCGGGGAATTGTGCTTGGTGTAAAAACTACTTAGTTGGTGGCATTGGTAATAGTTGAAATGTTGTGTCACGCTAGTTGTTATATACAGATAAATAGGTCATAGGTAGAGAATATAGGATTAAGTACGAGTTCTTAGAACTCATACTTATGTGACATTCTTGACTCATAGTTATATGAAATGTTTATGAGTCCCTCAGCGAATGGACGCCAAAGGTCTGTCTAGGAAAGTTCGTGAACTCATATGATTGTGGCAATTTATGGACTCATAAGTGTGGTTTTATAAACTGGGTATAGTTATGTGTGAATGGAGTATTAAGGATTATAGGAACAGATAGATTGTTAAGCAAATGATCATTAGTGGAGAATTAGGTTTTCCCAAACCCCTAGCTTTGCTAAACCTCAATTTTTGACATCAAGCTAAATACGCACTATGTGCCTTTAAAAAAATGTTTTTATTTATCACTTATGTACCATGTGACCTGGTGCAGAGATGATAAAAAAATGATGGAGTTATCAATGCAGAATTACTTGGTGTTGGATGTGATTTAAGGATCGTCAGCCCACTACAGTATGATGTAGTATAACAAAGTCACAAAATGACGAAATCCTCAACGGACTGTTAAATACAGTGCGGCATCATGACGTCATTCTCAAAAATGTTTTATTGAAAGAAATTTCTCAAACTAAATTGTTTTGCTGTGGAATCAAATAAGACTTAGATAAAAATTTTGTGCCTTTGGCAGTGATGGAAAACAGATAAAATCAGTACTTGGCCAGTACAGGGCATATCGGGCTAATCACCCTTTGTGTCCGTAAGTAATGACGGTTTGCGGATGAATTTCCATAAAACCTTTGCGAAAATGAAAAACAAACAGTCTATACGATTCCTTAGCACAGTTTTAAAATTCTTACCCTTGTGAGTGGTGTATTGGGTAGCATGTGAAATATGTGTGAATGGTGTAAGGTGCACGGTGTAAGGTGTAAGGTGAATTTCGGGGACGAAATTCTTAGAAGGAGGGGTGAATGTGACAACCCGAGAAATTTGATAATTTATGAAAATCTTAAATGATTGGTTTAAGGTTAAATAATAGACCTAGACAGAAAATGAGTGTATGCGTTTGATGTTATTGAGAAGGAATTTTGAGGGTTTCAAAATTTCGTGAAGGTTTTTAGGTGAATTATTCAGGATTAAGGATTTATGTGATTATGTTTTGTGTTTATGGTTAATGATGTGTTCAGAATGTGGTTAAGGGTCATGGGTTGATCAGATAATTTATATCTGTAACAAACCCTAAGTTTATATTAAGAACGTCAACGTTCAGTTAGAAAACCCTAACGTCTAATAAGAAACTCTAGAAATCGGTTTTGGAAACCCTAGTTTCAGTTCCGGGAAATCTGAAATCCTAAATCGGATATTGAAAACCCTAGATTGGGAATGCAAGGTATATACAAGGTTAAACGCCTATAATTTTAATTAATTGGGGAAAACCCTAATGAATTACTGGAAATTTTAGATGATTATTAGAAAACCCTAATACCAGATCTGAAAACCCTAATTTTAGATTCTGATAAAATGAAAGCCTAATCTGGGAATATAACGGAGAGTTTTAATGCTCAAGTGTTATTAAGTATGAGGTTAATTAGGGTAATGCTTAATAAATTTGAAAACCCTAAATCTTAAAATTTTAGGAACCCTAATTGTTCCGTCAGAAACCCTAATGCTCAATTGTGGATTTAATTGCTAAAATTAGCAATGCTAATTAGGAAACCATAATCCTAATTATTTCAATTTATAAGTAATTAGAAAACCCTAATCTAATTACGAGATTTAATTTCTAAAATTAGAAAATTTATTAGAAACCCTAATTTAATTAGGAAATCTAATTTTTAAAATTGAAATATTATTTTTCAATTTTAAACCCTAAAATGTGGATTTGAAACCTAATGTATAATTTGACCCTAAGTGCTTAATTAGCAATTTTAATTAGGATAAATTAGTCCTAATTAGGAAGATTGATTCATGATTAGGAGATTATGATATAATTAGGAAGCATTAATTATAAGTTAGAAATTTAAAATTTTCTATTTTAAATTTAATTAGAAAATTTTTGAAATTCAAAGTTGCTAAATATTTGAGGGATAAAATATAAATTCTAAAGGGTTAAACCCTAAACCCTAAAATGATCCAAACCCTAACCTTAAGGGTTTGCAACACATGGAAAATCTAGAAATAAAAGGAAATGACAAAATTGCCCTTTTGTGTATTATTTTGTGATAGCTTGCAATCTTGGCCAAAAGATGTGGGTTGTTGAACCACCCTAACCACTCCATTGACTTATAATCCAGCAAATCAGCCCCATATGGCAGCACCACAAGCTAGTTCATGAATCTAAGTGATTATATAAGAGATTGAGAGATAGAAAGTTTAGGATTTTGTTTATTTTTGCAACTTGCTCTCACCAACTCCCTCTCTCACTAAACCTCCGAAAATTTCAAGTATTTCAGTCCCTAATACCAGCCCTAGATCAATCACAAACAACTTGGAGTGCTAAGATCAAAAATCAAAGCTTGAAGGTATAACCGAAATTTTATTTTTGATCTTGTATGCTTGAGAAATTTTTGTGTTTTTGTGTTTAGAAAATTGCTATTGGGTGTTATATGAAGATATATGATGATCTATCATAGATTCATAGCATCAAAGTGGAGAAAAATCGAAGTTTTCAAAATCTGTCCAAGAACACAAAAGTGGCCTGACAACCTAATGTCAGTGGCCTTATACTCTTTTCTGTTTTTGATTTGTGTTGTTTTAAAGTTTGAATATGTAGCTTGTCATATGGTCTTTTATTTGCAAGAGACATCACAGTCATTGGATGTCTATATCGTGAGTTATTAACGGTCAAACTCCGTTGACCGAGATTGACCGGGAGATTTCTGGGTAACCCAGAAATCCAAAACCGGCGTCTGACAAAGTTTTTGGTTAGCCCAGATCTGTAAGTGGTAACGTGTTTTACTGATGTTTTTGTAACAGATTTCTAGCCTGTCATTTGTTATTTAAGTTTGTGGCTTTAGATAATGTAAACCAGCAACAGAATATAAGTAATCGATGGTCAAAGTAGGTGACTAGCACTATTTTAGCGTTTCTAGAAATTCCCAGAAAGTTGAAGAACACGTGTCTGACAGCATGTTTGACCAACTAGATCTTACGCATGTGATGTTGTTAGACTAATTTTATGTTATAATGTTATACCCTGTCATGCGTACTACAAGATTAAACCATTAGATCTCATAAACGAAGCATAGACTGCAAGTTACAAGGATCGAAAACTAGTACCTCGTCTGTTTTTCATTTTCTTGAAAACCCAGAAAATGAAGAACATAGTTGTCAGACATTTCGGGAGCCCAGATCTTGCTGTTATGTTGTGTTTTGGCTAGGATCTTGGTTGATAATTGTAGTATTACACTTATACTACATAACCATCAGCATTAGCAGACCAGAAATTAAGTGTAGCATGGATTAAATCACGGTCAAACCTACCCACTCGGTGTCTGTCATGAAGGCTCAAGAACACTCAAGAACACCTATAGCGACAGAAAGTGTCGCTATAGGCCTTTAGCGATAGATTATTATTATTTTTCCGGAAATTAATTTAAAATTAGAAAAAAATAGTTTTTAATTATTAAAAATACAAAATAAATTATAAAAAATTATTTTAAAGTCTGAAAAATAGTTTTAACTATTTTGAGTATATTTTGAAAATATTTAATATTTTTGGAATATAAATGGTATTTATTTATTTAATTATAATATTAAATAAATTATTTAAAAATAGTTTTAATTCATGAAAAATCATGAAAATTAATATTATGGTATAAGAATATATTTTAAGTTATTTTTGATAACTTTTGATATTTTGTGATGAAATTCATTAATAATTTATTATTAATGGTAATTAGTTTATTTAATAAATATATTAAATAAATTATGGAAAAATGGAATTAATGCTTTATAAATCATATAAAAATGATTTAAGTGTTATAAAAATATTTTAAGTTATAAAATATAACTTTTGATATTTTGGCATGAAAATATTAATATTTTAATATTAATATTAATTATCGAAAAATGGATTAAAGTGTTGTAAAATCATATAAAAATGATTTTAAAGTATTAAAAATACTTTGTGATATTATAATTATATTATAATATTATGTGATGATTTTCATTAATATTTTTATATTAAATGAATATTAATGATTAAGAAATTATGTGGTATTTAAGTCATTTAAATACGGTTTTAAGGATTGAAAAATGTTGATAAAGAGTAATAATTATCCGAAAGTTATTACGAGCCTAGGAAAAATGTTTTGTCTGATTAGAAATTATCTTTTGTTAATTGTTAAGTGGTTAGACAGAGTTTAATTGAACTTAAACTCGATATTCGTCCGACTAGACCGACGGGATGATAGAATTGTGTCGGTTTCAAGTCAGACTGAAATAGTTTGACTTGATGCTAAGTCTTATGTGCTGTATAGACTGATAGGCTTATGTGGTAATGTGTTTAGGTTATTCTGTGTATATAAATAATGCAATATTATACTGTGATGATATTATTCTAATATTGGAGATCTATATTATTAATATTAGGTCTTCGGGTAAAGCGTTATTAAATTTCGTGCGATAATCAACGGTTCAGGCAAGTTTTCTTTTACTTAACTCTAATAAGAGTAGTTTCTTCAAGATTATGGTTAATCATTGATGATTGCCACGAAAATTGTACTCTGTACATCTTGCATGTATAAGTCATGTATGAAAGGCTGATCACCTTCATTACCAGTTGGTTCATAAATGTTTGTTCATGTATAATACTTGTTCAGTCAAAAATTTGTTCGTGCTAGTTCTCAATTATATTGATGAATTATAGCAAGCCCATTATTCATACTCTTCAATCATGATATATCGTTATATTGTTGTATATAAACTTGCTGGGAAAC